>CAMTDV010000012.1:98167011-98169511 GCA_947069175.1 Scalesia atractyloides
ACAGGTAAGGAAATTTCTTGTTGCGTTACGTACTTACTTAAAAACCAATAAACCACAGTTTCAAGAAATAATATCTTCTACCAAGATATTCACCGAGGAAGCAAAAGCCATTTTGAAAGAAGCTATTCAGGAACAGAGGGAACGTTTTATACTTCAGGAACAAGCAGCCTAAACAAATTGATCAACCTTTTCAAAAAAGTGGGTACTCAAGCGTTTCGGATTCAAATCATTCAAATTTTATTTTTGGATCTCGAAATCTAAAAAATATCGGGAAAAAAATTGCGTCCAATAGGATTTGAACCTATACTAAAGGTTTAGAAGACCTCTGTCCTATCCATTAGACAATGGACGCTTTCATTGTGATTTTTGGGTATTTTTACTTTCTGATCTTTTATTTGAAAAAAAATAAGAATCTAGTAGGATTTATGTAAGAAAAGTTTTTGAATTGTATATTCAATCATGAATGATGTATTAATTAGAGTTAGAGTATTTAAGATAAATATAGTAAGATAATAGACTAAATATATAAGGATATAGAGCGGGTAGCGGGAATCGAACCCGCATCGTTAGCTTGGAAGGCTAGGGGTTATAGTCGACGTCGATTCATCATTTTTAACGTCTCTAATTCAAAACCGAACATGAAACTTTGGTTTCATTCGGCTCCTTTATGGAAAATGTATAAATTGCTAGATTTAAGATGTGAACCCACTTATAAAAAAATGATACCCATCTAAAAAAAGTATACCCATAACATCTATGTCAGCTTTTTGTTTGAAATTATTCAATTCAAAACGACTTGCTTTCTAGATGATCCCTCTAGAAGAAGGCAATTCTAACAATCTTTCTAGTTACTTCGTTCTCTATTTCTATTTGAGAGGGTCCTAAGGAAAAAGATTTTATTTCCACCGAGCTAAAATAATATGTCGATGTCTCTAGTAAACTAAAGACATTATTTAATAGCTATTTTACTTCAATTTTTTCGCTACAAATCAAAACAAAAATTGAAGATTTAGTTACGATGAAAAATCTACTTGTATATCTTCATCCAAGGATTCTTTATTCATACTCATTCAATTGGACGTATTGATCCAATTTTAAAATTTTGTTTCGCAATTTCAAAATCCAAGTTTTCAGTTTTTAATTGACTTTGGATAAAAATCCCGAAAATTTCGATTTTCCTTGAATGTGTCATTGAAAGGTAAGGATTTAATCCTTTAAATGAAATAAAGTTTTTATTGGAATATGAATCAAACCGAAAGACCCCTTAATTATTATGGGGTTTCTTAGAACGAATCACACTTTTACCACTAAACTATACCCGCTACAATGCAATTATTATGTATAAATGGACCTTTTGTCGAGGCGCTTCTGTATATGTGTAGCTGGGCTTCTTATATAAGAAGATCTATTTTACTTACCTAGTACAGCGACCCATTCAGGAATTCAATGAACCAAGCCCTTTTGTTAACTCATTGGTAGAGTAATCCCATGGTAACGCGTAAGCCCTCGGTTCACCCTACAAGGGGCTTTGTTTGGTTTTTTTCAGTCGTAGTATTTTCATATGAAGAATAGCGATATTCTTAATAGGGATAAAAAGTAACCAACTGTATAATATTATAATCTAATGAGTTCTATTATATTAGTTATCACGAATCATGATAAGTCATCTGTTGAATCACCAAATCTTCCTATTTTCAATTAGGCCAATGAAATTCATTGTAAAGATTAGAAATAAATAAAGGAAAAATAAGTGGACCTGACCCATTGAATTATGACTATATCCACTATTCTGATATTCAAATTCAATAGAGATGAAATTGGAACAAGTTGACCCCCTTTTATTTATTTTCATTTCTTTGGACTCCGCAAGAATTTGTCGATATTTCCAATTCAATCGTCTTGTTCTATACGAATAAACTGTCATTTCGTTCCTTCACAGAGAACCATTTATTCTAAGTCACAAGATTAGAATTCGCTATCTTTCTTTGATTACAGGATCAAGATTAATTTATATCTATATAATATAATATTTCTATTTAGATTTATAACTATCAGATCGCGGCTTGATGTACCAAAAATTTTCATTTCGTTGCATCCAATATTTTTATTCCGGCAATCGTATGAAGAATGGATGCGGGATAAATACTCTCATTTTCAGTCTCCTATTTATTGAATATTGTTATTGTATTAAGTATTGAAGTGAAGTAAAAAATTGGAAACTATCTCTTTTCTAACAAAGAAAAAGAAATATAAAAAGCTTAGTAATTTAGTATACATAAAAATTAGAATAGAAAGAGAGTTCTTTTTCTTAATCTCATGAACAAGACCTAAGAATCTATTTAGTTGATGGAAGAAGATGGGGGCAGGTCTGAGGATCAACCGGTAGTGGGCGAGGGGATTGCTTTTTCCTTGAACAGTTCTTAAAAAACGAATAGATCTGATTCATGAGTCATAACAAGACAATTCATGATTCAGATTCTTAATAATAAGAAGTAATAAT
>CAMTDV010000013.1:1202500-1537500 GCA_947069175.1 Scalesia atractyloides
TTACCTTAAGCAAGTGGTACGGTTAAGCAAGTGGTACTAGGAAGAGTGTAAGTGAACAAACAAACAAACAGTTGTCACTTTCAAACTCCCACTTTCTCCAAACTTTCATCCCCAGCTGTGTTCTTATCATCCTTCACTTCACACCACTCCACCCCGTGTGCATTTCGCTTATCAATCAAACTCTATACATAAGGCCGCGGTGAAGGCGGCCAAGGGGTTCGGGGTTGAGGATGGTGTGGTGGAGAGGGTGGAAAAAAATGTGTTGCCGAAAAATGAGGGGCCGAAAAAAGTGGTGTATATGGATGAGGAGGATGTTTTTTGTTTGCCGAGATTTTTTTATATTATGGCTGAGGGATTGATGGTTCCGCCACCTCGGATTGCTGGATATGACACTTGTCAGGATGAGTTGGATTTTTGTTCTGACGTGTCATTATGGAGTTTCTAATTTAGATTAGAATTAGATTTTTTTTTTTTTAATTGGCATCAGAATTAGATAGATGATTGTAGTTTTTGATAATCAAAACTTATAAAAAAAAAAAACGCGTTTGAACTTTTTAACCCGTAAAGTGGAGGTTTGATGTATTTATCATAGAAAATCTAGAATTGTTATTAAAAAAGTTATAAACCAACTGAATTAGTTCAACCGAAATATAAGTTAATAGTGATGTTCTGTTGGTAAACCCAGTGAATCCAAGTAGAATAGAAATGAGTTCACAAGTTCAAACACAACCAAACAAAAGAAATCAAATCTAAACAGTTTAAGATCAAAAGGGCGAAATCTGAATATTTGCTTGGTTCATAACAGACTCACATACTTCAGTTTCCTAAAATAAATACAAAACCATATACACATGTTGAGAGTCAAGATGTTAAAAAGTCAACTAAGATGAATGCTATCAAACTTCAGGAAGAAATACTTTCACGTGGGAAAAAAAAAATCTACAAATCACTCACCACTCTTCATCACTACACTCTCAACAAACAAAATCCGACCGCAAAGCCGTCGATAGATGCGTGCATGACACCCAACGGATAACCGATTCCGCAACCACCACATCCAACGGCTTAAACTCTCCGAGTCCAATCGTCCGGTTCCGCTTGTTATAACTCACCCATATTCTAGACCCCCCTCCCCGTTTCACCTCAACCGATTTCTGCTCTTTCGCTTCTCTCGTCTCCTGGTCCGATACGCTCACAACAGGACTGTTTTCAGTCTCCTGCCCGAGCCCGAACGTAAAACTGTGAACCGAGTGGATCGGCGTGCAGAAGTCGAGAGTCGCGTTTGATGACCCACCACTGCTACGAAATGAGAACCCGCAAGAATTCACAAAAGGTGTCACCGGCTCCACAAGGAACGAAGAAAAAGACGATTTGCAACTGAACGTTTCGCAGATGATCGGTGAACCCAGCCCGAAACTGATGTCATCATTCCGGGCCATCAATAACGAAGAAGTCGACGGGCTTCCCACTTGCTCCAATTGTCCACGATTTGACAACGATTTAGTGATCACATTTGTACCGTTAGTCCATACATGATCTACAAATTAGGACAACGAAAGCAGTCGTCAGATTTCTCGAACCGATCAAAAAAGCCAACAAATTCGTAACAACTTGAAACTGGTTTCGGTTAATTACCAAGAACTTGCTGAGGGGTTAACCGAACAGAAGGATCCGTATCGAGCATTCCTCGGATCAACTCCTTAGCGGAATCGGAGATTCCATTCCACGGATCCGACTGGAATCTCAAATTGGCGGCTCGAACAGCAACAAATATTCGGGATTTAGTTTTCCCCCAAAATGGCGGTTTACCGCTAAGAAGAATGTATAAAATGACACCCGCACTCCATACATCGGCTGCCTGGTTGTAACCGCCAGCAAGCACCTCCGGAGCTATATAAAACGGACTCCCAACGGTTCCATGTAACCTTTGACCTGTTTAGCGAAATAAGATTAACACCAATTTTATGTTTTCACAACAAAAACATAATAAGTGAGATGACAAATGTAGCAGTGTTGTAAGAATCGCCAGGCGCTAGTCGGCCGGTGGAGTTCCAACTAGCGATTAATCGGGATTAATCTGATTGAGATTTTATATGTAATTTTCAGTTTTATATGTATATACACATTTTTATATGTATTTTTTTAAGTAGAGATGTTTGAACACCTTCTTCGACCCATATTTTAAAGTAGATAGGATTAACTGCCGGAATTTACAGGTTCTGGTAAAAAATCTGGCCGAAATCGACTAGACCGCCACCGATTTTGGACAATTAGGGCTAGATTCGACCATTGTTGACCGCCTATTGATTAATTGGCCGCTGGATGAAAACTACTATGTGAACCTCCGTCTAGCGATTAATCGACAACTAATCAAAGGCAAGTTGGGATTTTTACAACCATGATAATTTAGTACATACCGGGCTTAATGTAAGTCGCAAGACCAAAATCCGCCAACTTTATCTGCGAGGAGGAAGCTTTCGTCGCCAACAATATATTTTCGGGCTTCAAGTCTCTATGAACAACACCCTTATCATGACAAAACCTCACTACTTGCATCAACTCCCTGAACAAAACTCTAGCTTCAGACTCCGAAAACCGCCCTTGTTGTTCCAACTGATGAAAAAGTTCGCCACCCGCACACAACTCCATAACCAAATGAACATAACCTTCTTCTTCATAAACCGCTTTGAGATCAACAACGTTTGGATGCCCGGATAGCCTTGTCATTATCTCAATCTCGAGTTTTATGCTTCTTACATCTTCATCGGTCACTAGTCGGTTTTTTGAAATCGACTTGCAAGCGAGTAGTTCACCGGTTAACTTATCCGAGCATTCTCTGATTAGACCAAACTGTCCCCATCCCAATTGAGCTCCGAGAATGTAACCATCTTTTAAATTCGATGTTTCGTCGGTTTTTAATATGGTTTCTGTCAAGTTCTCAACTTTGTAACAGTTGCAGAGTTTGAAAGATGATTCATTTTCATTCTTGGCAACATCCATAGGAAATGTTGAACAAATTATGTTGCAAAGATTCAAACTTTTTAGCAGCCCAAGTTGTTGACTTTCAAGGTGGAAACTTTGACTTTTTAAAAGTCTTGATTTAGCTCAAAGTTTTGCAGTCTGGTAGCTTAAATTCATGATTCTTGATAAACTTACAATGTGATTCATGAAAAACATGACATAAATCAAACTTCTGAGAAACCCCACATGAAACCCGGATCTGAAAACATAACAAGAACCAATTTTTATTCAAAAACTCAAAAAGACTCACCAAGATTCAAACTTTTTAATCAAAAAACAAGAAAGAAACAAAATCCATAAAGCAAAATTACTAAAAAGGCCCTAACAAACCCATGAAATTCAATATTCAACATAAACAATAACCCAGATCAAGAAACTCATACCAATACAAAAAAAGGTATAACTTTTAAGAGAGAGAGAGAAGGGTTTAAACCTGTAGAGAGAGAGAGAGAGAGAATGAAGTGGATTTCAAAATCTCCCCATGAAAGGGGGAGGCATATGGTGTGGGCTCTTGATTGTCTGCTCCTTCTTAGCTTTGCCAATTCAACCTAAAAATAAAACAAAAGAGGTAAGTTTGTAGAATAGTAACCAAGTTTTAAAAGTGTTCTAATTAGGTCACTTAAGTTTTAAAAGTGTTCTAATCAGGTCACTTAACATTTATTTTTTATTAAAAGTAAGGGTTTTTTCATCCATTTCATATGTAACCGAGGTGATGTGAATTTTTGTCTTTTTTTTTCCCTTTCATTTGATGCTAACGTCCTGTGATGACGTGGATTTTAACTTGTTTTTTCAATTTTTAATGTAATTAAAGTGTTTTTATTTTTAATAAATAAAATTTCATATATTAATATAATCCGACCCTAGCATCTTATGCTCCATTTTTCTCTTGACACGTGAAAAAAAGGACATGACTCGATTTAAATGTTAAATTATCTAATTGGCACAAAAACGATACGATTGACCTAATTAGAACACTTTTAAAACTTGGTTACTATTCTGTGACATTTTCCCAAATAAAAAACCCCGACTTGATTGTCTTTCTTCTGTTGTTTTTAGCCAATCATTGTTTCTTATTTTATGTTTGTATATATTTTTTGTTTTTACTTTTTTTTCCTTCTATTTTTAGTTTTTTTATCTTCTTTTCTTGTTCTTGTTGCTTGAACATAAAAGCATGTGTTGGAATTGTAGTAAACAATGTATTATAAGTGTTGATGGTTACTTAGGTGACTTACTCAATGTTAATTTGTATTTTTGTTTCGGGCAGCTTACCGTTGGTCGTCTATAGTTTAATATACCTGTTTTTTTCTTGATAATCAAAAAGAAGTAAGCGATGTTTTTTGTTGGCTCATAGCGATTAGCGAATATCACTGTCTATAATAATATTGTTTATCATGATTTAAAAAGCTTGAAAAGAACATATTTGTTTGAGATTGTTATTTTGTTTAGAATAAGTAAGTTTAAATATCTTTTCAAAGTAATTTGTTTTATTAGTTGAAAATAATATAATAACTATAAAACAACTCTATTAAAAACTATAAAATTAAAAATCAGTTTTATAACCAAGTCTAGCTAAAAACCCATTAAATGTTAAAAAAGGTTATATTTATTTGTTTTATTAATATTAAAATATATATGCAAAAAGGGTTTGTTAAATAATGGCGTTTAGGCCGCAACTTTTGATGGTGACAAGGAGTCATGACTCATTACATGTCATGTGCCAAAACGTGTAAACATCCAATTTGTTAATTTAATAATCATAATGCTTCCATGGTCCCATTAATTATTGGAAGCAACTTGAGTTTTATTCTCTTCAAATGTGAGGTTTTTTGTGCATGAATCCAACAACATTTAAGAGAGATAGATATACTCATTGTTTTGCTATTTATGCATGTCTCATTATATAGACTGAAGATACAAATATAGATAAGCAAATATAATGGACAAAAGTAGTATATAGCTATATAGGGTATGAGTTCAATCGCATTCTTTGATTTTATTACTAATATGTAATGTATATTACGGTTTTCAGTTTACCTTTGAGATTTTCGAACTTAAAAAGATCAATCTATTCATGTTGCATTTGAAAAACAATATGAATCGAGAAAAATATATGTATCGAATTTGATTAAGTACTTCAGCTATAATTCTAGATGGTTATTGAACGCCTTTTTTTTGTCATGACTACCTAGTCACCTTGAAAGCCTCATTGTAGCTTTTAGTTTACTAGTTACAACGAAAAGTTATCATTATTTATCTGACCCGCCAAATAGATTAAATATACTTTCTTTGTAAAAGGCAGCTAGAGGAAGCAGTTATCGGTTCCCCTCTAAAGCGATTTCTGATTAAATCAGATTAATTCATTATACACAATCAAAATCAAAATTAAATCTTGTCTTTCATTAATTTATTTAATGTCTATTGTTTTTCAATCAATGTAATCATACCAATAAATTTAACTCGTCATAAAGAATCACAATCAAAATAAAAAGTCATTTTCAATGAGTTCAATATCATATTAATCCGTGTTTTCAAAGAATATAAGTAAGTTTTTTTTTCATCGACAACAAAACTTTATATATATATCTTTAGTTTATATTTTATATATATATATATATATATATATATATATATATATATATATATATATATATATATATATAATATAAACTAAAGAGCCAGTAAGGAGCTGGGAAACAAACAAAGAAAACAGAACGCAAAACTAACTAAAAAACATACATTATAGCAACTCGACTACATGAAAGTTTCTCCAACTCTCCCAAGAGGGGGCCTTCAGCTTTGACCGATTACTAATCCAACAGAACACGTCCTCTTTTATCAAATCCATCGTCTTCATAATCGGAACAAAGTTATCGTCGAACGTTGTGAGCTCTTATACAACTCTAACTCAAATTTTGTTGAATTCCAACTTTAAACCCGGTTTTTAAGGGGGAAAAGGATTGGCTTTTAACTGGTTCGGTTTAGGTTTGATTAGTTTCAAAGTATAAGATTACAAAACGATTTCAACCCTGCAATTCGTTCAGGACTGAGACGGGTTCAAAATCAGATTAGGCTCACCTTCAAAACCAGATTCGGTTCTTGTGCACCATTAACTTTACCCCTGTCACTTAACTAGCATTTTAAAGTTTGTTAAATCTTATTTATTTCATTTCGCCTGCAGTCGAATTTTTCTGGTATGCTAAAACACCTACCCAAACTCAAAGAACACACTCCAAATTAATCGCTTGAGCTAGACATCAGATTTAGTCTAAACATTCTTAAGTCAGTCTTAATAGGTTTAAATGTTTGACCCCTTTTTTAACAAATTTCAAAAGGTATTTTGTATTTCAAAGGTTGAATATTTTATTTAAAAATATAAAACCTAAAAGAAAATAAGTGTGGATCCAAACATAGAAAAAAAAGAAAAAAGAAAAAAAAAAAAGCCCACCATAGCTATTATTGTGAAATGTTGATGCAAAGCAAACATCTGAAAGAAGTACAGATAAGCAGATGCAATGTCCCATAAACCTTAATTTATAACCAAATATTTATAAGATTGAAGTTGCTTGATTGTTTTAACCCAACCTCTTGTTTCTGTACTCACAAATTGAACATAACCTTGATGGCATTACCACCACGCGCACTCGTCTCGAAAGCTTCTTCAACCTCCTTCTGTGAGAAACCATATCGATGAGTTATCAACGGCTTCACATCAATCTTACCACTTCTCAGAAACTCCAAACACAACGGCCACGTGTTCTTGTACCGGAAAATACCCACCACATCAACCTCCCTGATAATGCAACAAAAAAATTCGATTCAGTTTTCAACAATTTTAGTTTAATTATTATGATAAGGAGTAAAGTACATGGAAGGTCCTTGTGCTTAAGCAAAATTTTGGATTTAGTCGCTATTTTTTTCAAAAGTAAACGGATGGTCCCTGTGGTATACACTATTTGACGTATTTAGTCCCTAACTTTTGCCAAAAGTACACGGATGGTCCATGTGGTTTGCACTTCGTAACGCATTTAGTCCTCAACGTTTAGTGACTAAATGCGTTACAAAGTGCATACCATTGGTGCCATCCATGTACTTTTGGAAAAAGTTGGGGACTAAATTCGTTACAAATTGCAAACCACAGGGACCATCCATGTACTTTTGGAAAGCAAGGGATCAAATCCAAAATTTTGGTAACCCACAATGACCATCCGTGTGCTTTGCTCTAATTGTTATGGGGGGAGATTCTATTTACACCCAACTTTTTACTATTTACACCAAGTGATGTGCATTAATAAATTTGAATTTGTGTTTTTCTTTTATAACTTCCGATATATAATGTTTTATTAAAAAACAAATATGGTTTATGATATGCTTATTTTTATCTACGTTTCGATATAAATTTCATAAAAAACGAAATATAAAATTTTATAACGACTTATAAAACGTTATATTTGATACGGCTCCGTTTTTTTATAAAATTTATATCAAAACGTCGATAAAAATAAGCACATTGCAAAACCATATTCGTTTTTTTTATAAAGCATTATATATTGGAAGTTATCAAAGAAAAACACAAATTTGAATTTATTAACTTGGTGCAAATAACAAAAAGCTGGGTGTAAATAGTAGGACCCATTGTTATGGGGTCCTAACTTTGTTATTTGTACTAAGTGATGTGACGTTAATAAATTCAAATTTGTGTTTTTCTTTTATAACTTCCGATATATAATGTTTTATAAAAAAAACGAATATGGTTTTGCGATGTGCTTATTTTTATCTACGTTTTGATATAAATTTTATAAAAAACGGAGTTGTGTCAAGTATAATGTTTTATAAGTCGTTACAAAATTTTATATTCGTTTTTTTATAAAATTTATATCAAAACGTAGATAAAAATAAGCACATCACAAAACCGTATTCGTTTTTTTAATAAAACATTACACATCGAAAGTTATAAAAGAAAAACACAAATTTGAATTTATTAATGTCACATCACTTGGTGAAAATAGAAAAAAGTTGGGTACCTTGCGGCCGCCGGAGTAAGAGGGACCGTCATCTCATGGTGGCCCAATCCAACAAGACAAACCTTTCCGCCAGGACGAGTGGTGGTCAGAGCTGTTGTCATCGTCTTGTTGAAACCCGCACAGTCAAAGGTCACATCCACTCCACCTCCCATGGCTTTCTGTATTAATCCCACTTCCTCTTCCACATCCTAAATTCAAAAATATAAAAGAAAACAAACACAAAATATAAGTATATGCATAGTTAACTAAAAATCATTAACCATTTATATTCATTTAAGAGTAAAATGCCATTTTTGTCCCTGAGGTTTGGCCAATTTTGCGACTTCCATCCAAAGGTTTGTTTTTCCGCATTTGGATCCAAAACCAAAAGGTTTAAAATCTTGCCATTTTCATCCGGCTCGTTAACTCCATCCATTTTTTCTCTGTTAAGTCAGGGGTATTTTCGTCTTTTTTGTTAACTTAAAGGGCAATTTGTCTTTTAAGGGGTATTCGGTCTTTTACATAAAGTGAAAAAGACCGAATTGTCCTTTAAGTTAACAAAAAAGACGGGAATACCCTTGATTTAACGGAGAAATATGGATGGAGTTAACGAGCCGGATGAAAATGTAAGCTTTCAAACCTTTTGGATTCAGATGCGGAAAAACAAACGCTCTTTTGCTACAGATAGTTTAAAGGACGAAATGGCATTTTACTCTTCATTTAGTTTAAAGGATTAAAAAGACCTGAATATTAGTGGAGACTTTAATGATCTCATCAGCACCAAGCTCTTTTGCTACAGATAACCTGCTATCTTCTACATCCACAATCACAATTCTCGGAGCACCAAACGCTCGGGCAGCAAGCATTGTCACGAGCCCAATGGGACCGGCCCCCATGACTAACACATTGGTCTCCGGCCAATCTCAGCACGCCGACAAGCATGGACACCCACACTCAACGGTTCGCACATCGCCCCTTCTTCTAAGCTCACTTTATCAGGCAATTTGAAACACAAATCGGCAGGATGCACCACCTGTTAGTTACAAGAAGAACAAACGTTATTAATAGGAGTGTGAACTTCTAACATGACCCGAAAACACGACAATACGACACGAACCTAACACGAAATTCATGGGTTTGGGTTTAGTCTAAACGGGTTTGGGTCAGTTTCAAGTTGAACCCACGACCCATTTAGCTAATCGGGTCGGGTTCGCGTCAAACCGGGCAGGTTGGCGGCTTGACCTGTTTAACCCATCATATTATATTATACTTTTTACAATAATTTTTATGTCATAAATTAAATTGGGTGTGTATTTTATGCCATAATTATAACTTAAAAAGAGAAATTGACATAAGATTTTATAATCTAAACGTAATTGTATTTATAAAGTTACGTTTTTTGTAGTAAGTTATAATTTTAATATATTAATTTGCGGAAACAAATTAAAAAATAATGAAGTTTAGGCTGAACGGGTCGTCTTCGGGCAACCCGCGAATATCGGGTCGCGTTCGGGTTCGTCTAAAATCTTCGTGTTCGGGTCGGTTGACCCCGCAAACACGACCCGTTTAGTACCCTTAGTTTTTAACACCAAACTGAAAGAAAGTAATAACAGTTGATTGATGATAAAGTGTACTTGATTTGCAAGGGAGCCGTGAACAGGGGGAGTGGCGAAAAACTTCATATCGGGGCAAAGATTGTATCGGCCTTGTTTGCAGTGTGTGCATCGCCAGCAGCTGATCCCGGGTTCGAGTGCTACACGATCACCAACCACTAGATCTTTTACTTCGCTCCCGACTTCTTCTATCACCCCAGCACACTCATGCCCGATAACCATTGGTTCTTTCACTATAAAATCTGCACATCTTAGTGTCTGCAAATCGAAAGACATTGAAAATCAAAGTCCTTAGAACTGAAAAGTAACCAAGTTGATTAATATTAATAAAACATGGCACGTTCGTAATACACTTGTACATGGTGCATAAAAGATATACGTAACAATGTGTGAGAGAAACAAAAGCGTTTCTTGTGTATCACGTTCAAAACAATAGGTGCATACGTAGTATGTGGTTCTTGCAGTTCTCATAAACATTATTGGTTCTAACATGAATGCCTCTAGATACTAGAACAGAACATCTACATTTAGCACTTTATTTATTAGATTTTTTTTATTTTCATATCGATTGTTGAAGAACCAAACACCTAAAAGTTGGATCTTTCTCTTGGCCCAGATTTATTTGCTAAATTAATAACGGACGGGCTAGCGAAACTGCATAACCCTAACAATCTATTTATACTAACGATGACTCGAAAGAAAAGCTATCTATAAAAACATTCCATATGTTTATTTTCAACATCGTATCCGAGTTATGGAATGATTCTGTCACTTTCAAATTGTACCAGGAATCAATTACTACTGTTTAATCCAAACAAAGGATCCTCTTCTCAAATTATATATCACAGGACCACCACAGAATCTATCAAATACTCAACACCATCAAGATTCAATCCCCATATTACTTGTTTTTTCATAATTATTAATCATAATAAAACCCTAATTTATTAAAAAAAAAAAAAGGTGATCAGAGAGAAACCTTGAGATAGTGAACATCACTACCGCAAATACCCACAGCTTTCATCCTTACTTTAACATCATGCGGCCCTGAATTCACACAGCTTATTATTAATTATGTTAAAAACAATCTTAATGAATATATAGTTACTGAAAAAATGATACCAAGAGGGGGGAGATTGAAGGGCTGGATCTTGAGTGTGTTGATAGCAACGAGCCAAGCAGCCATGTTTTGTTCTTCCCCATTTGAACCCCCCTCACCGTTTCCTCCTTTACCCATCTCTGTTTAACTCACTCACCAGGATGATTGATTTGCTGTTCGTGTGGTATGCTTTTTATTCGATTATTTTGTTAATAATATATGTGATGACTAAATTTGGATTTTGGATAAGAGACAAGATTTATTTAAATTTTAAAATAAATCTTTCATCAGGATGACGATGATGATGATCCGACGTGTACTTTACAATGAGTCACACCTTAACTCAGAACCTGGTTCTTGTGGAGTTAAGTGTTAACGAGCCAAATGTTTGGCAAATAATTTATGAACCGTTTGAAGGTAATTTTGTTTGTGTTCATTCGTTTATTAAACAAACGAACACGAACAAGAAATTTTGTTCGTTTAGTAATTTGAAGTTTCGTTCGTTTATTAATCAATTACTATTGTTTTGGCAAATAATTTATGAACCGTTTGACGGTAAGTTTGTTTGTGTTCATTCGTTTATTAAACAAACGAACACGAACAAGAAATTTTGTTCGTTTATTAATCAATTACTATTGTTTAATCCAAACATATATTTTTAAACAAACAAACACGAATAAGATCTTGTTCGTGTTCGTTCGGTTCGTTTACAACCTACATGAAGTTGTTGGTGAACCAAATCAAACAAGTATGTGGAACCCATGGTAGATTGGCAATTAATATTTTGTGAAATAAATTGCAATTTGCGTTCCTATAATATATCGTTAGAATTAACTTGTATTTTTATTATGAAACAACTAGAATTGGTTCCCCACGTTGCGAGGTCAATTTTTTTAACATGATTGAGCGTACTAATTTTTATAAATTGCTTATCTAACAAACGTAGGCGAATTGAAAATGTCAATAAGAATAAGCACAAAAACATATTATTTGATCTAACTCATTTTCGGTTTTTTTATATCAAAACGTAAACCAACTTGAATTTATACCGACACTTGCATAAAAAGTAGCACCTGAAACTCGAGGGGATCAAAATGTCATTACGTCGAAACATAAACCAACTTGAATTTGTATCAACACGTACATAAACATCATAATGTAAACCAACTGATAACGTGGATAAGAATAAGCACCAAAACGTATTATATCGAACATGACTCCTGAAATGTAAAGTGATTTGAATTCACATCGTCAAATGAAAACATATTAAATTTGACATTACTCACTTTTGAAAAAAAAAATACGTCGAAACGTAAATTAATTTAAATTTATATCAACACGTATATAAAATAAGCAAGTTAAATTGAGAGGGTTAAAATGACGTTTTTAGAAAGTTAAAAGGTGTAACTATCGATATTGAAAATTGAGAAGGATAAAGTTAAAAAAAGTCAAATCACTATAATCACTGTAGATAAATAGTCAACAAATTATATATATAATGATGGGCACCTAAGTCCTTACCATTGCATCCTTCTGTCAAATGGTCGATAGTTTGACCGTTAATTATAAGGGTATTTTAGTCATCTTATAATCGTAACATATTGAACACCTCCTGATAAAAACCGCTAATATTTTGTGTTCGTCCACACCACCACTACAACAAACGTCACCGTCTGCAACACCACTGCCGTTCACCACAAACACCACTTTCTGCAACACATGTATAGATAGTCAAAGCTTTCATCTTTCCATCTTCTTGCACCCTTTAATCACCAACTTTTACAAATTGTAATTCAAATCAAATCAAATCAAAAATAGATTAACAACAGAAATAGAAAAGTATAAGTTTTTAAAAATAACAACTTATGTAATCTAAAATTTTAACAACTTATCTGAACATTTAAAGTATTAAATCTAAAATCTTAAAAGATATACAAAGTATAATTAAACATAAAATATAACACATTAACATAAACAAGAAATCATTTTTTAATCAAACTATCAAAAGCCAAGAAATCTGAAAACTCACAAAATCGAATTCAACAGGCTTGATATTTCAGTTGGGACACTGGACGAAATCAATTTTCAATAGGGAGTGACCAGGGACGATTTTAGCATGCTCGATTTTCAGCAAGGACGATGATTAGCAATTCAATGCTTGCTTCTGTTCGATAGTTCAGGTTCGACGTTTTGTTTCCACTTTCTAATTGTCGCCCATAATGAAAAAGGTTCATTTAATGTTTTTGGTCTTGGGCTACGCTTTGGCATTTACTAATTGGGCTCCTTTTAATTATATTATTGTTAATTTGAGCTTGATTATTCTACAACTTTTGGGTCGTAAATAGTTTGGGCTTATAAAAAACTAGGATTTTAATAATATTAACTATCGTATTTTTTTGTCAGAGGTATCCTCGTATTTATTTAGGGGTATCCTTTGTATAAACCGAAAAAGATTACACTACAAATACGGGGTTAAGTCGTAGCCCATGCTAGCCCTATTACTACATTGGCTCCGCCACTATACCACCATGACCATCAAACCTTAAAAAGAATAGTGTATACTTTATTACATGCTAATATATTACCTCAAGTAATTCGCCTGATATCAGCTCAATTCATTATTTACCGTTATCGTATCAGCACTTGTTATAATTTATATAGAGGCTTGTCGAGAAAACCATAAAAACTTATACAATACATACACCAATATTCTTCGGACGGTATCATTTCATAACTAAAGGCAAAGGAAAAAAGTGCGTATTGAAAGAAGAAAAATAAAATGTGACATATTGAAAGAATCAAATAGTTAGTAATGAAAATTTAAATTAGAAAATGATATCCTTTCAAATGGCTGGCTAAATTTTCTAGTCATATATGATGTTTACTAAGTTTATAAATATGAAAGCATTTGATTAATCAATTAAATAAACCATATCATCAACTTTCTAATAAGTTTCCATAGTCACAACAACCGATGTTTGTTATATTTTTTTCTTCAAAATAATGAATAAATAATAGGAAAATAGTCAAAATAGCCAATGGAAACGTCTTAAAAAGCCTTTCACGGAAAAACATGGCGTTGAAACGTCTTAAAAAAGCCTTTTCAACCCAACCAACTGCGCTCTATCAAAAAAATAATAATTGTACACGTTTCAGCATTTTTGTAGAGGCTTAGAGCCGTTTCAGCCTTATTTATTAATTTTTTTCAACATTTGTATATTTCTAGTATTTTTAATATTTAAAACAAATATAAATTTATCTACGATATAAGTTGAAAAAGAAATTTAGAAAATAGCTTAAGCTTTTTAATAATAGATTCTTAATTATCTAAAAATATATTAATTAGATAAAATTATATGAGATAATAGTTTGACAAACAAAAACTATAAATTAATATTTTATAAAATAAGTTATGGGACCGACAAAAACTATAAATTAATATTTTATAGTTTAAGTTATGGGTTTATAAAATAAGTAACTTATTTTATAAACCCATAACTTATTTTATAAAATATTAATTTATAGTTTTTGTTTGTCAAACCATTATCTCATATATTTTATCTAATTAATATAATTTTAAATAATTAAGAATCTATTATTAAAAAGCTCAAGTCTTTTTCAACTTTTATTGTAGATAAATTTATTTTGTTTTAAATATTAAAAATACTAGAAATATATAAATGTTAAAAAAAGTTAATAAATAAAGCTAAAACGGCTCTAAGCCTTTACAAAAAGGCTGAAACAGCTTTAAGCCTTTGTAAAAAAGGCTGAAACGACTCTAAGCTTCTACAAAAACGCTGAAACGGCTCTAAGCTTTTACAATCATTATTTTTTGACATGTGGCGGAGCGCAGTTGGTTGGGTTTAAAAGGCTTTTTTAAGACGTTTCAATGCAATGTTTTTCCGTAAAAAGGCTTTTTAAGACATTTCCGTTGCTATTTTGGAAATTTTGACCGGTCAAAGGCTACTTTTGCTATTTTCCCATAATTAATTCATATAGGCTTAGAGAGATCAAATCCAAAAAAAATATCAGATTCAATAAATATTAATGGTAATGATTATAGTATTTAAAACTGAAAAATTAAATAACAAATAATTAGGAAATTAGCTGTAATTAATTTATATTAAGCCTACTTTAATAACATGTATCAACAAAATATTTCATCTTAATTGATATTAATAATTCTGAATTCGTAGTCTTATGACAAATAACATCTATAAATACCATCTACATCCATGCAATTCATTATCACAATCTCCAAAACAAGAAAGAACCGAAAAAAAAAAACAAGCCACCTTCTAATGGCAATTACCATCGGATCAAAAGAGTTCTTACTCATTTTCATCATCTTCTTCATCACCTGCAATGCCAAGCAAGTCACGCAAAACACTAAATCAAGTCAACTTTTGATGCGAAAACTAGGGTTGAAAGTGGCTGATCTAGAATACTATACGAGAAGGTCGCTTGGTGTTAATCCTCTTAATGAAGTTCCGGAGGCCCTAATCCTAAGCATAATAGAAGTCCACCTATTAAATCTCCCACCTCACATAATAAAAAGTATATTTATTATTCGGGTGTTTAGTTATAGAGTAAATTGTCATTTTTGTTCTATGATTTGACTGATTTCTTCACTTACATCATAAAAGTGTTTTTCGCATCCGGGTTCTTACGGTTTCAAATTTTTGTTGTTTTCATCCACTTCGTTAAGCCCATCCATCTATTCTATAAATTACATGTAATTTGATCAAAACTACCCTTTTAATAGAAAACAAAAATAAAAAACATAAATTATGTTAGAAAATATATATCATTTAAACACCTTCTTCCGAACTAGACACACAACTGCCACCACTACTCATTGTAGCCTTGTTGGCCACCGCAACTCCATTAGCAGAGTGATATGTTTTGTACAACAATTTGTTTACATGACGTTACCTTGCAGTTTACATATCGTGTTTGATTAGTGTATGAAAGATAAAATGTCAAAATGTTCAGAAATTTTCGTCCTATGAAGTTTTCGTCATATTTCGTAGTGGATAACATAATGATTGAAGAATAATTATGTTCTATCTTTTTAAAAATCACACCCTTTAGTAACACAACAATTAGCATAAGCAACTTGGATTACATCTATTTTGTTTAAAAGTTGCCTCCATTAGAAAATGTTATTGATGGAAAGGCTACACCTTTTTTGTTTAAAAGTTGCGTCCATTAGAAAAGGTTATTGATAGAAGGTTACACATTTTTTTTATTTAAAAGTCACGTCCATTTGATATTAGGGATGGAAAATATACCAGAGCGACCCGAAACCCGAGACAAATGGGACTGGTATACTCGATACCCGACGGGTGTTGTGCCGGGTATGGGATTCGTTTTAAAAAATTTTGCGGGTATGGGTCGGGTATGGAATTAGGTTATACCCGTTTACCCAACTATATGCCCGATCATATACCCGATTTTTTATATTAAAATTTTTACTTTCCATTAACCTTTTTCTATTAGTGATTTATTTTAGTATGTTAATAATGTGAAAAGATAAATTTTCTTTTAGTATATGCATTTGATAATAGTATTTATATTTTGTATGTTGCGAAGTACATATATATCTAAGTGCATAAGTATTATAAAATTATTATTAATTTATGATAAAACTTATATGACATTTTAACTTATAATAGCTGTTGTATAAATAAAATAATATGTTAATTATAATAGTTAAAATAATATGTTAATTTATAATAGCTGTTGTCATCATAAGAGTTTTGTTAGAGAGCAAATGAATGTGGTCACAAATTCACAATGAATTGTCCCTCTTCTTTCTTCTCTGGGAACACTTTGACATATAGCATTCCGTCGCAACGTGTGGGTTGCGTCATCTCGTACAATACAAACATGAAACATCTATTTGTATGTTACAATAAATAATTAGATAGTTAAGTATCCTTTTGTTATTCAGCTGTTTGGATGCAAAGAACTCCATCCAGTTGGTTTCAACACATCACCGTCATTTAACAACGTTCGCATTTTCATAGCGTCATCCCATCGCTCCGCACCAGCATAAACGTTCGACGACAAAACATAATTCCCGCTATTACAAGGATCTAACTCAAGTAGCTTGTTGGTTGCAATTTCAGCTAGAACCATGTTTCCTTGAAGCTTACAATTACCCAATAATATCCTCCATATTATCACATCCGGGGCTATGGGCATTTGTAGCATAAACTCGTACGCTTTATCAAGATTCCCTGATCGGCTTAACATATCAACTACGCATCCGTAATGTTTCATTTGCGGTTTTAGTTTATAATCGGTTTTCATGCTTTCGAAATACTCCAACCCTTTATCTACCATACCGGCATGAGCACACGCAAGTAATATCCCGACAAACGTTCCGTGAGTCGGCTGAACGTTCTCCATTAACATCTTGGAGAAGAGTTCGAGGGCGTAAACGGCATTTCCGTTCACCGCGAGCCCGGAAATGACCGAAGTCCAGGAAACCGAATCTTTTATCGGCATTTTATCAAATACTTGTAATGCGTTCTCTGTTGAACCACATTTGCAATACATGTCGATTAACGCATTCCCGACATATAAGTCCTGTTTTAAGTTGTTTTTACGAATGTAATCATGTATAGATTTGCCCGTATCGATTGAACCTAAACGAGCACAAGCAGAGAGCACGCTAGCGATCGTGATTTCATCAGGTTTAATGTTAGTTTTCATCATTTCAAGAAAGAGGCTCAGCGAATCAGAAAACCGACAACTTTGAGAGTAGCCAGTGATTATAGTCGTCCAAGAAATGACATCACGTTTTGGCATTACATCAAATAGTCTCCTGGCACGAATCAAGTCCCCTGCTTTAGCATAAAACGAGATCATAGCGTTCCAAGAAACAACATTCCGTTCCTTCATTTGATCAAACACTTCTCTTGCCAAGCCCACCGAACCATACCTTCCATGCAAATCGATTAATGTGTTTCCAAGGTATACATCAATCACAATATTGTTATCTTTAATGTACTTAACCATAGACTCTGCAATGCTATTGTCACCTATGTTGATACATGCTAATATAACCTTCACCATTGTTACCGAATCAGGAACCAAACCTGCGTCACGCAAGTGATTAAAAAGACTCAAAACCTCTCTAAACCTGTTACTTTGACTACACGCACAAATAACTGAATTCCAAGAAACCAAGTCTCTCTCAGGCATTTCATCGAACACCTTCTTCGCACACTCCAACTGTCCACAAGAACCATACATATGAATCAAAGAGTTACAAACATAAAGATATGATACAAACCCCATCTTAAACAAATGAGCGTGAACCTTCCCTCCAAACCCAGCATCTTGAACCCGACAGCAAGCTTTCAAAACATGTATTGAAATCAGGTTATTTCCGTTTAAACCTCGTTCACGCATTTCATCGAACAGGTGGAGTGCAAAAGCGGGTCGATCGCTCTGTGAGGAGCATCGTATCACAATGTTCCAAATTAGCAATGTTGGTCTTTGAATTTGATCGAATACGAAATGGGTTCTGTGCAGATTGTTTGGAAGAAGTGAATATGAGTGGATTACGGGAAAAATTGATGATGGGTCAGTGTGAAGATGAGTTCTGATCAATCGAGCGTGAAGGTGTTTAACGAATATCAATTTCTCCATCAACACGAGATTAATCAGGCATCTCTGAAGTGGAGGAGACTATATTGTACGTCTTCGTCAGTATATTAGTTGTATAATGACAGGCTGATGAAGGGTTTACCATACGTTGGTGTGGTTAATGGGCCACTTTAGTATTATTGGTGTTGTGGTTGAAGATTAGATGTAGAGATAAAGATGTCACTTAGTATTGGTGTTGTGATTGAATAGATGTGTAGTTATCACAAAATGTGCAAAGATAATGATTTATATATGGGTGTTTATGAATCGTTAGAATTGTTTAAACCTGTTAAATTGGCTGGTTTGGCTCGGTTTAGAAGAGAGTGGTTTGGTTTACAGTTGTACGGTTTGGTATACGTTTTACAGTTTGAAAGCCGCTGTATAAAGAGCGATTGGTCGAAATACTAGACATTAATAAAGAAATAAAGTTCTTGAATCTATTTAATTTGAATAAAAATACAATATTAATTTTTTTATAAGAATCAAACAATTATAATACGTATATGTATCGTGTTTTTAATTATATTCGTAGATATTATTATTTTAGCTGTGTTCTATTAAAATTTGTTTTCACGCATATATTATTATTTTAACTGACTTCATCGTATATTTTTTTTCTAATATTTTGATCTTGTTATTTCATTAGTAAGCGTTTTAGTACTTAAAAGGTAAAAACTTTGATATTTTTTCTAACCTGCCACTTTACTATAATTTCGAAAATCTAACGATAAGATTCAAAAAAATAAGCAATAAACCTGGGCTAAACCGGCAAACAACCAAAAGCGAACCGTTCTGGCATAGTTAGCCAGTTCGATTTAGAAATTCTATCAAAACGTGTATACATCTACGTTTAACATGTTACCGGTAATATACATGGTTTAAAAAATAGATACTATTTTGTGGGCCATCTTATGGTCCATTGGATTGACCATATAATAAGCCCATTCTTCCGGTCTTATGATTCCATTGACCTTATTAACCAACATTTACGTTCTCTACTTTAGTTAGACTTGGTCTTGTATATGTAACATCAAGAAAAGGTCATAGCGGTTTAGGTACTTAAATATTAAACAAACCATAACCGGCCCCATTAAAAGAACCGGCTGCACCATCACCTTAGTGGGTGTGGGTGTGGTTGAGTGGTTGGTTCATCAGTTTATGGTTGAGAGTTGCCACCTTCCCTTTTTCTAGTCAAACATAGGTTGCGGTTGCTTTCATGCACACATCTTTATATAAACCCTCACCCCGAATTAAATTTTAAACTATCATATACCACAACCCCCCCCCCCCCCCCCCCCCTCTTCATATTTAGTTATTTCAAAACACTAAAAAAGATGGTTGAGTTGATGAAAGCTAAAAGAGTGCTAGCAATAGCGGATGCTCTTTCTTTTTATTGTGCTCTTGCACTAGTGGCGCTTATGCTTACCGGTGCTTTTAGAGATGATCAAAATTTTAGTTATTCGCTTAGCGCGAAGGCGGGTGTGGGGGGAAACAGGCTGCCGGTGATGAATATACGGCCGTGTGACGAGATATATGTGGTGGGAGAAGGGGAAACTCTTCACACCATAAGCGACAAGTGTGGCGACCCGTTTATAGTCGAAAGAAACCCGCATATTCATGACCCGGATGATGTTTTCCCTGGTCTCGTCATCAAGATCACCCCTTCTTCTCATATACAATAACTTGTTTTCGGGTTTCTGGTTTTTTTCCGTATTGTAATTTGGTCTCCCTCGCTATGTGTTAGATATGGAGAATTGAAATCGTAAATTAATAGTTAGTTTTTTCTTAGGATTTATATATATGTAAAAACATTGAGCTTTTGATTTTTGTTACAAAGTATTATATCATAAGTGCATTTGAAGTCTCAGGTTTAATGATCCTGCAATCCAAAGTCAAAATTTCTTTGAAATATAATCACAATTATGACTTTAACCCGCGAAAGTAAATGATTAAACGATTCATGAGTAATCAGTTGCTTGTCCCTCTTATTGGCAATAAAATGTTGTCGTTGGTTGTTAAAAAAGATCAGGTGATGAGTTTCAGTATGTAACCTCAAACCCATCTCATGCATATCTAAAAGGTCGGAAGTGAAATAAAATAACGGCTTTAATCAATCAAATTCTATAAATAAAAAAGTTTGTGTATGTATAATTCGGGTTTGGTATTAATAGCGAAGATTATGTGTATCTTTACACTTATAGCACATAGCATATTCTTAGGCATATTAGTTTGTATAGATTGATTCACTTCCTTAATTATCTCTCATCATTGTATTATAAATTGGAAATCATTGTTAATGGAATGATTCATTCAGTAAATTATAATCCTTCCTATATGGTATCACGAGACTTCTAGGTCTCCTTCGATCCATCACCTAACCGCCGGCCCTTCCCACCCTTCCGCCTCTATCTAACCTGCAGCCCCGTCTGCCTTTCTTCCCTTGCAATCCTCTTCCTCTGCCTTTTCTAATGGACTCAAAAATCCACCCCGCCGTGACGGTTAGTAACTCGACGCTCTACTTCGGGTCACTGTGTCTATCTTGGAGATAATCTGATATCTTGGTCATCCAAACGGCAACCAACAGTCTCACGTTCCAGTGCAGAAGCTGAGTACAGAGGAGTAGCCAATGTCGTTGCTGAAATTTGTTGGATCCGAATTTTAATGCTGGAGTTAAAACAACCGCTTACCAAGGCTACCCTAGTTTATTGTGACAATGTCAGCGCTATTTACTTATCCGGCAATCTTGTTCAACACCAGCGCACCAAACACATTGAGCTGGACATTCACTTTGTTCGGGAGCAGGTAAAACGGGGGTGTGTTCGTGTCTTACATGTACCTTCTCGCTATCAAATAGCGGATATATTTACCAATGGTCTGCCTCGTATCTTATTTGATGATTTTCGTTCCAGTCTCAACGTCCGGCAGCCTCCCGATTCCACTGCGGGGGTGTAATAGCGAAGATTATGTGTATCTTTACACTTATGGCACATAGCATATTCTTAGGCATATTAGTTTGTGTAGATTGATTCACTTCCTTAATTATCTCCCATCATTGTATTATAAATTGGAAATCATTGTTAATGGAATGATTCATTCAGTAAATTATATTCCTTCCTATAGGTATTATAGACGAGATTGGGTTTGTGATCATAGAATCGAAAGCAAAATAATTTAGTTTTATTTTTTAAAGAAAAAACATTTAATATTATTATTCGGTTTAAGCTTAAAAAAAAAGTTTAAGCCCGTAGTTTCATCCCATTTACATTTTGATTATTTTTTCCCCACTAAAGTTAGCAAGATTCGATTTTGATTCGTAATACCTTTTAAAGTTCTAACCATTAATTATAAGATTCTCTATTAGGTATATTAGCATTGTCATTTTTGAGGAATTTTATTTATTTTTCTTACTTTTCTGTGTCAAGTGATGATGGTCATAATGTCATATATTATTGAATATCAATGTTTTAACATAGTTGATGCTCATGCAGTTGTCATAATCTAACCTATTTTTTACCTTGTTGACTTTGATGTCATTTTTGGTATCACTTTCTCATAAAAATATATGAAAATATCGCATATTATAAAGGAAATGTTTTACCTAAACACTAAAGTTTATAAATTTGTTTTCTAACTACAAAAATAATTCAAGTTCATTATTGCTTCATTGTTGTGAGTTTTTTTTAATGTTAATGGTAAAGAAAAAAAGTTACTAAATATAAATGAAGTTTTATAATTGATTCATTTAAAATATTTCACAACAATATAACAATATTAAAACATATAACAATATCAAAACTTGAGTGATTTTTGTAATTAGATAATGTATTAGTGACTTTGTTGAAGAAATATTGAAACTTGGTTACAATTTCATGATTTTGTCCTTAAAAACTCATGTTAATGTACGACGTCCAAGATAATATAAATAAACCATTTTTGAAGAAAATTCAATAATTACAACTGAAACAAAATATTCAAGAGTAAATTGCACAAAACATCCTTTATGTTTTCTTAAACTTGCAGGTTCCAGCCTTAATGTTTAAAAGTTGCTAAAAACAACCTTTAAGTTTATTTTTGTTGCGGGTTCAATCCTTTACAGCTAACCACGTTATTTTCTTCAGTTAAGTTCCCTCACATGATCAACCAAAATGACGAATATACCCTCACATGTTATGCATGTGAGGGAACTTAACTGAAGAAAATAACGTGGTTAGCTGTAAAGGATTGAACCCGCAACAAAAATAAACTTAACGGCTGTTTTTAGCAACTTTTAAACATTAAGGCTGGAACCTGCAAGTTTGAGGAAACATAAAGGATGTTTTGTGCAATTTACTCAATATTCAAACAATTTTGTGTGTTCAAAATCAATACAACTCTAGCAAACCACATATAAAAAATTCTTTCTTAAAATATCGACTCTTGAGTATTACCCAAGTACCAAAATGTTATTGAATATTAAGAAATTAAACAACGAATGGTAGGTATGAAACAAAATTCATTATGAATTAAGTTGTGTTTTCGTGATAGTCAAAGGAATAAAGCTCATCCACTTGTGTCTAAAATAGAGATGAGCTTGGTCATGTTAGTCTCTAGCATCCCTCGCAAGCTAAACTGTGAAGCCTGAACTGAAGACAGTCAAACCGTGTCAAAATTAACTCTTAAAAAAATGTTACATTTATGAAGATTCATTAATAAGATCATATCACAAGTAATGTGCAAATAAAGTACAAGGTTTCCTAGGCTTGCGAAAAAATCAAATTTGCACCTAGATATGTGGGTTTCTTATTGTCACACCTGTGGTGGACAAAGATGAGATATATGTTTGTACCTCATGTAACAGAGACACAATCCATTGTATCTCAACTGTAATTTATGCTAATGCATAATACTCGGTTTCAGTACCTAATCTAACATTAGTACATGCATTGGTTTTTGAAGCTTTGATTCATAGTGTTGGGCTGAAGAGAAACCCATTATCTAGTAGTAGATTGACGATCATCATGGCATCTAACTCAGTCATCGTCTAGTAGTAGACTGGTGATCACATTATCTGATAGTAGACTGACGATCATCTTGAAAAGTGACACAACTCTCCTGGTGTTACAATTGAAGTGCGAGTGAAAAGCTACCAACATTTAAGTGGATTGCTTTTAACGAAGCTTCGTGTTCTAAAACTCTATATGAGAAAACGCATTTAAAAGCAATCGCCTCCTGACCTGTGTTTGGCGTTGGTACGAAGCTACTCCAATTAAAAATCATAAAACCATAAACAATCAAAGGCCAACAACTAGTCATAATCCAGTGTTGGGATGAGAGAAACAGTAATTAACTCTATTAATTTTTACGAAAGTGAAACCACAGGGACTGAAATCGTAATTTTTAAACTAACGGACTGAAATAGTGATTTATGACAAACGAAGGGACGAAAACAGTAATTAACTCTATTAATAAACTTTCTTCTCTTGTTAGCATTTAGTTCTAGTTTAGTGATGGTAAAAAATAGTTTAAAAGAGAAGTTATATTTTATAATTTATATATCCAATTAAAAAGTGAGCATTGAGCAACATATATATATATCATACCATATAATATATATACACACACATTACCTACAATAACAAAAAAGGTGTCCCGGAATAGTAATATGATGGGATTGGTGGAGAGGGGTGGCTAATTTTTTTTACTGTTTTATCATTAGTTTTGATTTTTTCTTTCAGCTAAATTATAATTTTACTCTCATTTTAAATTTACAGTTTTGTTATCGGTTTTATTTTTTTTATATTTATGTCAAATTACGAATTTGCTCAAAATATAATATAGCCATGCTATCGATTTAGTTTTTTTTACAAAACTATTATAGTGTTTTGTTTTGTTTTATTTTATTTTTTATAAAACTATAATAGTATTTTGTTTTAATTTGTTGACTCGGTGTAATTTTTATTCGTGCCGCACGGCTGCCTGGCATACGCTTATTTTTCCTGAAAAATTACAATTTTGCCTCTAGTTTAAATTATAGTCTTTTCATCATTTTAGTTCTTTTTTAGCAAAGTATGGTAGTGTTTTGTTTTAATTGGTTGACTCAGCGTAATTTTTTTGAGCTCGTGTTATGAGTAGTATGTACAAATAACCAAAACAAAGACATACATAATAGTGTTATGAGAGAGAATTATTCGGTTTAATGTCTCGTAACGCAGACGTAGCAAAAACTATTACACTTAACATAATATTACATATTTACAAGTGTCATCGCTTTATGTACAATTAGTGTTATGCAACTCATTTTTGTTTTCTAGCTCATCTTATTCACATTTTTAATTTATTATTAAACTTATAGTTAATCTTATACAGATTTTGTTTTTCTATTACAAAAGTTAATGTTTTCATACATTCTGAATATAATGTTGACATACTCATTTTTATCTAAATTTTGATATAAATTTTACCAATCTCGTCTACGTTTCAATGTAAAACTTATTCAGAACGTCACTTTTCAAAATCGAGTTGTTGCAATTTCACGTGTTTCTTTTTACATGCAACGTAAATTTTATTCCAAAACAAATCAGGTCAAATATGATATATTTTTATTTCTCTTTTTTAACCACGTTTTCATGTTTCTTAACGTTCACTTTTACAACACCATCACTTTTCAGTTATTTCTTAATACCCTACGATAACATGCTTTTTTTATCTACACTTCCATGCTCATAATCAAGCTACTTAACCCTCCGTCACGAACCGAATATAGTTTCATATTATGTAGTAGTTTCGGTAAGTTTCCTTTTTGATGAGTTTGATGCGTGAAATAATAATAACAATAATAATAATAATAATAATAATAATAATAATATTATTATTATTATTATTATTATTATTATTATTATTATTATTATTATTATTAAATGAGTTTAATATATCTGTATTTGGCCGAATAGGGTCGACACCAGATCCTATCCTCACCCAACAACTTTGTCAACTTTCATCAAATAACTCAATTTTTAACTTGACACAATATTAATAATCACACTAATATAGTCTTGTACCAACATAACTAAGACCAATAAACTTCGATGAAAACGACATAGTATCCTACTAAATAATAAAAAAGCAAAACACATGGGTCGAGGAACATCTCTAATGACATTTGTTGATAAACAAAAACTATTTTTAGTCAACTTGTTGATAGAATGGCTGCTCATTCTCTTCACGCAATCCTTTTTAGTCACCTCAATAATACTCATTAACATATATAATGAAATAACAAACTTTAATTGCCTTTTATTCTTGACTTTTTAACTTGTAAGAAAATAAAAGAGAGAAAGTAGATTCTTAATATCAAAATATGGAAATAATAAAAATTTCAAATTTAACTAGATATGAGAAAGATTAAGACTTCCAATAACCATAAGTGAGGTGTGCTTTTTAGGACTTGGACCAGTGGAATAAGCATGCACCGTTAGCTAAAAGTCTAATAATCGCTTTAGCCATCAGGTTTACAGTATTGTTATTCTTGTATTCCATGTTATATATAATATTACCTTCTTTTATTTTTAATCTTAGTAAAGAAACTAAAAAGTTATGGAGTTCAACTTTCATATGCTGATGTTCATCACCAACTTGTTAGGCTGGTGGGTGTGAAGGATGGTAGTCCTTTGGGATGATCCGTCACGTAGGCGGCCATGTCATCGGGTGTGGAGGATCAACCCTAAATAGTGGGCCAAGGGTGTGTTGATGAGCCCCTATATATACATATCTATGTATGTATATGCGTGTGTTGTATAAAGAAGAAAAGAAAGAAGAGGGACGTCGCAGGCGGCTTGGGGAGGACGACAAAGACGGGGACGAGGCTAAAGGAGGTGATGTAGCTGGCCCTCGACGCCCCTAGATGCTCCGGGTACAAGGCCCACACCCACCAGCCTTACAAACAATATCTATTGGTGGAAAGATTTAACACGTGTAATCAGAGTTGCAAAAGAGTTGAGCCAGACTTGATATACGACTCTAAGCTAAGCTTGATGATAGCTAAAGCTTGATAGTATGTATCATGAGCCTAGCTCATAAGTCGTATTTGTTTCGATTACTTTAAAAATATTAAAGTTTAACAATAGATAGAATAGACATGTATATTACATATGAATTTTCCAAGTGTGATAAGTGCAACATTGATTTTTAAATCAATGAATTTTAAAACTATTAAGACATAAACTCTACACGAAATCTCTTTCCATACTATTAAGTGAGTTAGAAAACCCTCTATATTTAATTTTCCAAAATCTAGTGCATGTGAATTAGTTCCTTTCATGATAGGTGTGAGTGTCATAAAAGTCATGGAAACGCATGCTTGTCAAAAACGAAATATCGTTTTACTACCCTAATTAGCCATGCCCTATATACTATGTACCCATTACACCCATATAATTCATGACAAATCATAAAGCGAGTGTGATAACTATGTTAAAAAAGATAATAATATGTTTAGACACTAAAATATCAGTTTTTCTATATGTACTTGATTTTTGTAAGCAATATATCTTGTTTTGCGTCTTTTCATGCCATCACCATTTTCGTGGGTGGTACAGATTTTGTGCCTCTTGGAGAGTCACCAAGGTTCAATTATTAGCATAGGATAAATTTGTTGTAATTTAAAAATAGTGATTATTTAATCTTTGTCATTAAAAAAACGTCTTTTCATCAAGTCTTAATCATAATCTATTTAGTCTTGATGATTCCTTGAGCCTCTACGTTACCAAAATTTCATCCATAAAAACTTTATTATCTACTTAATAAAAAAAAGGTTGTCAATGTACTTGGACTCGTATCATGCCTCCTACAGCGGTCTCAATGTCACACCCCGACCCGCAGCGGAATAAAAGTCGGGGCATAATTGGGTTATCACCAAAGCTCATGATGTTTACTAAGATGTTTCATATTTATTAAATTCAAATTACAACTTAAATATCCAAAACAAAATTCATACAATTACAAGAAAAGGAAACTATATAATCATTCCAAAGCTTAAACTTGTTTATTCTTTAGGCCTTCCTATCTGTTTCTTGTCTCAGCTGGATCACCTGTATCATGTGTAAAACGAGGGATATTTTGGGTCAACAAAAGTTGGAGAGTGAACCTTGATAAAACATTGTTACTAATTTCTTGATTTATTTAATAAGGAAAATTTGTGCAATAATCACATGTGAGCAAACATATATAGATAAACAATCGCAAACCACTTTGGATGAGTATATGACATGAATAATGATGTATGTGAGATCAAGGCTCAATCAAACGGAGCCGATCTAATGAGGCTCCTGATGCTCAACCCGTCTCCCACGGGGAACTGATGGGCCTAATGAAATGCGTGCACTGAAAATGATAAGTTCAATCTACATATAATTCACACAACAATTGATACACATTTGATACACATTTGATCACGGATATGATGTATGCACAAGTGTTTAAATAAAATAAAAGGATTATACGACACATGATACATCCCAAAACATGATTAAAACGGGGAATTGGTAGAGATTCACTTACAATGGGTGCGTTATTTGATGACGATGAATGCGCACGAATTTATGATTCAATCGACGAGGGAAGAACTAACCTAGATAATAACAAAATGATTCGATAAATAAATAAATTTTATTTGAGATTAATATTTTTAATTAGTGCTCTTAAATGGGATTTTTAGATTTATTTTTGTGAGTTTAAGGAAAATTTCTAACTTTAATAATCTTATTTTTAAGTATTTTTAAATAATTTTCCAATTAAATAAATAAATAAAAAGAAATAAAAAAAGTTGACTTTTTGACCGTTGACCGTTGACCGTTGACCGGTCAGACTGTGTTTTCTATGCGCTGAGTGAGGTTCGAACTCGGGACCTCTCGTATACGTGTACGCGGCTCTACCAACTGAGCTACGTGTCTAACCCGAAATATTCTCTCTTTTAATTATATATATACTAATTAACCTTAAACTCATTTGGTTTTTATTAAAATGATTTATATGGCCGAACCGGTTGCAGAGACCCGGAGTCGAACTCGGGTCCTTTGGTTCGAGTGCGCACAGCCCAACCAGTTGAGCTGTGTGTCTAATCTGCTTTAACTACTGAATTATATTCCTCTTATAAACATTATGTGACTTGATCTGATTAGGTTCTAAAAACGTTGGTTTTATTTCTGAAAGTCGGTAACATGTGCGATTAGAACTCGGGACGTGTGTATTGTTTGTGCACACAGTCCACCGCTGGACTGTGTGTCTAACCCGGTTATATACCGATTTTAATTATACTAATACACATGTTTAACTTCATCTTCTTCACTTATGGAATTACAGAACAGTGAAACCGACTGTTTGTTTAATTGACCAACAACACTTATAATTGATTGAATTGGAATAGAAGAAGAAGATTAAGGAATAAGATGTACCAACACAGAGTGTTTTCTTCAGATTTTCCGGCAAAATTTCGTCGGCTCTGATTTGCGGATTCCGGCTGAGTTAACTGTTTAACAGTTTCGATTTATTGATTTGAAAAATTAAAGTATAAATCAAGAGATAGCAAGATGGTTTAGACAATTATACCGTCTGATGAACGAATACGGTTTTCTGATTAGCGATTACGGCGGTATTCCGGCGAAAATGAAAATCTCCGGCGACGTGCTCTGGAAAGATTAAAGCTTCGAAAGAGTGTGCGGTTCTGAGCGAAAGGGTTACCAGATGTTTGAGTGGGTATTTATAAGGAAGAACTGGATGAATTGGGTTCGAATTTGCGTCTTGATTCGCGGTCAAAGGTTTCCGGCGGTTATGACCGAAATTGATTGCCGGCAACGGTTATAACCGACGTCAAAATCAATTTATCCGTTTCGGTCAAAGGAGAAACAGCCAAATTCGCGGAGTTTATGTTTTCTCCGGTGATTGCGAGTCTTGGCGCGTTGTTTACCGGATTTGACTTTCGGGTTTTACTTTAAATGTTATTTGTTTCAGTATTTGTCACAAAGGAAGTGTGTGGCGGAGTGGTGTGGTGTGTGTTTGTGTTTGTGGGTGACCCGGGTTCGAAACCCGGCTGCTCTATTTTATTTATTTTTTTATTAACTTATTTTTATTATTTATTAATTATGGTTTAAAATTCTAAAAATGTTTATTAGTTATGTATTGTTTGAAATTAATATGAACCATAAATACGCAACGAAACTTATAACTGAATATTTGTTTGATAAACGAAGCGGGTTTTGAAACCCGTTTTTCGACGAGTGTTACAGTATCCCCTACTTTTAGAAATTTCGTCCCTAAATTTAAGTAGTAGTGGTAACAGGAAAAAGATGCGGGTATTTTTCGCGCATTGAGTCTTCACGTTCCCAAGTAAACTCGGGTCCTCGTTTTGACTCCCAACGTACCCTGACAATTGGAATACGACTTCGTCTTAAACGCTTCTTTCTGAAGTCCATGATTTCTACCGGTCTTTCAACGAAGTGCATAGTTTCATCGATTTGAATGTCTTCTAGAGGAATATGGAGGTTTTCATCGGTGAGGCACTTCTTCAAGTTTGATACGTGGAATGTGGGATGAATTCTGTTGAGCTTTTCTGGTAGGTCAAGCTTGTATGCTACAGGACCTACTCTTTCGAGTATCTTGAAAGGTCCTACGTAGCGTGGTGCTAGCTTTTGTCACACCCCGACCCGCAGCGGAATAAGAGTCGGGGTATAATTGGGTTATCACCAAAGCTCATGATATTTACTAATATGTTTCATATTTATTAAAGTCAAAGTTACATTTCCAAATATCCAAACATGTCCATACAATACAAAGAAAATAAACCAAACAAAACAATTCCAAACTCTAAATCATTTTATTCTTCTAGTCCAATCCTAAGTGTTTCTTGCTGCAGCTGGTTCACCTGTATCATGTGTAAAAATGGGGGTTTTTGGGTCAACATAAGTTGGCGAGTGAACCTTGTTAGATAAACATTTATTATTGATTTACTTATTAGTTTATCAATGAAAAATTGTGCATAATCATAAATGAGCAAATGTAAATAATCAAGCAGTAGCAATTGCAATCACATCTATAACATACAATAACATATGATAGCATACATTAACATACCAACATCATACGATAAATAACATGAATGAAAACTGTGCGATCAAGGCTCAATCAAACGGAGCCGATCGTATTGCATGTACTGAAAATGATAAATGTCTGTGCGATCAAGGCTCAATCAAACGGAGCCGATCGTAATGTGGGCACGCCAGGTTCACGCTCATAATGTAATGGGGAACATGCTCAACGCTCATAATGTAATGGGGAGCGGCGGCCTATGAAATTGCATGTACTGAAATAATAAATTGAATCTAACAATAACCACACAAACAGTTGTAACAAGCTGAATACACAAGTTCATTATATGATGTATGCACAATGGTTTAAATATAATATATAGCAAGATACATGATACACCCCAAAACGTGAGTAAAACGGGGAACTTGTAAAGATTCACTCACATTGGGTGCGTTTGAATGGAGATGATGAGATGCGCACGAGTCGGGAGAGTTGAACAACGAGAATTACTAACCTAAATAATAACGGAAAAATATAATAAATGAGTGGATTTTATTAAGGATTTTAATGGAATTTTTAGAATATATTTTGTGAGTTTAAGGCTATTTTCTATCTTTAAAAATATTATTTTTAAGTATTTTTAATTGATTTTTAAATTAAATTAAATAAATAAAAATATAAAAAAAATTGTTTATTTTAGCGTTGACCGTTGACTTGTTGACCTGTTGACCGGTTCGGTCAGTGTGCATGTATGCGCTGGGTGAGACTCGAACCCGAGACCTCCCGTACGCGTGCACGCAGCTCTACCAACTGAGCTACGTGTATAACCCGAAATAATCTTGTTTTTAATTATATTTATATACTAATTCGATTTATTCAAAATTCATTTGTTTTAAAAAGAAGATTTTAAATCATCGAACCGGTGCCGTTAACCAGACTCGAACGCGTGACGTGCGACTTAGTGTTGCACACAGTCCACCGCTGGACTGTGTGTCTAACCTGGTTAATATTTCGGTTTTTATTATACTTAACAACTAACAGAGTTAACCCGGTTCAGCTTTAATCAAAAAGGCATTTTATTACATTGAGGGTGCGTGTATCAGGGATCGAACTCGTGACGTGTGCGTATTATTTGCACACAGTCCACCGCTGGACTGTGTGTCTAACCCGTTTAAAATACCAATTTTAATTATACTTATAGTGTTATCACAGTTCATCTTCTTCGTTGAATTTTACCGACAGTAGATTACACCCTTAAATCTTGTTAATTCGATTGTTAAACATTGCACAGACTATTATGAGATAGCAGAGATGATAATTAGAGGAAAACATACCGGTGAACGATTGATTACAGAGTTCCGGCAAGGCGTCGGTCTCTGTTTTTAAGGACTTCAACTGAGCAAATCAATTAATCGTTTTGATTAGCTAATCATGAAATTGAAGTGCTAAACAAACGTTATCAGTGTGTTTGAAGGTCCTTACCGATTCACAGACGAAGATAAAGATTTCCAGAAATTTTCCGGCGAACTGGAATTATCTGATAACAGTGCCTGAATTCGATCTCAAGTGGAAGGTTTGAGTTAGAAATAGCATAACAACTGTTAGACTATGATGGTATTGAAGAACTTACCGATTTGAGGACAAATACGGTTTTTCCGGCGAACTTGCAGAATTTTCCGGCGAGTTGATTTAAGCTTTCTGATGGACCGAATGTGTGACGAAAGTGAAATGGAAAGTTGGTATGATGTTTCTGAGTCGCGAGAGGGGTCTTGATTGAAGTAATTTGGACTTTGATTATTTTCGGTTATAAAAACCGATTATGATCAAAATTGAAGTTCATTCAAATCCGAATTGATTAAAATCGTCGGTGCATCGGTTATAAACCAGAAATCGCGATTATTCAAACGTTTAGACGGTTGAATAGCCGATTTCAGTTTTTCAGTTGGCGTAACCGGTTTATCTAGGTTTGTATATAAGACCCACTTGTTTCCTAAAGTTGACAGAAAACAAGCAAGTGGCGGAGTGGTGATGTGTGTGTGTGTTAAGTCTTTGGATTTAAGTTGCCGGCTGACCCGGGTTCGAGCCCCGGCAGCAACATTTTATTTTTATTTATTTTGTTTTCACTTTTTATCAAAAATAATTTTTATAGTTTAATTTGTTTATTAATTATGTATCATTAAAAATCAAAATAACCATAAATATACAACGTGACATTTATAACTTGATATTCGATTACAAAACGAAGCGGGTTTTGGAAACCCGTTTTTGACAAATGTTACAGTATCCCCTACTTTTAGGGAATTTCGTCCCGAAATTTAAGTAGTTGAAGTAGTAGGAAAAAGATGCGGGTATTTTTCACGCATTGAGTCTTCACGTTCCCAAGTAAACTCAGGTCCCCGTTTCGACTCCCAGCGAACCCTAACAATTGGAATGCGACTTCGTCGAAGACGTTTTTCTCCGAAGTCCATGATCTCTACAGGTCTTTCAATAAAATGCATAGATTCATCAATCTGAATATCTTCCAGCGGAATGTGGAGGTTCTCATCAGCGAGGCACTTCTTCAAGTTTGATACGTGGAATGTGGGATGAATCCTGTTGAGTTCTTCTGGTAGGTCAAGCTTGTATGCTACAGGTCCTACTCTTTCGAGTATCTTGAAAGGTCCTACGTAGCGTGGTGCTAGCTTGCCTTTTTGACCAAAACGAACTACTCCCTTCCACGGTGATACTTTTAGAAGTACATGATCACCAATGTTAAACTCTAAAGGCTTCCGTCGTTTATCTGCATAACTCTTTTGACGACTTTGAGCCGCTAGAAGATTGTTTCGGATTTGATGGATCTTGTCTGTGGTTTTTTGGATCAATTCTGGACCAGTGATTTGAGCTTCCCCAATTTCGTGCCAACATACTGGAGATCGGCACTTACGACCATATAAGGCTTCAAAAGGTGCCATGCCGATGCTTGAATGATAGCTGTTGTTGTACGAAAATTCTACTAATGGTAGATGAGCGTCCCAATTTCCCTTAAAGTCTATAACACATGCTCGAAGCATATCTTCAAGAGTTTGAATGGTGCGTTCAGATTGACCATCAGTTTGAGGATGATAGGCGGTACTGAGATCTAATCGCGTACCCATAGCGGCTTGTACTGCTTGCCATGTTCGTGAAGTGAAACGACCATCACGATCTGAAATAATGCTTAACGGTACACCATGTCGGCTTACGATTTCGCTGATATAAATACGAGCTAGCTTTTCGTTCTTGAAATCTTCGCGGATAGGAATAAAGTGAGCTGATTTTGTAAGTCGATCAATGATTACCATATAGTGTCATACCCACCAGAAGTGCGAGGTAACCCGGTAATGAAGTCCATGGTTATGTTTTCCCACTTCCATACAGGTATTTCAGGTTGGATCAGAAGTCCTGAGGGTCTTTGGTGTTCAGCTTTCACCTTGGAACATGTAAGGCACTTGGAAACAAAAACAACAATATCCTTTTTCATTCCAGGCCACCAATAGGTGTATCGTAGGTCTTGATACATCTTATCGTCTCCTGGGTGTATAGAGTATCGCGTTTTGTGAGCTTCCTTCATAAGAATTTCACGAAGATTGTTGTGGTTAGGAATCCAGATACGATCTAGGTAGTACAGAATACCGTCAGATTTAGTTTCAATTTTAAGTTCAGCTCCACAGGACATCTCCTTTCGTACATCATCTTCCGTTACTGAAACATGTTGGGCTTCTCGAATTTGATCTTTAATGTCAGTTATGATTTGCGAACATAGAAGACGAATGGAGTTCGCATAACCCTTTCGACTAAGTGCATCGGCCACCACATTTGCCTTGCCAGGGTGGTACTGAATTTCACAGTCGTAGTCATTTAGAAGTTCAACCCATCTTCGTTGCCTCATGTTTAACTCCTTTTGATTGAAGATATGTTGAAGACTCTTGTGGTCAGTGTATATTTCACACTTAGTACCATAGAGATAATGCCTCCATATCTTAAGAGCGAACACAACGGCTCCAAGTTCTAGGACATGGGTGGTGTAGTTCTTCTCATGCGTCTTGAGTTGTCTCGAAGCATAAGCTATAACTTTTCCTCTTTGCATTAGAACGCAGCCTAATCCTTGCCCTGACGCGTCACAATAGACCACAAAATCATCACAACCTTCAGGAAGAGTGAGGATTGGTGCATCACAAAGTTTTTGTTTAAGAGTTTGGAAGGCTTCTTCTTGCTTGGGTCCCCATATGAAAGGTTTTCCCTTATGAGTTAAAGCCGTGAGTGGTACAGCAATGCGAGAGAAGTTTGAGATGAATCGACGATAATAATCAGCCAGACCAAGAAAAGATCTTACTTCAGTTGGTGTACGTGGCGCTTGCCATTCTTGTACCGCTTTGATCTTTGAGGGGTCGACATGTATTCCCTTGTCATTGACTACATGTCCAAGGAATTGCACCTCTTTTAACCAGAATTCGCATTTGGAGAATTTGGCGTAAAGCTTTTCATTCTCTAGAAGTGTAAGGATGAGTCGAAGATGACGCTCATGATCAGACTTAGACTTTGAATAAATAAGAATGTCGATGAAAACTATAACAAATCGATCAAAACAAGGTTTGCAGACTCTGTTCATTAGGTCCATGAAGACTGCTGGAGCGTTGGTTAAACCAAATGGCATGACCATGAATTCATAATGACCATAACGAGTTCGGAATGCGGTCTTTGGGACGTCTTCTTCATGTACTCTAAGTTGATGATAACCAGATCGAAGGTCGATTTTGGAAAAGTAGCTGGCACCTTGGAGTTGGTCAAGAAGATCATCAATGCGAGGTAAAGGATAACGATTCTTGATTGTTAATTTGTTGAGCTCTCTGTAGTCGATGCACATACGAAACGATCCATCTTTCTTCTTTACAAAAAGAACAGGTGCACCCCAAGGCGATGAGCTAGGACGTATGAATCCCTTGTCAGTCAACTCTTGTAATTGACTGGCTAGCTCTTGCATTTCAGAGGGGGCTAACCTATAAGGAGACTTTGCAACTGGTGTAGCACCAGGTATAAGATCAATACGGAATTCGACTTCTCTAACTGGAGGAAGTCCTGAGATGTCATCAGGAAAAACTTGCAGGAAATCTTTTACTACTGGAATGTCTTCAAGTTTCTTCTCCATGTTTACCTTGTTGATGATATGAGCTAAAAACGCGACATAATTTTTGCGAAGATATTTTTGGGCTTGAAGACAAGACATTAAGCTAAGCCCCTTCGACGAGGTTTCTCCAAGGATTCGAAGAGTCTGACCGTTTGAAAGAGGAATACGTATAAATTTTTCGCGACATACAACTTCTGCCTGATGTTGACTGAGCCAGTCCATACCAATTATGATATCAAAACTTCCCAGCTTCATAGGAATAAGGTCGACTGAGAAATCGTGGTCGTTTAAGGTGAGTGTACAGTTGCGTATAATAGAGTTTAATGAAACTGGTTTCCCGCCAGCAACTTCTACCGTTATGGATTCCATGAGCTTATCCCGATTTTGGTTTAAGATAGGTTCAAATTCTAAGGACACAAAACTTCTATCCGCACCAGTATCAAATAACATAGATGCATATCTACCATTTATAAGGAACGTACCGTTAAACACATTGCCGTCAGCTCTAGCCTGATTAGCATTGATATTGAAAGCTCTTCCTCTTGCAGGTGGAGGAGCTTGGTTCGCTTGATTCACCGGGTTGGATTGGGCCTGAGCATGAATAATGTTTACCAACCTTGGACAAGTGTTTCTGAAATGGCTTGGGTCTCCGCAATTGTAGCAAGCCCGCATAGGTTGACCCATAGGATAATTGGGTTGGTAATATGTTTGGGCTAAATGTTGGGCGGGTGGATATTGTAGGGGTTGTTGGGCTTGACCCATTAATTGTTGGTGGGTTTGGGTTGAAGGCTGGTGTCGGTTCGTTCGCTGGGGCATGCGGCAGGTATGAACAGTATGACCCGCGCGACCACAGCCGGTGCAATGCTGGCAAGGATAATCAGGAGAATGGTGATATTGGCAACGGTTGCATTTTGGTAACGGGCCAGAGTAGGGTCTTTTGTATGGTGCAGGTGAAGGAGCGACTTGGGTAATGGGTGCAGCAGGAATAGGGGAGTTGGTTTGTGTAACGGCGAAGTTTCTGGTGTTGCGCTTCCTCTTGTTAGCAAACTTAGAGGAGGAGATGGAATGGTTTAAAGTTTGACCCTCAACAGGGGCTTTCTTTTTCTCTTCTTTAAACTTCCCGTTGCGAATTCGATTCTCGGTCAGTTTGGTTGCTAGCTCCATAGCAGCTTCAAGTGTTACCGGTGAAATGCTGAGAACTGAATCTTGAATTTTCGAGGGAAGTCCTCGAATATAATGTTCGATCAAACGATAAGTTGGGGTAAACAAATTTGGGACCATTTGGTTCAACTCCAAGAACCTCTTGTTATAGGTGGTGTGATCACCCTCCTTTTGCTTTAAAGAATGAAATTCATCCTCCAACTTTTTAATTTCACTCCTAGGACAGAAACTCCTGGTCATGATTTCCCTTAACTCCTCCCATGTTAAGGCCATTGCATCATCAATACCCCTCTTCCCTTTTTCAGTATTCCACCAAGTGAGAGCTACCCCAAATAGTCTCCCGGTGGCGTATCGAACCTTGCGATCCTCAGGACAATCGCAGTTGAAGAAGGTGTTTTCCATTTCCTCGAACAAATGGAGGAGAGCAGTGACACCTTCGGTCCCTTCAAATTTAGGAGGATCACAAGATTTGAAATGTTTGTATGAGCACTTGCTGGTAGGAGGGTTGCCGATGTTCTGGTCATGTTGTTGGGGAGGATTAGTGGGATTTGTGGCGAGAGCTTGTTGTACTTGGACAACAATGTCAGGCAGTATCGTGGCCATTTGTTTCGCGATGTGTGTGGCCAAGCGTTCCTGAGACCTTCCTGATCTTTTACCCCCTTGATGTTGTCTGGACGACATCTACAGGAACATACATAAGAAGATTGTGAGTTTATGGAGTCTTTTTAGGTGTCATGTGTCTTTAAGAAAAATGAAAATAACATAAATATCAATAATGCAACTACATCCATAGGATGTCTTGGGTTTGCTCATGTTGGGCCTCAAATGTCCCCCATACCTTCACCTGTTTAGTCATGTGGGCCCCCATGGCTATTGGCTTGGTAGGATTCACATTAGTATTGGTGATTTAACACTCGCATCACCCGAATGCAAACCACAAAATATGTTTACGAGATGTATGGCCGAAATGTGTCCAGGTGTAGACACAATGACAACTCAAAGTGGGGTTAGCTCACACGACGTTTGGTATAGCATGCTTTGGCCTAATAGGTACTTCGTACTCTCATCGTTAGTCCCCAGGTAGACAAACTGGTCCTTTATTTTGGATTTATACGAATGCCAGCCTAGACAGGACGTTCCGACTACCGGTACTGATACCCTTCCCGTTACTACATGCCCGTCATGAGAACTCACTTTGATGAGATTTGAAAACACAAAAATCATTGTAAAAGCAATCATGATGTGGTGTGTGCTTTCATGGATGTGATATGTTATGAGAATATGATTCGTGATAGGCATTATATGATAATACATACTTATGAACATGCTTGCATAATATTGAATGTAACATTTAACATAAACATATAAACATCATGAAATTTGGCATGTAACACACAAAAATATTATAAGTTTCTAATCAACTATAGTATAGGCTCTAAGGGTCTAATAACCTATCCTATATCCCTATAGTCATGGCTCTGATACCAATCTGTCACACCCCGACCCGCAGCGGAATAAGAGTCGGGGCATAATTGGGTTATCACCAAAGCTCATGATATTTACTAATATGTTTCATATTTATTAAAGTCAAAGTTACATTTCCAAATATCCAAACATGTCCATACAATACAAAGAAAATAAACCAAACAAAACAATCCCAAACTCTAAATCATTTTATTCTTCTAGTCCAATCCTAAGTGTTTCTTGCTGCAGCTGGTTCACCTGTATCATGTGTAAAAATGGGGGTTTTTAGGTCAACATAAGTTGGCGAGTGAACCTTGTTAGATAAACATTTATTATTGATTTACTTATTAGTTTATCAATGAAAAATTGTGCATAATCATAAATGAGCAAATGTAAATAATCAAGCAGTAGCAATTGCAATCACATCTATAACATACAATAACATATGATAGCATACATTAACATACCAACATCATACGATAAATAACATGAATGAAAACTGTGCGATCAAGGCTCAATCAAACGGAGCCGATCGTATTGCTTGTACTGAAAATGATAAATGTCTGTGCGATCAAGGCTCAATCAAACGGAGCCGATCGTAATGTGGGCACGCCAGGTTCACGCTCATAATGTAATGGGGAACATGCTCAACGCTCATAATGTAATGGGGAGCGGCGGCCTATGAAATTGCATGTACTGAAATAATAAATTGAATCTAACAATAACCACACAAACAGTTGTAACAAGCTGAATACACAAGTTCATGATATGATGTATGCACAATGGTTTAAATATAATATATAGCAAGATACATGATACACCCCAAAACGTGAGTAAAACGGGGAACTTGTAAAGATTCACTCACATTGGGTGCGTTTGAATGGAGATGATGAGATGCGCACGAGTCGGGAGAGTTGAACAACGAGAATTACTAACCTAAATAATAACGGAAAAATATAATAAATGAGTGGATTTTATTAAGGATTTTAATGGAATTTTTAGATATATTTTTGTGAGTTTAAGGCTATTTTCTATCTTTAAAAATATTATTTTTAAGTATTTTTAATTGATTTTTAAATTAAATTAAATAAAGAAAATATAAAAAAATTGTTTATTTTAGCGTTGACCTTTGACCGTTGACTTGTTGACCTGTTGACCGGTTCGGTCAGTGTGCATGTATGCGCTGGGTGAGACTCGAACCTGAGACCTCCCGTACGCGTGCACGCAGCTCTACCAACTGAGCTACGTGTCTAACCCGAAATAATCTTGTTTTTAATTATATTTATATACTAATTCGATTTATTCAAAATTCATTTGTTTTAAAAAGAAGATTTTAAATCATCGAACCGGTGCCGTTAACCAGACTCGAACGCGTGACGTGCGACTTAGTGTTGCACACAGTCCACCGCTGGACTGTGTGTCTAACCTGGTTAATATTTCGGTTTTTATTATACTTAACAACTAACAGAGTTAACCCGGTTCAGCTTTAATCAAAAAGGCATTTTATTACATTGAGGGTGCGTGTATCAGGGATCGAACTCGTGACGTGTGCGTATTATTTGCACACAGTCCACCGCTGGACTGTGTGTCTAACCCGTTTAAAATACCAATTTTAATTATACTTATAGTGTTATCACAGTTCATCTTCTTCGTTGAATTTTACCGACAGTAGATTACACCCTTAAATCTTGTTAATTCGATTGTTAAACATTGCACAGACTATTATGAGATAGCAGAGATGATAATTAGAGGAAAACATACCGGTGAACGATTGATTACAGAGTTCCGGCAAGGCGTCGGTCTCTGTTTTTAAGGACTTCAACTGAGCAAATCAATTAATCGTTTTGATTAGCTAATCATGAAATTGAAGTGCTAAACAAACGTTATCAGTGTGTTTGAAGGTCCTTACCGATTCACAGACGAAGATAAAGATTTCCAGAAATTTTCCGGCGAACTGGAATTATCTGATAACAGTGCCTGAATTCGATCTCAAGTGGAAGGTTTGAGTTAGAAATAGCTTAACAACTGTTAGACTATGATGGTATTGAAGAACTTACCGATTTGAGGACAAATACGGTTTTCCGGCGAACTTGCAGAATTTTCCGGCGAGTTGATTTAAGCTTTCTGATGGACCGAATGTGTGACGAAAGTGAAACGGAAAGTTGGTATGATGTTTCTGAGTCGCGAGAGGGGTCTTGATTGAAGTAATTTGGACTTTGATTATTTTCGGTTATAAAAACCTATTATGATCAAAATTGAAGTTCATTCAAATCCGAATTGATTAAAATCGTCGGTGCATCGGTTATAAACCTGAAATCGCGATTATTCAAACGTTTAGACGGTTGAATAGCCGATTTCAGTTTTTCAGTTGGCGTAACCGGTTTATCTAGGTTTGTATATAAGACCCACTTGTTTCCTAAAGTTGACAGAAAACAAGCAAGTGGCGGAGTGGTGATGTGTGTGTGTGTTAAGTCTTTGGATTTAAGTTGCCGGCTAACCCGGGTTCGAGCCCCGGCAGCAACATTTTATTTTTATTTATTTTGTTTTCACTTTTTATCAAAAATAATTTTTATAGTTTAATTTGTTTATTAATTATGTATCATTAAAAATCAAAATAACCATAAATATACAACGTGACATTTATAACTTGATATTCGATTACAAAACGGAGCTGGTTTTGGAAACCCGTTTTTGACAAATGTTACAGCTTTCCCTTTTGGCCAAAACGAACCACTCCCTTCCACGGTGATACTTTTAAAAGTACTTGATCACCAATGTCAAACTCCAAGGGCTTTCGTCGTTTGTCTGCATAACTCTTTTGACGACTTTGAGCCGCTAGAAGATTGTTTCGAATTTGAAGGACCTTGTCGGTTGTTTCTTGAATTACTTCTGGACCGGTGATTTGCGCTTCCCCAATTTCGTGCCAACATACTGGAGATCGGCACTTACGACCATATAAAGCTTCGAAAGGAGCCATGCCGATACTTGAATGATAGCTATTGTTGTACGAGAATTCCACTAATGGTAGGTGAGCGTCCCAATTCCCTTTGAAGTCTATGACACATGCTCGAAGCATGTCTTCAAGAGTTTGGATGGTGCGTTCAGATTGACCGTCAGTTTGAGGGTGAAAGGCGGTGCTAAGGTCTAATCGTGTACCCAAAGCGGTTTGTACGGCTCGCCATGTTCGTGAAGTGAAACGACCATCACGGTCAGAAATGATACTTAATGGTACGCCATGACGGCTTACGATCTCGCTGATGTAGATACGAGCTAACTTCTCGTTCTTGAAGTCCTCGCGAATCGGGATATAGTGAGATGACTTTGTAAGACGATCGATTATTACCCATATGGTGTCATACCCACTGGAGGTGCGAGGTAACCCGGTAATGAAATCCATGGTTATGTTTTCCCACTTCCATACAGATATTTCGGGTTGGACTAGGAGTCCTGAAGGTCTTTGATGTTTAGCTTTTACTTTGGAACAGGTAAGGCACTTGGAAACAAAAACAACGATATCCTTTTTCATGCCAGGCCACCAGTAGGTGTATCGTAGATCTTGATACATCTTGTCGGCTCCTGGGTGTACAGAGTATCGTGTTTTGTGCGCCTCATTCATGAGGAAATCACGAAGGTTATCGCGATCAGGAATCCATATGCGATTTAAATAGTATAGAATACCGTCGGATTTGGTTTCGATTTTTAGTTCAGCTCCACACGACAGCTCATCGCGTACGTCATTTTCTGTTACAGAAACATGTTGAGCTGCTCGGATTCGATCTTTGATGTCGGTTATGATTTGCGAACATAGAAGACGAATGGAGTTCGCATAACCTTTTTGACTGAGCGCATCAGCCACCACGTTTGCCTTGCCAGGATGATACCGAATTTCACAGTCGTAGTCATTGAGAAGTTCGACCCATCTTCGTTGTCTCATAGTCAACTCCTTTTGGTTGAAGATATGTTGGAGACTTTTGTGGTCAGTGTATATTTCACACTTGGTACCGTAGAGGTAATGTCTCCATATCTTGAGAGCGAATACAACGGCTCCAAGTTCCAGGTCGTGGGTGGTGTAATTCTTCTCATTAACTTTGAGTTGCCTAGAAGCATAGGCTATCACTTTTCCTCTTTGCATTAATACACAGCCTAGCCCTTGCCCTGATGCGTCGCAATATACTACAAAGTCATCGCAACCTTCAGGGAGTGTGAGGATAGGTGCGTCACAAAGTTTTTGCTTTAGAGTTTGGAAGGCCTCTTCTTACTTAGGTCCCCATATGAAGGGTTTTCCTTTATGAGTCAAGGCTGTGAGTGGGACAGCAATACGAGAAAAATTGGCAACGAAGTGTCGATATAACCAGCCAAACCAAGAAATGACCTTACTTCGGTAGGGGTACGTGGCGCTTGCCATTCTTGAACTGCCTTGATTTTTGAAGGATCAACATGAATTCCCTTGTCATTGACGACATGTCCAAGGAATTGTACTTCTCCTAACCAGAATTCGCATTTTGAGAACTTAGCGTAGAGCTTTTCAGTCCTTAAAAGTGTAAGGATAAGTCGAAGGTGTCGCTCATGATCGGATTTAGACTTGGAGTAGATAAGGATGTCGTCGATGAAGACTATGACGAAACGGTCGAGGTAGGGTTTGCATACCCTATTCATTAGATCCATGAAGACAGCGGGGGCGTTGGTTAAACCGAATGGCATGACCATGAATTCGTAATGACCATACAAGTCCGGAAGGCGGTCTTTAGGATATCTTCTTCATGTACTCTGAGGTGATGATAACCAGAACGAAGGTCGATTTTTGAAAAGCAGGTGGCGCCTTGAAGTTGGTCTAGGAGGTCATCGATGCGAGGTAGTGGATAGCGATTTTTAATCGTTAACTTGTTGAGTTCTCTATAATCAATGCACATGCGAAACGTTCCATCTTTCTTCTTCACAAAGAGAACAGGTGCACCCCAAGGCGAGGAGCTAGGACGTATGAATCCTTTGTCAGTCAGCTCTTGCAGTTGACTGGCCAGCTCTTGCATTTCAGATGGGGCTAACCTATAAGGAGATTTTGCGACTGGTGTAGCGCCAGGTACAAGATCGACGCGGAATTCGACTTCTCTCACAGGAGGGAGTCCTGAAATGTCGTCGGGAAAGACTTGTGGGAATTCTTTCACAACTGGGATATCTTCGAGTTTCTTCTCCTTGTTTTCCTTCTTGACGACGTGAGTTAAGAATGCGACATAGTTCTTGCGGAGATATTTTCGGGCTTGAAGGCAGGACATTAGTTTGAGTCCTTTCGAAGGGGTTTCCCCAAAAATAACGTAGGGTCTGACCGTCTGCAAGAGAAATGCGAATTAACTTTTCGCGGCACACTACTTCAGCGTGATGATGGCTGAGCCAGTCCATACCGATTATAACATCGAAACTTCCCAACTTCATAGGAATGAGGTCAACTGGAAAATCGTGATCTATTAGAGTGAGGGTATAATCGCGTATAATAGAATTTAATGAAACGGGTTTTCCGTCAGCAACTTCCACCGTTAGAGACTCCATGAGATTAACACGAGTTTGGTTGAGGATAGGTTCAAACTCTAAGGACACAAAGCTCTTATCCGCACCAGTATCGAATAATATGGATGCATAACTACCATTGATGAGAAACGTACCATTGACCACGTTGTTGTCAGCCCTAGCTTGGTTGGCATTGATGTTGAAAGCTCTTCCTCTGGCAGGTGGAGGAGCTTGGTGTCACACCCCGACCCGCAGCGGAAAAAGGTGATCGGGGCACGATTGGGTTTTCATCAAAGCTCATGACATTTATTATAATGTTTCATATTTATTATTACAATTTAAAGGAGATCATACAATCAAATCATACAAGTACAACATGCTCTATACATCTTTCTAGACTTCATTATTTTTCTTCTAAGGCAATTTCCTATGTGTTCCTTGCTTCATCCTGTCCACCTGTATCATGTGTAAAAATGGTTTTTGGGTCAACAAAAAGTTGGCGAGTGAATCCTATGAAAACATTTAAACGAGTTTATTGTATTGATTATAAAATAAAGTGCATAACCACATATGAGTAAATGTAGATGTAAATTTATTCACACAACACATAATATTAAATAATACAACAAATGATTGTTTTGAGGCACGCGTTGTTCAACTCGTCTCCCACGAGGAACTGATGGGCCTAATGAATGAGTTTTGAGGCACGCGTTGTTCTACGAACTGATGGGCCTAATGAATGAGTTTTAAGGCACGCGTTGTTCAACTCGTCTCCCACGAGGAACTGATGGGCCTAACAAATAATTTGCATACAACTTGACAATATGTAATACATCACATCAAACAATATTTACATTCTAAGTTTAGATCATAATATGGTATAGCACGAGTTTGAATAAGCGAATTAATTTAAGCGACACATGATACACCCCAAAACATGAATAAAAAGGGGAATCTGTAAGAATTCACTCACAGTGGGTGCGTTTCTTGGATTGATGATGAATGCGCACGAATTCGGATTTAATCGGCAAGGGAACTAACCTAAATAATAACATAATAGTTCGATAAATAAATAAACTTTTATTTGAGATTAATATTTTTAATTAGTGTTCTTAATGGGACTGTTAGGTTTATTTTTGTGAGTTCAAGGAAATTTTCTAACTTTAAAAATATTATTTTTAAGTATTTTTAATTGATTTTTAAATTAAATAAATAAATAAAATATAAAAAAATGTTGACTTTTTGGGTTGACCGTTGACCATTGACTTTGACTGTTGACTGTTGACCGGTTCGGACGTGTGTATGTATGCGCTGGGTGAGGCTCGAACCCAAGACCCCCGTACGCGTGCACGCAGCTCTACCAACTGAGCTACGTGTCTAACCCGAAATATTTCTGTTTTTAATTATATTTATATACTATTTAATTTAACCAGAAATCATTTATTTTTAAAAAGGATTTAATTATATCGGAACGGTGCACACAACAGGTCTCGAACCCGGGACCCGTTGTTTAGTGTTGCACACAGTCCACCGTTGGACTGTGTGTCTAACCTGGTTAATATACTGATTTTTATTATACTTAACATCTTACAGCGAGTTGAGCCGGTTCGGTTTAAAAAGAATATTTTTATTTCAGAGAGTGAGGTTGTGTCAGGGATCGAACTCGAGACGTGTGTTAATTGTTTGCACACAGTCCACCGCAGGACTGTGTGTCTAACCCGTTTATATAACTTGTTTTAATTAATCTTATAAACATCGTCGTCTTCGTCTTCTTCGCTCAAAAACTCAGACGACCGATATTCTTCTGTTCTTGATTGAGTCGTTCATCGAACATATTACTGGTTGAAATGTAATGAATAAAATGAGTTAAGGAATCGAATGTACCGATCAGACTGTATTTTCTCAGAATTCCGGCAATGGTCGTCGGCTCTGATTTGTGTATTCCGTCTTATTGAATCAATTAACAGTTTTGATCGATTAGTTATGAAATTGGGTTACTAAACAAGGATTAACAGAAGGTTTGAATGATTATACCGATTCACATCGTGATTTTGGAAATTCTAGAGGTTTTCCGACGAGTGCAGAATATTCCGGCTACGTCGTCTGGGATTGATTCAGGTTGATGGATTGAAGTTAGTAATAGTCTAACAATGGATTGAAACTGAAAGAGTCGAGGTATTTACCGTTTTGATGAAAATCTCGGTTTTCCGGCGAAAGTCCGGCGATTGCAGAAAATCTCCGGCGAGTGAAATTGATTCGAGAAATGGTGCGATTTTGAGCGAAATGATTTCCAGAGACTTGGGTGTGTATTTATAGGGAAGAATCACAATGAATTGGGTCTGATTTCAGTCTTGATTCGTTGGTCAGCCTTTCTCCGGCGGTTATGACTGATGTCGCGGGATTAGACATCGGTTATAACCGATGTTGATGTTAATTCATACGTTAAGTCAAAAGAAACCGTCGATAATTGGCGAAATCTTTGGAATTTCCGGCGACTGCGAATTGGGCGCACTGCTGACTGAATTCGATTTCGATTTTTATTATAAATGTTATTTGTTTCACTGGATAACACAAGTGAGTCAAGTGGCGGAGTGGTTAAGTCTTTGTGGTTTCATCCGGCTGACCCGGGTTCGAAACCCGGCAGCCTTCTTTCTTTTTTATTTATTTTATTTTCACTTTTTATCAATTATAGTTTTTAAATTCTAAATTGTTTATTAATTATGTATTGTTTAAAATTAAAATAAATCATAAATACGCAACTAAATTTTATAACTTGATATTCGATTAATAAACGAAGCGGGTTTGGAAACCCGTTTTTCGACGGATGTTACAGTATCCCCTACTTTTAGAAATTTCGTCCCGAAATTTAAGTAGTGGCACGTTTGACTCAAAAGGATGGTGTTTTAATTTGACAATTACATACTTAGAAGGGGGTAAGAGTTTAAATTTTGTTTGAGGCGGTAACGTTCCTTGTAAGGGTTGAGTACCCTGCTACAGGAATCGCTTTTTGATGCCTACGATAAAGAATATTGATAAACAGAGTTGATTCACTAAGTATGATTTCATGCGCAAGTGTTTTGATACGTTTGGAAAGATAAGGTTATATCCTAAAACAAAAAAACTTTTACTACTAAAACCTACATGGAACCTCTCATAACCGCCTGACAATGCCTCTGCTCCTTTGGCAAAAATACTTATATATAGGAAGTACCAGCGGCGTATCCACCATATTCTTGTCAAATTTTCATTGGCTTTATCAGTAAGTTATGATTAGTTCCATGTGACTCTAGAACATAAACCAACACAACAACCAAAGCTTGAGTCTTAATTCTGATAGTATACATGTTTGAATGCTGACAGTACCTCTCTCGTTTGTTATGATGAAGAGGTTAGTCTATGTAGAAGTGGGACACAATCCAACTTCTTTGAATGATGAGATTGAAATACGTTGAGATGCATGATGATATGAATGTTAAATCAATGAGTATAAAACAAAACTGAAATAGTAATTCGCATTAAGATTCTTGGGTAAATTTCCAATTTATAATTGAGATACGTGAAAATTGAGATAACATAAAGAAAACATAAAAACTAAGCGGTTGGAGTTGAATCTTGATTTTTGGTGAAAGAGACTAGTTGGGTGGTTCGGTTGGGCCGTCATTATCTTCAATAGGATTGGCGTTGATGTTGAAAACTCTTCCTCTTGCTGGTGGCCTAGTGGTTAGGTTTTCTTGATTTGCTTGGTTAACTGGGTTTGCTTGAGCTTGGGCGTTTATGATGTTAACCATTCGAGGGCACGTGTTTCTAAAATGGGTAGGGTCGCCACAATTAAAACAAGCTCGAACATAAGGAAACATGGGGTATTGGGGTTGTTGATATGTTTGGATCATGTTTGAGTAGGGGTGAGGTTTGGTTTTGAGAGGTGCGGCAAGCCTTGCTCAAATGACCATAGCGTCCACAATTCGCACATAGTCGACAAGGTAAGGTAGATGGATGGTGATAAAAACAGGTGTTACATTGAGGGTGAGGTCCAAGGTAAGGTTTCTTATTTGGGTAAGTTGAGTTGGGTGCTACTTGAGTGATTGGGATAGCTTGAAGGGGTACGGCTTGTGAGGCTGGTTGTTTGCGTTGAGTGACAGCGAAAATTTGCCCATCTCGTTTTCTCTTAGAAATGTGTTGAGAAAGGGATTCGGTTTGGGTGGAGTTTGAGGTTTCAGTTGATGCTTTATCCTTCTTCTTCTCCTCCTTGAAGTCCTTATTTCGTATGCGGTTCTCGGTGAGCTCTGTAGCTAACTCCATTGCTGCTTCCAAAGTTGCAGGTGTGGTACTTATTATAGAATCTTGAATTTTTGAAGGAAGACCTCGAATGTAGTGCTCGATCAAACGGTAGAGGGGAGTGAACAAGTTGGGGACCATTTGATTTAATTCAAGGAATCTCTTGTTGTATGTGGTGTGGTCGCCTTCCTTTTGTTTCAAAGAATAGAACTCATCCTCCAATTTCTTGATTTCACTTCTTGGGCAAAACCGTCTTGTCATGATTTCCTTCAACTCTTCCCAAGTCAAAGTCATAGCATTTTCAACACCCCGCTTGGCCTTCTCTGTATTCCACCATGTAAGTGCTGTTCCAAGCAAACGACCGGTAGCATATCGCACCTTGCGATCATCGGGGCAATCACAATTTAGAAAAGTGTTTTCCATTTCCTCGAACCAATGGAGGAGAGCGGTGACACCTTCATTCCCTTCGTATTTTGGAGGGTCGCAAGATTTGAAATGCTTGAAGGTGCATTTAGTGGTAATTGGGGGAGGGTTGACAACATTTTGATCTTCTTGATTGACGGAATTAGCGGTAAGGGCTTGTTGAACTTGAACTACGATATTGGGTATTACGGCAGCCATTTGTTAAGCGATTTGGGCAGCCATGCGCTCGCGGGCTTTTCCTGATCTCGTCCTCCTACGAGCGAGATTAGAAGACATCTACAAGGAATACATATCAAGAGTATGAGAGGACGTTTTAGGGGTCATGTGTCGTATTTAGAAATGAACATTCATAAAATAAATATATAATAATAAATCTACTACATCCATAGGATGTCTTGGGCTCTGCTCGTAATTGGGCCTTGCATGCCGCCATACTTCACCTTCGTAATCATGTGGGCCCCCATGATTACGGGGTTTTTCATATGGTTCGCATGTGTTAGCCTGATTACGTACACTAAACCCGGAGAAAATCGAGAAATATGTATGTAACGTATGATATTCGGAATGTATCCAGGTGTGGACACGGTAACACCTCAAAGTGGGGTTAGTTCGAACGACGTTTGGTGTGGCATGCTTTGGCCTAATAGGTCCTTCGTACTCTCATCGTTAGTCCCCAGGTAGGCAAACTGGTCCGTTATATTGGATTTATACGAATGCCAACCTAGACAGGACGTTCTGACTACCGGTACTTGTACCCTTACAGGTACTACATGCCTGTCGCAGAACTCACTTTGATGAGATTTGAAAAATGAAAAAATGCGACAAAATCTTGAATAACGGAAGTATGAAGATGATTTGAATATGTGAACATTGAAATATGTATGATGAATATGTATGTAAGTATGTATGTTTGACTGTAAGTATAATTCATTATGTATCACAAAATGTAATATTGGAAGTGTTTGCATGCATTTGTGTATGTAATAAATATGAAATAAATAAACATCATGAGTTTGCATGTAACCACATAAACAATTAAAATCTAATCAACTATAGTATAGGCTCTAAGGGTCTAATAACTTATCCTATATCCCTATAGTCAAAAGCTCGGATACCAATCTGTCACACCCCGACCCGCAGCGGAAAAAGGTGATCGGGGCATGATTGGGTTTTCATCAAAGCTCATGACATTTATTATAATGTTTCATATTTATTATTACAATTTAAAGGAGATCATACAATCAAATCATACAAGTACAACATGCTCTATACATCTTTCTAGACTTCATTATTTTTCTTCTAAGGCAATTTCCTATGTGTTCCTTGCTTCATCCTGTCCACCTGTATCATGTGTAAAAATGGTTTTTGGGTCAACAAAAAGTTGGCGAGTGAATCCTATGAAAACATTTAAACGAGTTTATTGTATTGATTATAAAATAAAGTGCATAACCACTTATGAGTAAATGTAGATGTAAATTTATTCACACAACACATAATATTAAATAATACAACAAATGATTGTTTTGAGGCACGCGTTGTTCAACTCGTCTCCCACGAGGAACTGATGGCCTAATGAATGAGTTTTGAGGCACGCGTTGTTCTACGAACTGATGGGCCTAATGAATGAGTTTTAAGGCACGCGTTGTTCAACTCGTCTCCCACGAGGAACTGATGGGCCTAACAAATAATTTGCATACAACTTGACAATATGTAATACATCACATCAAACAATATTTACATTCTAAGTTTAGATCATAATATGGTATAGCACGAGTTTGAATAAGCGAATTAATTTAAGCGACACATGATACACCCCAAAACATGAATAAAAAGGGGAATCTGTAAGAATTCACTCACAGTGGGTGCGTTTCTTGGATTGATGATGAATGCGCACGAATTCGGATTTAATCGGCAAGGGAACTAACCTAAATAATAACATAATAGTTCGATAAATAAATAAACTTTTATTTGAGATTAATATTTTTAATTAGTGTTCTTAATGGGACTGTTAGGTTTATTTTTGTGAGTTCAAGGAAATTTTCTAACTTTAAAAATATTATTTTTAAGTATTTTTAATTGATTTTTAAATTAAATAAATAAATAAAAATATAAAAAAATGTTGACTTTTTGGGTTGACCGTTGACCATTGACTTTGACTATTGACTGTTGACCGGTTCGGACGTGTGTATGTATGCGCTGGGTGAGGCTCGAACCCAAGACCCTCGTACGCGTGCACGCAGCTCTACCAACTGAGCTACGTGTCTAACCCGAAATATTTCTGTTTTTAATTATATTTATATACTATTTAATCTAATCAGAAATCATTTATTTTTAAAAAGGATTTAATTATATCGGAACGGTGCACACAACAGGTCTCGAACCCGGGACCCGTTGTTTAGTGTTGCACACAGTCCACCGCTGGACTGTGTGTCTAACCTGGTTAATATACTGATTTTTATTATACTTAACATCTTACAGCGAGTTGATCCGGTTCGGTTTAAAAAGAACATTTTTATTTCAGAGAGTGAGGTTGTGTCAGGGATCGAACTCGAGACGTGTGTTAATTGTTTGCACACAGTCCACCGCTGGACTGTGTGTCTAACCCGTTTATATAACTTGTTTTAATTAATCTTATAAACATCGTCGTCTTCGTCTTCTTCGCTCAAAAACTCAGACGACCGATATTCTTCTGTTCTTGATTGAGTTGTTCATCGAACATATTACTGGTTGAAATGTAATGAATAAAATGAGTTAAGGAATCGAATGTACCGATCAGACTGTATTTTCTCAGAATTCCGGCAATGGTCGTCGGCTCTGATTTGTGTATTCCGTCTGATTGAATCAATTAACAGTTTTGATCGATTAGTTATGAAATTGGGTTACTAAACAAGGATTAACAGAAGGTTTGAATGATTATACCGATTCACAGCGTGATTTTGGAAATTCCAGAGGTTTTCCGGCGAGTGCAGAATATTCCGGCTACGTCGTCTGGGATTGATTCAGGTTGATGGATTGAAGTTAGTAATAGTCTAACAATGGATTGAAACCGAAAGAGTCGAGGTATTTACCGTTTTGATGAAAGTCTCGGTTTTCCGGCGAAAGTCCGGCGATTGCAGAAAATCTCCGGCGAGTGAAATTGATTCGAGAAATGGTGCGATTTTGAGCGAAATGATTTCCAGAGACTTGGGTGTGTATTTATAGGGAAGAATCACAATGAATTGGGTCTGATTTCAGTCTTGATTCGTTGGTCAGCTTTTCTCCGGCGGTTATGACTGATGTCGCGGGATTAGACATCGGTTATAACCGATGTCGATGTTAATACATACGTTAAGTCAAAAGAAACCGTCGATAATTGGCGAAATCATCGGAATTTCCGGCGACTGCGAATTGGGCGCGCTGCTGACTGAATTCGATTTCGAGTTTTATTATAAATGTTATTTGTTTCACTGGATAGCACAAGTGAGTTAAGTGGCGGAGTGGTTAAGTCTTTGTGGTTTCATCCGGCTGACCCGGGTTCGAAACCCGGCAGCCTTCTTTCTTTTTTATTTATTTTATTTTCACTTTTTATCAATTATAGTTTTTAAATTCTAAATTGTTTATTAATTATGTATTGTTTGAAATTAAAATAAATCATAAATACGCAACGAAATTTTATAACTTGATATTCGATTAATAAACGAAGCGGGTTTGGAAACCCGTTTTTCGACGGATGTTACACTTGGTTAGCTTGGTTTACCGGGTTTGCTTGAGCTTGGCATGGATGATGTTCACCAAGCGTGGACAAGTGTTCCTGAAGTGGTTTGGGTCCCCACAGTTGTAACAAGCTCGCTTGGGTTGCATCATGGGGTAGTTGGGTTGGTAGTAAGTTTGGGCTGCGTGTGGTACAGGTGGTAGAAGTAAGGGTTGTTGGGCTTGACCCACTATCTGATTTTGGGTTTGGGTTTGTGGTTGACTGCGGTTCATTCGTTGAAGAATACGGCAGGTTTGGATGGTGTGACCTGCACGGCCACAGCTTGTGCAATGTTGGCAAAGAGTTTCGGGAGGGTGATGGTATTGACAACGGTTGCATTTTGGGTGTGGGCCGGTGTATGGCTTTTTAAATGGCGCAGCTGAGGGAGCGATTTGGGTGATTGGTGCAGCAGTGATAGGAGGGTTGGTTTGAGTGACAGCAAAATTCTTGCTGTTTCGTTTCCTCTTACCAGCAAACTTTGAGGAGGAGACTGGGTGGTTTGGAGTTGGGGTCTCAATGGGTGTTTTCTTCTTCTCATCTTTAAATTTGCCGTTTCGGATGCGATTCTCAGTGAGTTCTGTAGCTAATTCCATTGCGGCTTCAAGTGTTGCAGGCGAAGTGCTTAAAACCGAATCTTGGATTTTCGAGGGGAGGCCTCGAATGTAATGTTCGACTAAGCGGTACAAGGGGGTGAACAAATTAGGGATCATTTGGTTCAGCTCGAGAAATCGCTTATTATAGGAGGTGTGATCTCCTTCCTTTTTTTTCAGCGAGTGGAATTCATCTTCCAACTTTTTGATTTCGCTTCTTGGACAGAAGCGTCTTGTCATGAGTTCCCTTAACTCTTCCCATGTTAAGGCCATGGCATCTTCAACTCCTCGTTTACCCTTTTCTGTGTTCCACCAGGTAAGGGCTACCCCGAACAGTCTTCCAGTTGCATAACGTACCTTGCGATGCTCGGGACAATCGCAATTGAGGAAAGTGTTTTCCATTTCTTCAAACCAGTGAAGGAGAGCGGTAACACCTTCGGTCCCTTCATATTTTGGGGGATCGCAAGATTTGAAGTGTTTGTAGGAGCACTTTTTGGAAGGAGGGTTGGCTACGCTCTGGTCTTCTTGATTGGGAGGATTGATGGGGTTTGAGGTGAGAGCTTGTTGAACTTGAATTACGATGTCAGGATGCAATTTGTGTGGCCAAGCGTTCATTTGATCTTCCTGACTTTCTACCTCCACGTAGTTGCCTAGCCGACATCTACAGGAACATACATAGGAAGATCGTGAGTTTAAGAAGTTTCTAGGTGTCATGTGTCGTAAAAAGAATGAAAAATAACATAACTGACAATAATTCAACTACATCCATAGGATGTCTTGGGTTTGCTCATGTTTGGGCCTCCAATGTCCCCCATACCATCGCCTGTGTAGTCATGTGGGCCCCCATGACTATTGGGCTTGGTAGGATTCACATTGGTGTGGGCGGATTAACACTCGCACCACCCGAATGAAAATCGTAAAATATGATTGCGAGATGTATGGTAGGAGGGTGTCCAGGTGTAGACACAATGACAACTCAAAGTGGGGTTAGCTCACACGACGTTTGGTATAGCATGCTTTGGCCTAATAGGTCCTTCGTATTCTCATCGTTAGTCCCCAGGTAGGCAAACTGCTCATTTATTTTGGATTTATACGAATGCCAAGCCTAGACAGGACGTTCTGACTACCGGTACTCGTACCCTTCCAGTTACTACATGCCCGTCATGAGAACTCACTTTGATGTGATTTGAAAAATACAAAAATCATTGCAAAAATCATGGTAATCGTGAGGTGTGTGCTCTCATGGATATGATATGTTATGAGGATATGATTCATAATGAGCATTGTATAATAACATGTATTTGTGAGTATGCTTGCATAACATTGAGTTTAAAAATAAACATAAAGCAGATAAACATCATGAATTTTGTATGTAACGCATAAACAATTTAAAATTTTAATCAACTATAGTATAGGCTCTAAGGGTCTAATAACCTATCCTATATCCCTATAGTCATAAGCTCTGATACCAATCTGTCACACCCCGACCCGCAGCGGAATAAAAGTCGGGGCATAATTGGGTTATCACCAAAGCTCATGATGTTTACTAAGATGTTTCATATTTATTAAATTCAAATTACAACTTAAATTTCCAAAACAAAATTCATACAATTACAAGAAAATGAAACTATATAATCATTCCAAAGCTTAAACTTGTTTATTTTTCTAGGCCTTCCTATGTGTTTCTTGTCTCAGCTGGATCACCTGTATCATGTGTAAAACGGGGGATATTTTGGGTCAACAAAAGTTGGCGAGTGAACCTTGATAAAACATTGTTACTAATTTATTTTTTTATTTAATAAGGAAAATTTGTGCAATAATCACATGTGAGCAAACATATATAGATAAACAATCACAAACCACTTTGGATGAGTATATGACATGAATAATGATGTATGTGAGATCAAGGCTCAATCAAACGGAGCCGATCTAATGAGGCTCCTGATGCTCAACCCGTCTCACATGGGGAACTGATGGGCCTAATGAAATGCGTGCACTGAAAATGATAAGTTCAATCTACATATAATTCACACAACAATTGATACACATTTGATACACATTTGATCACGGATATGATGTATGCACAAGTGTTTAAATAAAATAAAAGGATTATACGACACATGATACACCCCAAAACATGATTAAAACGGGGAATTGGTAGAGATTCACTCACAATGGGTGCGTTATTTGATGACGATGAATGCGCACGAATTTATGATTCAATCGACGAGGGAAGAACTAACCTAGATAATAACAAAATGATTCGATAAATAAATAAATTTTATTTGAGATTAATATTTTTAATTAGTGCTCTTAAATGGGATTTTTAGATTTATTTTTGTGAGTTTAAGGAAAAATTCTAACTTTAATAATCTTATTTTTAAGTATTTTTAAATAATTTTCCAATTAAATAAATAAATAAAAAGAAATAAAAAAAGTTGACTTTTTGACCGTTGACCGTTGATTGTTGACCGGTCAGACTGTGTTTTCTATGCGCTGAGTGAGGTTCGAACTCGGGACCTCTCGTATACGTGCACGCGGCTCTACCAACTGAGCTACGTGTCTAACCCGAAATATTCTCTGTTTTAATTATATATATATACTAATTAACCTTAAACTTATTTGGTTTTTATTAAAAATGATTTATATGGCCGAACCGGTTGCAGAGACCCGGAGTTGAACTCGGGTCCTTTGGTTCGAGTGCGCACAGCCCAACCAGTTGAGCTGTGTGTCTAATCTGCTTTAACTACTGAATTATATTCCTCTTATAAACATTCTGTGACTTGATCTGATTAGGTTCTAAAAACGTTGGTTTTATTTCTGAAAGTCGGTAACATGTGCGATTAGAACTCGGGACGTGTGTATTGTTTGTGCACACAGTCCACCGCTGGACTGTGTGTCTAACCCGGTTATATACCGATTTTAATTATACTAATACACATGTTTAACTTCATCTTCTTCACTTATGGAATTACAGAACAGTGAAACCGACTGTTTGTTTAATTGACCAACAATACTTATAATTGATTGAATTGGAATAGAAGAAGAAGATTAAGGAATAAGATGTACCAACACAGAGTGTTTTCTTCAGATTTTTCGGCAAAATTTCGTCGGCTCTGATTTGCGGATTCCGGCTGAGTGAACTGTTTAACAGTTTCGATTTATTGATTTGAAAAATTAAAGTATAAATCAAGAGATAGCAAGAAGGTTTAGACAATTATACCGTCTGATGAACGAATACGGTTTTCTGATTAGCGATTCCGGCGGTATTCCGGCGAAAATGAAAATCTCCGGCGACGTGCTCTGGAAAGATTAAAGCTTTGAAAGAGTGTGCGGTTCTGAGCGAAAGGGTTACCAGATGTTTGAGTGGGTATTTATAAGGAAGAACTGGATGAATTGGGTTCGAATTTGCGTCTTGATTCGCGGTCAAAGGTTTCCGGCGGTTATGACCGAAATTGATTGCCGGCAACGGTTATAACCGACGTCAAAATCAATTTATCCGTTTCGGTCAAAGGAGAAACAGCCAAATTCGCGGAGTTTATGTTTTCTCCGGTGATTGCGAGTCTTGGCGCGTTGTTTACCGGATTTGACTTTCGGGTTTTACTTTAAATGTTATTTGTTTCAGTATTTGTCACAAATGAAGTGTGTGGCGGAGTGGTGTGGTGTGTGTTTGTGTTTGTGGGTGACCCGGGTTCGAAACCCGGCTGCCCTATTTTATTTATTTTTTTATTAACTTATTTTTATTATTTATTAATTATGGTTTAAAATTCTAAAAATGTTTATTAGTTATGTATTGTTTGAAATTAATATGAACCATAAATACGCAACGAAACTTATAACTGAATATTTGTTTGATAAACGAAGCGGGTTTTGAAACCCGTTTTTCGACGAATGTTACACTCAAGGCTTCCCAAAACTTTCACAAAGGCTTTAGCGACTTAGTATCTCAAGTCACATATTGGGTATAATACTAACGTAGGGAATATTGCATCGTGAGCATGGAGTAACACTAGAATGTATATGGATGCTAACATCATTTGTGTAGAGCGCTGGCCCGTTAAGTTTTCCACCCTAGGCACGGGCCTAGGGCCATAAAAAGCAAGGGTCTCCATTTTTAGTAAATTTTATATATTGTATATATCATCATACTTAGTAAATTCTACTAATACAAAGCTAAGGTAGGGTCTGAGGAGGGTAGATGTAGACAACCTTACCTCTACCCCCGTAGGGATAGAGAAGCTGCTTCCAGTACCCCTCGGCTCGATTGTAGTTTTGTATCAAGGCTTGAACCTAAGACACATAACAATCAAACAATCGGGACAAAGATTGATTGGTGCATGTACCCTTGTGTCTTTCAGCTATCAACGCCACTACATGATGCATGATTAACCATCCGTCGCCTTAGACGTTATTTTCACGAAATTAGTAAAATAACATTAAAGTCACTACCATTTCACTTTGCCCCCCCCCCCCCCCCCCCCCCCGAGCGCCCACACATATACATTATATATGTACACCGCAAGCGGAGCAATATGTGTTAGGCTCAAATAAAAAAGCAAAACTAAACTAGTTTTTTTTATTTTCTTTTTTATTAAAGGAGCGCATATAAAAATTGTTTAGGAAATAATCCCACATTCAAGCCTAGGTAAAGGAGAAGAGTTTTGTTACTAAATTAATATATTGAAAATGATAAGTTTGCAAAAGGGTCTTCACTTTATAGTTTGCTTAGGGTCTCAAAAAACGTTAGAATGACTTTGTTTTGCATATTCAAGCAACACCTATAAATTTAGAATATTTTCCTCAATATTCTTTCTTTGAAAGCACTTATAACATAAATACTTTATGAATATAAAATACAAAACTTTTTTTTGTAAAAGAGTATATTTCTGAATCATTTGTAAAAGTGTGGTTAACCAAAGATTTGCAAAAATCCTAAGTTAATATAATACACAAAATTTTCTTTATTAATCACTTTATACATCCTTCACCTAGAAACATATATCACACATACGATTAGCAAACAAAATATGCTAAATTAATCCACAAGGTAAATCTGGAAACAACCTGGTACTTAAAGAGAAACCATAAATTTTACATGTTCATTTCAGAATAAGAATACAACACAAAGGGCATGGTCGATTCTTCATAAAAACTCGGATCAATTGCCTTCTTTCTGTTAAAAGCATGTCTGTAAGACCCAACTATGGTAACCATCCTTAAGACCGTAAGAATTTTACAAATTTAGATTATGCAAGATACAAATCTCAAATAACAAAATTAACATTTTATTCACCTTCAACAATGATCTTACCCATGGTAATGGTGTTATGCTAGAATAGAGTTAGTTACTAGTAGTGTTTAACTACTATAAATAAGTGTATACAATCATATCTAGATTAGGAGTAGACTAATCCAGATTAGGTACCCAATTTATTTAACCACAACTCATGGCATCATCCAAGACACTAGGATAATACTCACCTCATCCATGGTAATGGTGTTATCCATAAGTTACGATCAGGGGCGGACCTACCTTATATGAAGGGATAGCCTTCACTACCCTTGGCGCTCCGGCGGTAGTGTAAATTTTGGAAAAAATTGACGTTTTTTCATTTTTGTTACCCTTTCTTTTAAAACGTTACCCCTATGAAAGTTTTCTAGATCCGTCACTGGTTACGATCAACTGTTATGATTTTTAATACATTACAAAATTCTCCCACAAAATTAAAAAATAAGCATATTATTTGAACCCAATTCGATCTCTTACTTTCCAAAAGATTTCCCATGCTTTCACTGCTTAAGATTCAAAACACTTTTATTAAACAAGTTAAACAACTTTGAACCAATAATACTAACATCATCATTCATCTGATTGACCATAATGTCACAGTCATCTTCTGAGGCCTTGTCCGGCACCTCCAGTTGCCCGAGAGCCGGCAAGTTCGTCTCGCTTATGATTAGAGTCTAGGGATGAGCTGGATATCGTACCCGTGTCGAAAGTACCAATTCTAAAAATCACAAAAAATAGGTACGATATTCAACCCGAGCCGAACCGACGGTTAACATACTGGTTAGGATCCTTGAATAAAAAAACCCGCTTTTTCTTTGCCCAAATCAGTTTTCTAAAAACTGTTTTTTTTTTCTCCAAAAAAAAAAAAGAAAAAAATGGTTCCGGTTCGTTAAAAACCTGACCGATTTTAAAAAAACGATTTGTACACCTCTAACTGGTAGCAGTACCTAAAGTGCTTGGTACAATACCGGTTGCTCATCCCTATTAGAGTCACTGGTTTCATCCTACCATAGAGTCATGAGGCAGTCACAACTCCTGACCAATACACTTTACAAATCACTGAGGCCGTCGCCGATGAGACCCAAACTAGCCATAAAAACGAAGCGTTCAAGCAAAATTGAGTTGATCCCGGTCTTTAAAACGTTTGGCTCCTTACAATAGTAATAAATCCAAGAAAGAAAAATAGTACACACTTAGAAGAAAATATTTATTTAAAAAAAACATGGATTTAGGTATATGCCGTTTACTTTGGGATTAAGTGTCGACCGTTAACCATAACTAACGGCAGGTAAAGTAAAGCCAAAATAGCACGGCACATGGTCGTTTAACCCAATACTCTAACGCCACATACACGGCCACCCAACTTCCCCTATTTCATTTGTGTATATATACACATATTTATCCAATTACACAAAAACATCAAATTCACAACAACCATCATCATATATATATATATATATATATATATATATATATATATTTATATATAGTTGTATATTCTCTGATCAGCTCCATGGCTTCAACAAGAACCCCAGTGAGCTACACCGACGCGGCTCGATGGTATTGCATCATATTCCTTGTTCTTATTGTGTTACTAGGTTCTTTAACCGAAGAAAATTCTCTAATGGATAAAATGAATCCGGAGGTGGGTCCAACGTGTGACGAGATATATGTGGTCGGGGAAGGTGAAACGCTCCACACCATCAGCGAGAAGTGCGGTGACCCTTTCATCGTCGAAGAAAATCCGCATATTCATGACCCGGATGATGTGTTTCCTGGGCTTGTCATCAAGATCACTCCTTCAAGTCCCCTTAATTAGAAAAAAAAAGATATAGTTTAATAACTTATAAAAAGGTTTTAGTTCTAATCTTTTTATGTAGCCTTTCAAAAAAAAAAAAAAAAACACACACACACGTTTTGTTCTGTTTTCCCTTGATATTAACATAGTGTAGATTATGTGTTAGAAACTAGTTTTTTATATCTTTTTGGAAAAAAGGAATTTCAAACTTTTATAGAAGATTGTATATAGAAAAAAAATTGTATGATTTTGTTTCTTGGAATATCTTGTAATGATGGATGTAAGATTGTTGTTATCATAAAGTTATGAAATGATGTTATAGTATACTGAAACAATAATTAATCACTTTTTTAGATGTTTTTAGTGTTATGTATGGTCCTAAATTGATCATTCTAAACCATTAAATCTTCAATCAACAATGAGTATGTTTAGACCATTATGTAAGTTTTAAGGTAAAAAATAGGGCAAGATTTTTTTTCCTCTATATTTATGTAACTTTCACTTGCATTTTCCCTTTGAGTTCTAAGCAATCACAATAAAATTATTCTCAACGTTCTACAAAAACCTAAGCAACTATTCGGCAATATAATGTTTTTCTTGTTTATTTTGGTTTCCATCTTGTACAATCGTTATCTACAATCTAACACCATTTGCACGTCATTAGACCTTAGTTTTTAGATATTATTCTTTTTTCTTTTTTCTAAAAACATTGTTCTTATAATTATTCTTGTTTTTTATGTGACACTTCCAAAATATTGATAGAAAAGTTTATGCATTCCAAATATTACACAATTTTAAAAATTTAATACACGAGATATTTAAATATTACATAATTTTATAAAGTTTGTGATAATTTATATGATTTAAATGTTAGTAATAGCAGTACAAATAATTTTAATTTATATATTATAATTTAAAAATAACCGTGCTCCTAACTTCTCTTTATTGTTTAATTTTCCAAAATAAAATACTATAAGCATATTTTTATGTTGAGGAATAGAAAACAATTTTTTAAAAAGTTTTTATGTTGAGGCATAGAAAACGGTTTAAAAAAAAGAAGAAGAAGGTGTTTAAAAATTGCGCCTTCAGACTTTCCTATGGGCTATGAGTTATTCATAACTAGAGATGGGCATAAAAACCGGTTCCAAACCCGAACCGGTAGAATCGAACTGGAACCGGTTCCAGTTCCTACACGACATTAAGTAGAACCGGTTCCGGGTTCAAAATACCCGTTGGTTCCAACCCGGTTCCACAATTTTACCATTTGACTCGGGTAGTAACCGGTTCCTACCCGTACCCGGTTTCACTAGTACCCGGTTCCATCAGTACCCGGAAATGAAGTTCTAGAAGGAACCGTATACCGTTAAAATGTTACCTTTGGAACCGGTTATAGCCGAAAAAGTGGAGACTAACGATAGAAAGAAACACAAAAATAACAAACACAATAGAAAGAAACATTACACAAACTTTATTAAAACACCAAACCAAACGGGTTACATCAAACATTGGAAGAACCGGTGCCGGAACCTTCTCCCGTCTCATTTTTCTTTGCCTTCGTCACTGGGCAATGCCGCTCAGTGTGTTTCTTAAGGGTTGAGTTGGCTGCGGCCTTCATAAATTTTCCGCAAGCTTTGCATCTAGCCATCTCGTGGCTGTCGGACATTAAACAGAGATCAAAATTCTTCCATATAGCTGGGTTTCTTTTCGTCTCTAAGACAGTAACAACTTGTTCGTTGCATGCCATATGTATTTTGCAAGATTTTTGAGAAGATGATTGAGTTTGTAAGTTGATGATGGTGAGTGTTAAGTTTTGAAATGGTAAGTAGGGAGGGGTTTATATAAAAAAACCGATTTCGACTGCCAGGAACCGGTTCCCAACGGTAACATTTTTTTATCAGGAACCGGTTCTACGGTAACATTTTTTATCAGGAACCGGTTATAACGGTAACATTTTTATCAGGAACCGGTTCTGAACAGTAAAAGTCGAGATTTTTCGACTGTCAGGAACCGGTTCTGAACAGTAAAAAGTCAGGATTTACTGTTAGGAACCGGTTCTAAACAGTAAAAGTCAGATTTTCGACTGTCAGAAACCGGTTCTAAACAGTAAAAGTCAGATTTTCGACTGTCAGGAACCGGTTCTGAACAGTAAAAAAGTCGGGGTTACTGTCAGGAACCGGTTCCACACAGGAACCGGTTCCACACCATACCCGGTTCCATAATACCCGTACCCGGTTCTACACGGTTCCATATTCTTGGGTGTGAACCCGGGTAGGAACTGGACCCGGTTCCACACCATACCCGGTTCCAATGACATCCAAGCAGAACCGGTTCCGGGTTGGAACCGGTTCCGGGTAATAATAAAACCCGATTATGCCCATCTCTATTCATAACTAAAGGCTCCCAGCTTCTCATTTTTCGCAAACATGATCCACAACAGACCCAGGCTTATGAGATTAGTTCTGGACTTCTGGTCATTACGAGGCCCAACAATTTGCACATGCTAAATGTGGAAAGTGTTGAAGAGCATTTAGGTTAAAATCGTTATTTTATCTCATCCCTGGAATATTAAGATTTTTGTCAATTTTTTCACTCCAATGATTATTTAAAATAAAGAATATATACGGAGAGGTTGTTTTTGGATGACGAATTTTTTGTGTTAGGTCATCGCACTTTTTAAACTGAAGAGCCATGTTGTCCTTACTCTTAACCGGGCCCACGCTAACTTTAGAGTTTGGCTTGGGCATTTCCCCAGGAAACTATATCACCGACTGCTACTTGATAGACATTTTGCCACCACAAGAACTTGGTCAAAAGTAATTCAATTTCTTTTCTTTTTTGCACTTATCATTATTATTCGAACACAATGTTAGAAACTAAATTTACACATTTAAATTTACGTGAATTCGTAAACAAAGAAGATATACACATGTGTAAGCTTGTTAAATTTACACATGTGTAAAACAATTTACCAAGAGACTTTTGAGAAAAGAAATGAACTATTTGATTTTGTAAATTATTTTTTATGTAATATTTTTAATCCTAACGAGGCTTGTATTAAAAAAATGATTTTGATTGGTTTTTTCATACGTTCTCATTGTTCTCGCAATATTTAGTGTTCTCAAGATAACTCTCCCATACAGTGGTAGAACTAGCCTATTAAATCAGAGGTATCCCAATTTTTTTATCATACAATCATACAATATTAAAAAACGACAATAAATGAATAAAGGAAAACAAATACACAATAGGTTTGTCATCTTCTTTTTTCATAGCGTGAAATCGTTTCATCACCTCGTCGTCTTTTACTTTATGAAAAAATCTTTTTCGACCGCACAAACTATGACATTGTAAAAAATTCTGGCCCATTCGATTGCGTTAATCCGTCTTGACAAGCTTCAATTTAAGACAAATCGAGACGAATCGAAATGCAGGTGAGGTGCGACCATGCGAGTTTAGGGTTGTAGAGGTGAGATCGCTGGCTGCCTGGCTCCTGTTCTTTCTGTGTTCGAACTTCGACCTTTGGTTTTCCTGCGTCGTTACCTTTTCATTGCCGAACCCATAATCAACATATAAATGAGCCTGTTTTATTATTATTTGGGTCTTGGGCTAGCTTAATAGGCTGTTAAGAATTATGTTTGGGCTTGTAAAAGGAATTGGATTTACACTTTATACTATCTTATTTTTATGGTTAGTGGTATTCTTGTATTTTTAGGGGTATCCTTTGTATAAAAACAAAAATAATAACACTGGGAATACGGTGTTGATCCGTAGCCCGTACTATGGCTGATTATATGGTGGTTCCGCCCCTACTCCCCTACACACACACACACACACATATATATATATATATATATATATATATATGATTTTGTTCGTTTTTCACTTCATAGGAGTTCTCATCCTCATACTCCATCATCCTCCAAATAATATGAAAAATTAATGTAAACCCTCATATATGAGGGTTCACTATTTATCGACTATCCTATATTTTTAATGTGTTGTGAGTGGAAAAATGTAATATATAATTGATTAAGCACCCATAATGTGGTGCTTTTTGTTTGTTCATTTTTAACGCCCCAAAAACACAAATGTTAAATTACAAGCAGGATTTATTTTACACAATGTGATATGGAGGTAACTAAGTTAGTTAACTTGGTTATAAATACAAGTTAGATATTAGTAATGAAGTTTTGTGACCAAACAAATAACAATCAAAACTACAAGAGTTAAAAGGGGATAAGTGGGAAAATGTTTTAATAAAAGGATGGAAAAAGGGGAAGAGCCCATTTTGGACAGATGTGTGTGTCGACACACACATAGTGTGCGTGTGTGTTCTTGAGAATCAATCTGAGAAGAGGAAGTGGATGAATTCGAAAGCTTGCATGTATTATCTATGGGTTTCAAAGTGTTTATCATCTTCAAATCATCATGTAAGTATCAAAATTTATCTCTTAAAACCTTCCTAGATGAAATTCTAGTGGGTTTTGATGAATTACTCTTAATTGGATGAATTAGAAGAATGGAATGGTTGAATTTGGGTTTGGATACACTTAATATGGTGATAACAATGAGTTAATCATCTCAATTAGGAGTTTTAATGAAAGAACCCATGTTCAAGAACTTGGGTTTTTGATGGTTTATGATCTAATATGAATGAGTTAGATGAACTAAAGATTTTACTATGTTGATGTTTATGTGTGAATGATACTTGTTGATTAATAAGAAGACTTGATGAATTATGTGTGAATAAGGAAGATTAGGCATGAAATACTTGTACATTATGCTTAGAAAGTAGTACACACACCAAGTGTTTGATGAAATGCATAGGTGAAATTATTAGATGAGATTTGTATGCAAATAATAGGTGAACACGTATAGAAAGTGATGATGATATACTTGATAATAAAACAACATTAGGAATGTATTTGATAAGTATATGTGAAACGTAGTTGATGATGTGATTCGGTAAAAGAATGCTTTAAGAACTAGTACTCTATGTTTGAATGGTGGTGCACACCATGAGTTGGATTAGTGGCTTAACGGTAATTTAGAAACGGATGTGTTTGATATGTATAGCTTGCAGACTTACTAGTAACTATTGATGTTGAGATTATGTTAAATTGCTAGCTTTGAATGTGGTTGACCGTTTTAGGATCATGAGAGCTCGAGTTTGTATTGATTTGATTATACATGTGTATGACGTAGCTAAGTGATCATGTGGTTGTAAGTATATTGCATCATGAGTATGAAATGTACATAGTGTCATTCGTATAGCCTAATATGATGACACGGATTTATGAGATTATGTCGAAAGTTCATATGATAAACGTTGACTTCTGAAAGTCAACTGCGTATAAGAAGCATGATTAGACTTGTTGTCACAATTGTAAGATTATTGAAAGTCATATGGTATGTGATATATCAGTAAGTGTTATATGCGATAACATAATGAATTCATATGAGTTTGAAAAGATGTGATTTTGGGCATATGCCTTATGCTTGTTAGGTTTGACTTATGGAAGTCAAATGTGAGTTATGCATTTGATATGATCGTTAATATGTGCAATCTTGTATGCTAACAAGAATGTAATTGTGATGACATGAAAGTATAGGAATCATGTCAGATGGATGGAAGCATGGAAGGCTAACGGGTCAAAAAGGAGACAAGGTAACGGATGCAAATACGGACGCTAAGGTAAGTGATTTCCGGAATCACTTCTTCTTTTGTAAACAAACATTGCTATGTTGAATTCAGGGGATTGTGTAAGGAATGACGGATAGGGTAAGAATTAAGGTACGCTTTGTTGTGATGAGTCATAGGATGTCGTTTTACGTTCCAAATTCATAATAAAAGTGAACGGGTCAAAATATAGAAAGAATGTGTAAGGTATGAGTCTTGAATAATTATGGTACGAGAGTTACGCAAGAATGTTTAAATAATCATGGTACTGAGGAAAGTAATATATAGCGGGCCGTAATAATTAGTTATATTGAACTTAACTCGAATTAATCAAACGGGTCAAAAATCAAGAAAGAATGAGAGAAGCATAATTTTGATTAAGTGGGCATGTGGTTAAGTGTTAAAAAGAATACTGGAAGCTTATGGAATGTTATGGGACGTTATGAGTCAGTCCGGGTTGAAACGGGAATTGAAAACGGGTTATGTAAGCTTAAACAAGAAGGAACAACGTCGGTAATACAGAGGGGGCGTCGCCGACGGCCACCCTAGCCGTCGCCGACGCTGCCCCATCCTCCGACGCACTAACCCACTGTCTACGCAACATTAGTTCCGACGCAATATTTTAGATGGCGTCGCTAACGCTATAGGAGGGCGTCGCCGACGCTGCCCCATCCTCCGACGCACTAACCCACTGTCTACGCAACATTAGTTCCGACACAATATTTTAGATGGCGTCGCTGACGCTATAGGAGGGCGTCGCCGACGCCTCCCACAAACTTGATATGTTGTTTTTGTTGGTTATTCGTATTATGAGTTCCATATCTCCTAAAATCTGTGCCTCAAACCCAAATGAATCCCGAACGGTGAAAATAACCAATAGGGAGTTATGTGAACTTATTGAATTGTTTTAGTGATTACCTGATATGAATAAGTATGTAAGCATGTATGTGTGTGTGGGGCTAAATTACATGTTAGTATAATTTATGGGTAAATAAGAGCCTGTATGTATGTACACGACTTCAATACGTATGAGCGTTAACGTTACTAATTATTGCTCTGAGAATGAATGGAAAGTGCAGGTTTACTTATGTTGATCTTTGAAGATTGACGATTGGAATGCAAGATCATACATGAAACGATAATCAAAAGGATTTCATGAATAGAAATAATAGGGAGTGATTTATTTAATTATGAACGTTTAATACTATGTATATTGTCAACGGATATTGATAATGTGAATGTATGTGGTGATTGCAGGTTGCACCGAGTTAACATAACTATAGAATGTAAAGGGTTGAAGATCGAGTCAAAGAGCAAGGATTGTACGGGAAGAGCAGTCTCATGTTTTATATCTGTGCATTACCTTTAAGAAGTTAATTAAGAATAAATGTTGTAAATCATTTCAGAAAAGTGTCCAACATTTTTACCAAAGGAACCTTCAAGTAGGTTATATAGACAAAAATTGGAAAGAATTTTTGAGTCAGTATTTCCGCTGCATTGCTTTGGGTCAATATGCATTTAGGGTGTTTCATCATTCTAGTGTGGCATACGCCACGGACCAACATCACTAGCTAGGCCACATTGTGGCATCCGTCCGATTCGTTTAAAGTTCGGATCCGGACCTCCCAAGGACTTCTTTTGTGGGTCCTCTTACATTGTGGCATCCGTCCGATTCGTTTAAAGTTCGGATCCGGACCTCCCGCTGACTTCTTTTGGGGTATGTGAGATTTGTGCATTGTGAGAAAAAGATTTTGAGATTTGTATACTGTGAGTGCTCTTATGAATATTATATATATATATATATATATATATATATATATATATATATATATATGGGGTTTTTATTAGTGAGGAGATTTTATTGATAAATTTGTATTTTAGTTAAGTTATATAAGGGATTGTGAATGTGAATGACCTACCCACAAATTGGTATGAGTTGACCAAACCCAAAAGAAGTAACAAGAAAACAAAGAAAAACCTTTTTATCGAATAAATATATAACCAACAACCAAGATCAGGGTCTTTTTCACAAAACTTGTACAAGTATGGCTTCCAGGTGGACAGGTAGTTGGTGTTCATTATTTTATAAAGTAAAAAAGTCACACTTGGTGAGTAGAAGGATCAAACTTGTACCTTTAAAAACTTCAAAACCTGAGAACCAAAAATTTGTAGTTGAGCAGTAGTTTGACTTTGCTAAAGTCACAGATCATAAATGATCTCCCGCACATAAAGTTAACTAGAAACATCCATTAAAACAACTTTTCTACTTTTTTTGTAGGCAAACGAAAATATATTAAAAATTAAACATATAGCATAGAGCTAAATTGTTGATACAAAATGTGACTAACTAAGACAAAGAATTGAAACTAAAAGCACACCCAGATTCTCATTCTAACATCAATAGATTAACTCGGTTTTTAATACAAAGAAAGGAGGATTTCGTTAACTAATTCTTAATCCTGTAGATCAATGGCCTTTCACCATTGACAACACTGTTGATTCGTACCCTCCAAATTGTCCATACCATGATCACGTAGATGTCATGTCTCTTTCTCAGCCACTGCTTTTCCACTTAGACTATACGATATGGGGCAACGTCTTCAATCACATTAGCTGGGTGACGCCTCCAACACCACCCGGAGGGCGCTATCATTGGCTTCGCCAGTTGCTTCGCAAGCACTAAAGAAACAAAAGGGGGGCCACACATGTTTGTCATCTAATTAGATTCATTTGTTTAGTTTTTATTTTTTATTTAAAGGGGAACAATTGATAAGAGAGACGGCATTGTTGGTCTAAAACTTACATGGCTTTTCGTGGCGCCAATGTTGAATGCTCATTTTAATGGTTATGGGAGTGGAATCATAATCTTTTCACAAACATTTGAATAAAGATTTATATTTAATAAGTTAAATATCAAAATAGAGTTTAACTGCATCATTTTTTCTCTAATTTAATAAATTGAACTTCTCTTCAAAAGAAGAGAAAAAATTAATAATATATTCAAATTTTAATTAATAGTAAATTTTGTAATTTATTGCATTGAGGTAGGTGCACTTTGCACAACCAAACGAATGAATTATGCTTATGCTGATCAGTAAATTGTGCGGACTAACTGGGTTGAGTTAATACTTGCAATTGGAATATTGGATTGGGTTGATGATACTTTTAACCTTTTTCTGATAACTTGTAATTGGAATGTTCGGATTGAGTTCATGGATAATCACGAAAATAGCCTTGGAATAGTCAACTTTATCAAAATAGCCCACTGACACGGCTCTATGAGCCGTTTCAATATGCTGACACGACTTAAAAAAATCCTTTTAAGTCAACAAACCCATGATTGCCACGTGTCCAGTTGAGCCGTTTCAGTGTGACTTGAGCCTTTTCAGTGTGGCTTGAGCCGTTTCAGTGTGGCTTGAGATCTTTCAGTGTGGCTTGAGATCTTTCAATATGCTGACACGACTTAAAAAAATCCTTTTAAGTCAACAAACCCATGATTGTCACGTGTCCAGTTGAGCCGTTTCAGTGTGACTTGAGCCTTTTCAGTGTGGCTTGAGCCGTTTCAGTGTGGCTTGAGATCTTTCAGTGTGGCTTGAACCCTTTCAGTGTGGCTTAAGCCCTTTCAACCATAGACTTAAGCCCTTTCAATGTTGTTTGACATCTTTCAGTGTAGCGGCTTGGCTTGGCTTAAGATCTTTCAACACGACTTGAAAACTTTCAACACGGCTTGAGATCTTTCAACATAGTTTAAATATAAATGGAATATTAAAAACATAAACGAATAATTAAAAATATAAACGAATAATTTAAAAAAAATCTCAATAAAATGTGAGAACTTGAAAATCTCAATTAAAAAATATCTGAAAGTTTTAACTTGAAAATAAACGTAATTTTATAAATGTAATTTTTATACTAAATAATAAAAAAATATAACTTTAAAAACCTCCTGTATTATACGAGTTGAATAAATGTATTACACGGGTACAATACAAGAGTTTTTTAAAAATATTACTTTTTTACAATACACAAGTTTTTTTAAAGATATTACATTTTTATTATTTAGTATACAAAATTACATTTATTTAACCCGTATAATACACAGAGTTTTTAAAGGTATAACTTTTTTAATTATTTGGTATATACAATTACATTTATTTAACTCGTACAATACACAAGACTCTTAAATATATAACTTTTTAATTACTTAAGATATAAAATTACATTTATTCGACTCGTGTAATAAACGAGATTTTTAAAGTTATATTTTTATTATTTAGTATAAAAATTACATTTATTCAACTCGTACAATACAAAAGATTTTTAAAGTTATATTTTTATTATTTAGTATACAATATTACATTTATTTAACCCGTGTAATACACAGAGTTTTTAAAGGTATAACTTTTTTTAATTATTTGGTATATACAATTACATTTATTCAACTCGTCATACACAAGACTCTTAAATATATAACCTTTTAATTACGTAATATATAAAATTACATTTATTCGACTTGTGTAATAAACGAGATTTTTAAAGTTATATTTTTATTATTTAGTATAAAAATTACATTTATTTAACCCGTGTAATACACAGGCTTCTAACCTAGTATTTTTTTATTTTCAAGTGAAATATTCTTTATTTCAAGTTAAAACTTTCAGATTTTTTTAATTGAGATTTTCAAGTTCTCACATTTTATTGAGATTTTTTTAAAATTATTCGTTTATATTTTTAATTATTCGTTTATGTTTTTAATTTTCCGTTTATATTTAAACTATGTTGAAAGATCTCAAGCCGTGTTGAACGTTCTCAAGCCGTGTTGAAAGATCTTAAGCCAAGCCAAGCCACTACACTGAAAGATCTCAAGCCACATTGAAAGGGCTTAAGTCTATGGTTGAAAGGGCTTAAGCCACACTGAAACGACTTAAGTCTATGGTTGAAACGGTTTAAGCCACACTGAAAGGGCTTAAGCCACACTGAAATGGCTCAAGCCACACTGAAAAGGCTCAAGTCACAATGAAACGGCTCCAGCCACACTGAAAAGGCTCAAGTCACACTGAAACGGCTCAACTGGACACGTGACAATCATGGGTTGGTTGACTTGAAAGGATTTTTAAGCGGTGTGTCAGCATATTGAAACGGCTTATAGAGCCGTGTCAGTGGGCTATTTCGGTAAAGTTGACCATTCCTTGGGTTATTTTCATGATTATCCCTTGAGTTGATGATATTTCAAGACTGCTACTTGTAAAGGGGGCAAATACTCAGAGGATGTCCCTTAATCATTATATCACTATTTAAGGAAGATGCCCTTTTAACGATAGATCTAAGGAAATTGAGGATGAATCTCCCTTACTTATGTATTAATTTTTTTTAAATTAACATGTTTTTTAACATTTAATAAGTTATAAATAAAATCATTAATTTTTTAAAGTTGAGAGAGACTTTGAGTTGAAATAGTTAGAAAATAGGCCGAGAGATGTATATTTAAAGATAAAATAATTATTTTTTTTAAATTCTAGCCGTTGACATTAAAATGGAGATTTTTTTTAATGGCCGTTATTTTGTCATTTTATATGAGGGAAATGGTGTTGAGGGACGACGACGAGCCACGACGTCCCGGGGACGTCCCCAATACCGAGTAGATTTACCTTTTTCTCAAAAAGTTTATTTATTAATTACCTTTAAATAATAAATTAATTATAATAATACCGAGTAGACTAACCTTTTTCTCAAAAAGTTTATTTATTAATTACCTTTAAATACTAAATTAATTATAATTATGTGTAGCTAAGTCTTCAATAAATTACGGCATGTTAGTTTGACTATTTTTGTACTGCATTTTGTACTCTTAGCACCTTCTTCTATTTTGCAGATAAACTATTTTTGTACTCTTAATTCTATATTGTAAAAATCCCGATTATTCTTTGATTAGTCTTGTATAAGTCGTTGATTAATTACTAATTGAAGGTTTACTGATTAATTATTAGAAGGTTAATGGCGGTCCTATTCTAACTAAATTTTAGTCAAACGCAAAGGTCAAATTTCGACCAAACCTTATAAATTCCTTCCAAATACTTAGGATTCAATTCATGGCTCCATGATTCATACATATTATTTTGTTTTAACCATTTATAACTCATTATGAATTTAATGGTATCAAGCACAACTTTGTGTTTCAAGCATTAAGCATAATATTTTATTTTTAATTGTGACTTAATGTACATTGTTTATCCCACAACTCCATGTTTCAAGATTAATAACCAAATTACATGGAATAAACTCACGTCTAATTTCTTTTTTTCAAGCATCTAATTTTTTATTATTAATACCTTAGTTTCTTTGATTATAGTTTATACACGTTTTTAACTCGTTATCAAGCCATCTTCGAGAATAACACCGTTATAATAACCCAATTACATGGAATAAACTCACGTCAAATTTCTTTTGTTCAAGCATATATAATTATAAATATCTCATTTTCTTTAATTATAATCTATACACATTAACTCGTTATCAAGCCATCTTCAAGTATAACACTATTGAAACTCACATTTGCCTAGTTGTTGATAATTTTTGTTGGTGCTCTTCGTCTGTTTTGCAACTCTCTTAAACCAACATTGTTCGATGTTTGGTAAGAAAAGTTGCACACTAATTTTAATGCACAATTGTAAACAAGAAAAAATTACTATCATAAGAAAGGTTTAAGAAAGCTATCTTGATAAAAAAAAGGTTTAAGAAAGCTAGCTTTTATACAAAAGTTTGAATTTGGGTGCATATGTATAAAAGTTGATACATCAAACAAAAGGTTTTAGGTTTGATGCAGGGTAGTAAACATATACATCATATAAGCGGTTGTTTTGGTGGCCTCTTGATAATTTTTTAAGAGGTCATCTCTGAATCAGTTAGCATTATGTGCATTTGGTTCACTAGAAAGCGTCTCTGAATTAGACGCTACAAGAAAAGAGACCAATAGCGGCAACAACAGAAATGTCGCCGCTATAGCTTTTGAATCAGGGTGAGGGCTTGCGAACAATTCCTGGCTGTTGATTAAGGGACAAATCGGATGGCCGTTGTTTTATCTTCTAGAAAGCAATAGCGGCGACATGTCGCCGTTATTGCCCCTAAAACTTGATAACCCGCCGAGACTTCCCTCCTTCCCCATTTTCCCTCTCATTTTCAGATCCCTCCCACTCCTACTCCCTGCTCGGCGATTTTCGGCAATCATCACGTTCAACCGGCCCTACCTCCTTCTACACACCCTCACCACCCTTATCGATCTCTAGCAACTACCACCTTCAACCTGCCTAACACACCACCACCTACACTCCCTATTCCGTAACACCACCCCCGTCTCCGGCCACCACAACCATTGTCGGTTTCCCTTTCCATTTTACGTTAATGTTCGGTCGTTTTAGTTTTTATTTGTTTAATTTGTAATCTTTACTTGCTTATGTGTATGCATGTGTGAAAGATTTTTACAACAACTCAACCACCACCACCGCAGCATCTGAACGCTGCCACCACCTACTACAAACACTAAAGCACCACCACTGGTTATCTTTCATTAAATTTCTTTTTTAATTTGTATAATTTGTTTGTGTGTATGTATGTATGTATATTAATGCGTGTATGTGTCCAAAAACGGTACAAAGACCGCAAACATGACGCAAAAAAGGCCTTTTTGAAAGAATGAGGGTACGAGGATGTTGATGTAGATAGAGTAAGGACCTAAACCCCCGAGGATATGATTGATGAAAACTAGCAGAAAACTATAGACTTTTCTTGTTGGATGAAAATTGATAGAAAGCTATAAAATTTTTCTTGTCGTTTTAACGGGCAACACCTAACAAAGCAGTCTGCCATTAACAGAAAGAAAGAAATCACAGGAGGACAAGCACATACAATAGTACTTGTTACAAACAAGTAATACTCTATATATAGATATTTTTACATATAAGTGTTTATATAATGTCTAATCTAAGTTTCAAAGTTAAATAAAGAAGTGAATTTTGACGACGGCTCGTTAGCCGAGTAACAATATGTAAATATTCATTTAAAGTGTAATTCTAAAATATATAAATATATACACACATTAAATCATCTTTGTAAAATACAACACATTTTAGTGCAAGAGTTCGAGTAGCAAAGTTAATGCTCAAACGAAGAAGGTAGTTCATCTTAGTAGAATTGGTAAATGTTAGTAGATTGGTGAATTTGGTTTATTTTGTTAGTTTGCGAATTGGGTTAATGTTGATGCTTTGGTAGTTTGATATTGTTGTGTTTTTTTGTGTAAATGTTAGTAGTTTTGTAAATCTTAGTGGAATTTGGTTGATGTTGATACTTAGTATTTTGATTAATGTTATTTTTTTTGGTAAACATTAGTAGTTAGGTAAATGTTATTAGTAGAATTGGTAGTTGTTAGTAGATTTGTAAATCTTAGTCGTTTGGTATATATTAGTAGGATTGGTAGTTGTTAGTAGATTTGTAAATTTAGTTTGCAAATTGGGTTAATGTTTATAGATGTTATTAGTAAATTTGGTTTATGTTGGTATTGTTTGCGAATTGAGTTGCATAGGTATTTTGATGCTATTAGTAAATCTTTGTAGAACTAGTAAATGTTATTGGCAAATTTGATATATGTTGGTAGTATGCTAATTGGTTAATGTTGATATTATTTTAAGATCATATTGCGAATTTGTTCCAAAACCCGGCTTTTAGAGATGAACTCCACAAGTTTGTGACTTCAATTTGACTTATAAGGGGTCAAATGTAGTAGATGGAGACGATGATGAAGGGGTCGACAATGATAATGATGATGAAATGATTTGGTTTTACGTTTTAGGTCATTTTAGGACGTTTATTACTTAAATTGTACCAAAACTAATGATTGGTGATATGTATATAATTTATATGTTTATGTAGTTTTTGTGTGTCCCAAAAAACGAAAATTGACATGCATTGTATTTGAAAAACTAGAAAGTATTAAAAATTCTAAAATGTTGAAAAAAAGACTTTTAGTGGCGCTGCTAATGCTCATTAAGTATTAGCGGCAAACGCAATAGGGGCGACCTTTTAGCGGCAAATGCTCCTTTTAAAACTTAATAAGTATTAGCGGAGACATTGGAGGTTACTAATGGCGACTTATGTCACCTCTACTGCTCTCTTTTCTTGTAGTGAGGCAACAAGCCTATTACTTATTAAGTTTTTAAATGACGTTTAACTAAAAATTTACCCCTTTGTTCCTTCACCTGTGTTCATAACTCTCACCCGACTACTCGCACACCATCTCCTCGGCCCACCACCGACCACTACCACGTCGACACACTCTTACTGCTCAGCACTTGCTGGTTCACAATCTCTTATCCAGTTAGAGCTTTTACTAGCTTAACACTTATTAGCACAGGAGTTGCCAAACATCCTCTAAGTATTACAATTATGCCTTAAGTTTTACATGTTTAAGTGCATAAGTGTAATGCACTCTGATCCACCTTTGTAAACATGTGCATTAAAATGTATTACACCAGTTTTTTACACTATCTCTCGATTCGTAGCTAAAGATGTTTTTATTTTTTTTAGTTTTTCATTGTTTGCTAGCCCATTATTTAGCCTTATTGGTTGTTTGGTTCCATGTTTGGATTAGTCTACATTGCTTCGTTTCTTGTTTGGATTAGTCTTCCTTGAGAAAATGCCATTAGAGGTGATGTTGGCTTGTATACATTTGATGCATCATTGTACATGTTTGCTTTACAATGCACATCAACTCCTCAAAATATAATACAGTGATGAATCTAGAAGAAAATTCAGAGGTACTTATTTTTTTTAATCTACATTTATAAAACAAAGAATATCTTTTTACCTATATTAAGTGGTATTCTATTATTCGCCCAGGGTAATCGATATATAAAACAAAAAAAAATTGCAATTCACCAAGAAATTTAGTTGAGGAGTAACCCATACATCCTTTGAGTGCTACATAGAGCCGCCCCTATTTGATGCATTGTTTCTTAAGGTTTTGATACACCATCATATATGTATACACCAAATGCATTACAAAAGAATCATATATGTATACACCAAATGCATTACAAAAGAGTATCAAAATGTAAGATAATGTAGCGTTATAAAGTTTTGACGCATCACTGTAAGGGGCAGTGTCGCTTAATGTAAATTTTAAGATTAATATTTTTATGGTTTTTGATAGATGAATAATCCTTGTATCGATAAATATTAGAGGCTAGGTTATAAAACTGTGTATTACATGAGTTGTGTAACAAAACGATACGATAAAATATTTACAATAAATTATTATATACTATATTACATATAATAATAAATAGAAATTAATTTTACATTTATAATTTACCCTCTTAATACTTACCAACTTTCAATCATTTACAAATTTGTCATTGACTCAATACTAACAATTAAATTATTACTTTGATAAAACTCCTCCAATATTGTTTTTATTTTCACCCGCTTTTAAATAATAGAGCTTAATCATTGCTGTTTTTTTAATTTATAATACTTCTATAATTTATAAGTTATATAAAAAACATGAATGGAATCATTTAAACCAACACGTGGAATATAATTCAAATGCAATTGTATCGTGACATACCTCTTCTCTCTCTCTGGGCCATATCGTCCCCTTGGCTGTATTTTACTATTTTATAACTTAGTGAGAGTGAAAGTGAGAGTGACGATAATACACTACAGTAACTACTGATACTCCGTCTTTTACGCCCCTTCAACCACCACTTGTCCATTTCATTTTCTTCTTCCTTTTCTACTCCCCATCATGCAACTACACTTCATTTCCCTACCTTATTATATATATATATATATATATATATATATTCAATTCAATTTATTTCTTTTAGAAATTTCAAAACTAAAGAGGGAAACCAAGTGGTTCTAGATTCAAATCCTGTCGAGTGCAGGTGTGGTGATTTTAAGAGTAGACGGAGATTGTGTGTGTTTTGGAGTTCAAAAAACTATATGGGGAAACCTTGGCATACTAACATAAAGTCCAACAGAATATCAAGCAAAAGAGGTGGAAGTAGAGATAGACAAATGTCATCTTCTTGTTCTACTGGTGGTTGCATGAGTATCATTTTTCATATGTTTCATCAACCTTCTTTCATCTCCAAAACTTTCATCAATACTACCCCTCAAGATTCCACCATTATCCTCAAAGGTATATACTCTTGTCTCTCATGTATACTCACTCACAAGCTTTGGGATTATTGTTTGTGCTCATTTTATTTTTTATATTTTTTATTATTTTTTAATGGGTGTGGAAGCACCAAGAAACAACTTGGAGTTGGAGGGACAAGAACAAGAACCCATGGTTAAAGAAGTTGCTTCATCTTCATCTAAACTTGACCAGGAAGCAAACATTAACATCCCTGTAAGTTTGAATATTCTATTATTGGAGTTACGGCATACTATACTTACACCCTCGCTTTCTAATCTCACACACACAAATGGCCGGCCGTTTGAAATTCAAGGACCCATGATTTGACATACAGACCTTCGAACTACCATTTGAAATTCAGGAAGCCCATGATTTCACATGTAGCATGACAAACGGCCGCTCTACGAGGGTGTAAGATTAAAAATTTGTGGTGTGGCTATAGCACGCCCCTTAATAAGCAATAATGTAAAGCAATAATATTCGCATCTATTTCATCATTTTTACTTTATAATTAAATTAAAACTATATTTTCTTTTTTCTTTCAATTAAATACTATTTTTCATACCTTTGTTATTATTAATTATAATCTCTCATTCGCTCACAAGTACTTTCAAAATATATTAAAAAATTATAAAGGATGAACAATCTTCCCTTAAATATACAAATAAACATTCACATTTTTATTCTCATTCACTCAGAAGCTTTTATAATACAAAGACCACCCTAGTAGAATTTGAGGGAAGAGATGTGGATGCTCTAATACATACATGATGGTAGAATGGTTGTTGGATCCATTATAACTCATTAAAGACTAATTAATTCAATGTTTTTTTTTTAATTTTCAGATGAGTGGAATTCAAATTAAAACAAAGATAAGAAGATTCACAGAAGATGTATCATCAGAATGTAGCAGCACCACACCTAGTACAAACACACCTAATCTTGTTGCAAGATTAATGGGTCTTGATCTTCTTCCAGAATATTCATCTCCAAGATCTTCTTTAACTTCACCAAGAGCTTCATCATCTTCTTTTCATGCCACCCACTTAATAAACCCTATTTCAAAACTATCATTTAATAAAAACAATGCACGTTCGTTACCCGCGACACCGCGGATATCGACCGCGGCTAGGCCGTCTATGGAGAATGATCATCATCGCCGCCTTTCGCTCCAAATCGTTGATGAGAATGCAAAGGAGTATGCAAAGAAGATTGCAAAACAAGTTAGGGAAAATATTAGTAGGAGAGTTGGTGTGGATATTACAAATAATGTGAAGAAAAGAGAACAAAGAAGAGATGAGCATCTTGTAGTGCTCAAACCAAAGAGACAATCACAACCATTGACTGCAAAAGCCACCTGTAAATCAAGAAATCTTGATCAAGGTATGTATCATCATAAAAATTTTCAAAAATTATATTTTTTTTGTGTATCCTTATAGTTTATATACTAGATTTTTATTAAAAGAAAATATATTACAAAAATTATCTATTTTAGACGAAATAGTTAAGAAAATAACCTTGACTTTTAAAAATTATGATCAACTAGATCCCGACATTTGTCGGTCTGGCACTAACACGTGTGATTATTCTAATATTGCTTATAAGTGTCATCGTCCAATCAACGAGGATGGCCCAAAAAATAAGTTGGATCATTTGGCGTGACATATTCAAAATGACGGACAAGATTCTATCATTTTGGCGCATCATATTCATACTGTTATGTCAGAGGCTCCGCAAATTTAAAAAGAATTGACTTTTTTTTTAACTTAAAAGGTGACGTAACTTATTCTAATATTGCTAATAAGTGTCATCGTCCAATCAATGAGGATTGCACAAAAAATAGATTGGATCATTTGGCGTGACAGATTTAAAATGACGGATAATATTCTATCATTTTGGCGCATCATATTCATACTGCTACGTTAAAGGCCCCCCAAATTTAAAAAGAATTGACTTTTTAAACTTAAAAGGTGATGTAGCTTATTCTAATATTGCTAATAAGTGTTATCGTATAATCAATGAGGATGGCCCAAATAATAGATTGGATCATTTGGCGCAACAAATTCAAAATGACATACAAGATTCTATCATTTTGGCGAGCATCATATTACAATTGGCTAAGTCAGAGGCTCCACGAATTTAAAAAGAATTTACTTTTTTTAAACTTAAAAGGTGACGTAAGAGATTTAAAAGTAGGGCCGGAGATTTCACTAGGGCGCAAAAGGTTTTAATCAAGGCTATAACATGTCGGTGAGTGCGATGGCACATGTTCTCATGCGATTGGAGGAAATTATTGAAAACTAAATATAAAAAAAGTTATAACGGCTATTTTGTAGTTTTATAAAATCAAGTTTATTCCGTTAAGTTCTATGGTCAAAATTGGATATTTTCATGATTTTTTAACCAGGGTATAGGCGTGGAAAAGAAAATGAACTAATGGCGCTTTCTTGCTCACCAAGGATGAGATTTTTGAACATTGAGAACAAACCCAATTCAAATTCACCAAAATGTACACCATTATCATCATGTTCAAAAGTTATCAAAGCTCCAACATCAGCAACCACAAAATCACCACCACTGATGAAAGTAGAGAAATGCAAGAGAATTACAAGTGAAAAATATGATATGAGATTCAAAAATATGCACCGACAAGAAGAACCATTTGTGAAGAAAGGCAACAAGAAGTCAACTCCATTGTCAAACCATCTTGTGAATGTCAACACCACAACAAAGTTTACCTCTTTAAAGAAAGACATGGTGTCTACTTCCTCCACAATATTACCTCAAAAACAAGTACTTGCCTTTCCTAGTACAAACACTATCTAATACCTCTTTTCTTTTTTTATTTCTTGTGGATTTCCCTTTTTCGAATTTGTTTTAATTTTATATATCTTGGGTGTTTTAGGAAAATTATAAGCGTTTATATGAGGTTTTTAAAGTTGTTTTGAGTTTTAAGTAGTCCGTTAGTTGACGAAGCAGACTTGATTAGAGTTATATATATACTTACTTTTTAAATTTTGTCATGTCAGCGTAGTCAAGGACTCCTTAACCGGATGGTCAGAGTCATTGCGTTTGAGGAGGCGGAGGAGGTGGTGACAGAGATTGAGCGTGACGTGGTTGACACGTTGGTTGATGAGATGGTAGGAATAATATGGCACGTTGGATAAGGTCACGTGAGGGGTCAAAAAGGAAAAAAAATTATTTGGCAGCTGAAAAAATGGCTTGAGAAGAAGGGACACAATAACCAGCAAGACCAACAAAAAGTCATTTTTAAGATTGTTTTTTTGCTTTTGTAAACCTCGTATTGTATCAATTTTATCATATTATATCAATATCAATTATCAACTAACTTTTTTATAATATATATGATTATAAGCCAAAATCTTTACCAAAACAAATCCAAAGTATAAAGCAGAAGTAGAATGCATATTATTATTATTATTATTATTATTATTATTATTATTATTATTATTATTATTATTATTATTATTATTATTATTATTATTACTATTATTATTACTATTATTATTATTACTATTATTATTATTATTATTATCATTATCATTAAAAGAGTACAAAAATACAAATTGAGAGTTATTTGATATATATTTCTATATATTTTTCTGAGCTTGATTAACTTATGGTTATAATATAGATTGGAAACCTTAAAAAATCGAAAGATGTAGTATTTTTAAGGGAGTAAATAATTTAAAATATATTTAAATAGTAAAATCTTTATCGGTGATTAGTGAGTCATTAGAGTTAATTTGTTGTTTATTTTAAAATTAATGATTTGAACTTGTCAAAGACAGATTAGTGTAAAAACTTGCTATAAAAAGGTTAAAATAGAAAACTAATATTCTTTTTAAGAGAGTGTAAATAATTTAAAATATATTTAAATAGTAAAATCTTTATCGGTGATTAGTGAGTCATTAGAGTTAATTTGTTGTTTATTTTAAAATTAATGATTTGAACTTGTATTAGTGTAAAAACTTGCTATAAAAAAGGTTAAAATAGAAAACTAATATTCTTTTTCAAAATTTTAAATTATATATCGAGGGGGCTATCTCCCATGTATTTCCGTGAAGGAATCACTCCCCAAGATATAAACCAAGGAGACCAAGCCGACACATTTGTCTTAAACTTAGGTCGTTTGTCTTAAAAAAAAAACTGAATTTAATACTAAACACATGACTTCGATTATTTCTTTTTAAAAAATAAAATTCTATTGTGAAAACTAAGCGTAAAAGCTTCGTTAAAAGTGGATTTGCTGTAATTTAATGTTGAGTTTTATCTTGGGTTTGTTTAGTTATAAATTTAGTTTTTTTAACGACAAACTAACCTACAACTAAATAATTTAATAAACCATCTATTGTTTTAATTAAGCTTAGGAAAAGAGAAAACACCTTACCATCATAGTTATTTCAATGTTGGGAGCACGCGGTTTTAATTAGGCTTGGAAAAGATAATTTAATTAGGAAAAAATGAAACGGAAAATAAAAAAGGGACCTATGTGTGTAAAAGAAATGGAAAATAATTTAGATTAAAACATTTGACACTGTTCAGAATATAAAAAAAAAGAAAATGAAAACGTTTTCGAGGGATATAATTGTCTTTGAAATATTGGCTCATACGATAAATGAATGATTATGAATGCAGAGAAAAATGTTGGAACGTGGCATAGTGTTAAACTGTTCATTACATTTGACCAGCACTGCTATTTATGATGTCAAATAAAAGCCCAAAAGTTTGTCAGTTATATTGGAGCATCTCAAACTAGTAAAGTATATTTTAATAGTTAAGAATTTTATATATCTTTTCAATCGATATTATTGGAATATAGGGTGCAAAGGGCCCAATCGATAAATAAGGTAGTTTGGGAACAACGTCTCATATGACTGGGTATTACATTCGGCGTAAAGAATTGGGTTCGTGAATCCAAAGGGGAAGTCGAAGAGGAAGATAAAATGAAATGTCACTCTGTCATTCGGATTTGGGTTTAAATTATCAGTCCTCCTTGCAATTTAGGTACTTTCGGTTCAATTTGAATAAAATTGAGGTGACACTCCCTCATTAGCGGATTCAGTTTGGGTACTCTTAAGAACAGGGAAGGATCTAGGTAGGTCCGTGGGGTGGGGGGGATTAGTGTATTAAATTAGTAAAAACTTCTGATCGTACTCAATATATGGTAAACCCTCCTATCGCACCCTCATAAAATAAATACTTGGTTCGCCACTGTTTAAGAATGGTTCTAGCTCCTTTTTAAATTTATAAAACACATCGCTTTTAAAAAATATATATCTAGTGAAAAGTACTTAACTTCAAATATAATATCGTCACGGACATTTGTACCTTATGAAGACCCTTTACCAATGGTATCATGATGGCCATCTCCATTTACGTTACTCCAAGCACACATCATAATTGGGTCTTTGTTTTTCAAGAATCTACTTATTATAGAGCCGTCAAAAAGATTTTATTAGCACGATACCTTGGAATGCTTCATGTTCCTTGCAAACATATGAAGCATTGACCAACGACTCGATTGACATGAAAAGGTATTCGTATTATTTTTTAGGGTGATGATATACAAACACTACCACCACAAGTGTAGACTAGATATAATGTCACACAATATGAGGTCATAGTAGCCATATGATTGGATGATAAATGGTTATCGGGTCATACGAATTTGTTAAAGGTCACATCAGTCTTTTTGTCTCGATTAACAAGTTTTACGGTCCGTACGAATTTGTTAGTGGTTACATCTTCTATGGCTATGCAAATTTTCATTATTTAAATTTGCTTATTTTTATATATGTTATTAATTGATCCACGTTTTGTCACATATAAAACGTTTTCACTAAACGGTTCGAGTTACTTACGTTTCAACGTTGCCGCAACATGAGATACCGTTTTTTCAACTTAATAGAAATATTGTTTTCTTACGTGCTTTATTTAAGTACATTTTATTAAAACGTGCTTCTTTTATGTATGTTTTCAGTTAGTCTACGTTTCGACATAAGTTTTGCTCGAAAACGAGTCAAGTAAGATATTTGACGGTAAAAATTCGAATTACCTTAAGTTTCGACGCCCTCGCAACACGCGGCGGGTCAAAGTACTAGTTATAAACAATCAAACCATCAAAAACTAGCTAACCATGGACAAAACCGTGTATTTTTCAAACCAACCGATGTGCTTCGAAAAGCTAACCATGGACAAACCGTATATACTTGAAACCAGCACGTCATGTATCAATGTGCTTAGGTTTGGGTGGTTTCGACGGGTTTATGAATGCTAGTGTCAGAACATTCAAAATAAGTAAGAGGGTGTCGTACGTCGATAGTCATGCATTTACCATGACTTACAAGCATACTGCCAAAACCCTATTTCCCCTCAAGGACAGATTTAAGTGCCAGTATATTTATTTTCTTACAAACTGCGGCTCCATCTTCCAGAATCTGTTCAACCACAGCTGGTAGTTTTAATTCAAGGCCAGAAGATGAATGCTGAATAGTAAATAAATTTCAAGGACAGATTTTAATTTTTTTTGGTGAAACCATTGATTGTTGAAGATGACCTTGTGGTTTTGAGCATGCTAATGAGCAGGAAAAGAATCTAGTACACACAGTGACAGTGTAGGCGTAGGTAATTATCTGCCAGATAAATCTATGTAAGATAATAGATTGTTGGCAACTAAAATTACATTATTAATTCATCAGTCATAACACATGATATAATCAAGTGTTCTTGGTTATGAAAAGCCAGAAGGGGAGCCACAAGGTCTAAAACCAAAGCGTAACACACTCCCTTTGATTGCTTCTGTGCATAATCTTTCACTTGATATCTCTTTGACTTGGTTTTCAAAAGAGAAGTGTATTTTAAATATCGTATCTGTGGAGATATGACACGATATAGACATCTGGCTTGCTCTAACCGAAAACTGTCGGGCGAGGTCACTATAACTTATAATACTTGTTATATTTATGTTATTACTAATAATCGTGTGCTAACCCAACAGCAAGGTCTAGCACAATGTTGATAACGTTAACACATATTTCGGATTATTCTAATTGATTCTAATAATTATAAACTACATATCTTGTTTATATTGTTTTATAATAGACATATATGCACCAACAGTATCATTTCATATCTAACACATGGCTACAACCTACAAACTTGGTACACAATTACATAACCACCTTCAGATTATCTTGAAACATTTCATAGCCACATTACATGTATATTTTGATCAAGGAACATTAACTTGACCCGAGCCATTATGTTGCAATATTTGGTGGACTTCCTCTTTTGTTGGCATAGCCGGTATCACTCTTTTCTTTGTTACAACAAGCGCTCCACATTCGTTTGCAAACGCAAGCGCTTCGGGCAGTCGTTTTTCATCCTACTCAAAACATAATTGTCACACGCAATCAAACAAATAAACCACTAATTGACCGAAACATGTCACAAGGTTACCTCAAGTAGACTTGTATCGGAAGCTAAAAAGCTCAAAATCCCGCTAACAAAAGCATCTCCAGCACCTGTAGTATCAACAGGCTTCACTTTTACACCATCAACCCTTCCCTTAAACCGCTGCACAACATACCACATTCGTTAAGTTCAATCATCGACCAAGCAAACATTGAATCACTAGCCTCATTTATTCGCTAATGTTAGAATATATCTTGCCTTGGTGTAATATCTACAACCTTTCGCTCCTTCACTAACAAGAAAAAGTTTCAGATTCGGATGAAAAAGCTTCTTCAACACCACGTTATCGTCATAAGCGTCATCACCTCCGGTCAAAAACGTAATTTCATCCTCACTTACCTGCACACCTTGTCATTAATCATCCATATAATTTTGTTAGGCCACTTAGTGTGGAGGACGTCCTCGCCACTTCGAGGCCCAGCGAAGCCCCAAACACCACTTCCACCGGCCGCTGAGGACGAGCCTGCTTCTTCTCACACACACATATACATACAACACACACACACACATGAATATATTTTAGGCTCATCCTCCATTTCCTTAGTTCCATCCTCTTTGCCCCATCCTCACACCCATCCTACGTGGCGGAGCATCCTTTGAGGACTATCCTCCTCCACACCAAATAGACTTATAAACTGTAATATGCTCGTAAAACATACATACCTTAATTACATCCGCTTGGTCCCACACGCTCATTATACCATCACGAGCAACTTCCGGCGATGGCCATAACAGTAATCTTAAATTTACATCGTAACAAAGGATGCTACCCGATTTCTTGGCGATACCCATTGCAGCTAGATGAGTTGATCTACACGGTTCGTCTATCAACCTAATCGAACCAAAGTGGAATATTTTCGCCTACCGTAAGTAAACAAACTATAACTAAGACCACGAAAAAGATATACAATTATGTAGCAAAAACCAAAAGTATATATATATATATATATACCTGTTTGATAAGATTCACAGCGAGTTCTGATTCTCGGAATAGCGTATCCGCACTAGGGTTCCTAAAGAACAGAAACTCCCTCTCCCCATCGGATTTTCTGCTCACGAAAGCTAACGCCGTTCTAGCTTTGTGGTCAAATCGCATCCCGGAATTGTTAACTTTGTTTTCCTCAAAATGTCAGCCAGCATGTTCCCAAACGGGTCGTCTCCCACCTAAAAACATGTACCGTATGCTAATTAAATGCTAGTTATACTTTATTATATAATTAAGTTTGAATTTTATTGTGAATATTTAAGCAATATACTTTTCCTATAAATGCTGAAGAGCCTCCCAATCTTGATATACCGACAGCAACATTAGCCGGAGCACCACTGGGTGCTTTCTCGAACGCGGGTGCTTCGGCAAGTGGGACTCCAGGAACCGACGACACAAAGTCGATCAACATTTCGCCAAAGCATACCACAAGTTCTCTAAGTGAGTGGTCATTTGAACCAGCTGAATGTATGAGAGTTGCTTTATTAATTTAAAAAGTTTTATGCCTAAATCACATGTTAATAACGGAGAAATCAATGGTACATGTACAAGACAGATACACGGAAAACAAATTATAACAGAACTAACACCGAACTGAAGTCAATACTAAAACCGGTACAGACACTAATACTGATACCAATACCGAAACAGATACTGATGCATATAGGCCAAATTGTGAGTTATGAAATTCAAATTTTAACAAACCCACCCAAAATAAAAGAGTGCACTCTATAAACCCGATTTAAATTTAAGCTTCATTAATACAATCAACATATTACATATGTTCCAAGAAACTTCAAAATTATTAATTTAAGTTAGCCAAATGATCAAATAAGCTAAAAGTAAATCACTTGCATATGGATATTAGTTAACTTTACACAAATTAATTAAAGAACCAACATCTCAACAATGAAACCCATAAACTGATATTAAAAATTATTTAGAACATAGTGATATAATATATATATATATATATATATATATATATTCATTGACATGTTAATAATATAAACGAAACCCGTAAAGACAAGGGATGATCAGAAGAACCTGAAATCGGGTTTTCTGCCATTATATTTTGGATCAAGAAATACAGAAGAATCAGGTTCAAAGATGATGAAGAAGATAGAAAGGTAGCAAGAACAGTAATTGTTAGAAGATAGAAGAAAAATCGGGATCAAATTATATTTCTTGGGAAAATGGATGTAACGCTGACGATGGTGACCGACTCAGATACGTGGCATAACGCGACTTTTCTTTCTTTCTTCTTCTTTTTTTTTTAATAATATTGATTATCATTTTTCATCTTGACAAAAACATGTATTATTATTGTTCTTTAACCGATATAGATTCACTCTTAAATGTATTTGTTGAATGAAAATATCCATTGTCTTTAAAAAACCCTTAATCAGGAATATTTTACAAACACATTTTGAAAGTGTTAGCTAGTTTACAAGCTTTTTAGTGATTATTTACCGATATTAGTTAAGATTATAAATGACCTAACACGTTTATTGTTTTGTCCGAATCAATAATATTTCATAAAAAAATGTCTTTATTTTTAAATTGTATTTATGCTTTTTATTTTTTTTTACATATTTTCCCCTATTTTATCTGTATTCTGTTAGATAATATTTCTTTTATTTTCTTATTGTTTTTTTTCTTTTTTTACACTCACAAAAAATGAGTCCCTAAATTTTGTTTTCACTTTGAGGCGAGAGATGAAGTGTCAAATTAGGTAAAAACCTTGATTTGTTTTCTCTTTAAATTATTTGAATAAGGATATATGAGGAATGAAATGCTAATAAAAATCAATATTAATCAGTAATTTGCTAATTAATATAGAGGAAATAGAATATTGGTTTGGTTAGTTGGAAATTTAAAAATAGCACATATTTACATAAAAAAACAGATCGGTTTTTCTAAGATTCGTTTTTGACGGATGTTACATATATTACTGAAAACAAGGCAGTGGTATTTGTGTGGGTTTTCTTTCATTCTTTTTATATTATTTGTTAACTATGAACTAAACTATTGATTAAATTAGCAACTAATTGAACGTTGATTACATGAAGTAGTCACTTAAGGTAATATGTTCATCTTTATCTTTATAAGACCTTCTTCGTTTGTGTTTATCATTATAGCATTGTCTAACGTTTCATATTAACTAAGTTCATATCTGGGAGACAGGGGCGGACCTACCTTATTGGTGGGGTAGCGGCGCTCCGACGGTAGTGTAAATTTTTGAAAAATTTGACATTTTTTTGATTTCGTTATCCCTTTTTCTATAAAACATTACCCCTACGAAGATTTTTTGGATCCGCCACTGCTGGGAGACCTTGAACGAAAAGCTAAAAACTGCCCCCTTCATGAGACTTCTTCGGTAAGTCAGCCTTGCCAATCTGATGCACCCCTCAAAATGGCAGAACAGTTAGCCTCCAACAATTGGGAAGTTCTTCAATTACCTCTTTATTCTTGTATTCCAGGATATATGCTTACATAGTTACAGTACCATTGTGTAACTATGTAAATAAAATTTCAGCTTGTCTAGCAAATTTTGGGACGACCACTTGAACCATGGGAGACTATTACAGTTGGGCCTATGTCTGGTGGTCTGGCTGCAGTCACAACAATACCCTTTGATGTGATGAAAACTAGAATGATGACGGCACCATAGTTGTTTACGACGAATAGCGACAAAGTACGTATATGCTATATAACGAATGACGATAAATAATGGGCACTATTTATAAATAGCGATAGAATAGAAAAAAATTTGCAAACTTTTTTATATGCATATTATATCAAAATACCCTGGCATATATGCTATTTTACATGTATGTTTAAAAAACTTGGCAAGTTTTCTGGCTTAAGTATGTTTAAAAAAACCTCAAATCCAGCTATTTTATAGCTATACTAGTGCTAATGCCCGCGAACTTCGCGGGTTAGACAAAATAATATTTTTTTGAAGTATTGACAAAGAATATTATACATGTATGATGATCATAATAATATTCTCCGAAGGTATTGAAAGTGAATTAAGTTAAACAAACTACAACATCCGCTAAGCTAAACACTTCTATAAACTATATAATACAATGTTTGATAGTAAACACTGATGAGAATCCTCTGATGGGCTTCAGCAGAGCTTTACCTTGACAGACCTTTGAGTCTTCAACAAAGCTTTGCCTTGGCAGACCTTAGCTTTAGTCTTCAGCAGAGCTTTGCCTTGTTAGACCTTTGAGTCTTCATCAGAGCTTTGCTAGGGCAGACCTTTGATCTTTGTCTTCAACAGAGCTTGGTTTCAGCAGATGTTCATTTATTATAAGAATCAGAGGTTTAAGAATATTTTGGCTTTCTATCATCTGTTCTTTTGTAAGGTTCAGTTTTCAACATACTTTGTATTATTTGATCTTATTTGTTATTTAATTTATTTATCAATATCAATTGATTCAATCTAAAATTTATTACTAATTTAATTATTTCTCATACCAATGTTTAAAAAATTATATACCCATGAATGTAAAATAAAAATTATTTGATTAATAACGAATATGAATTGTTAGTGTTTGTCCTTAAGTAAATCAACCATAATTATTTGATTAATATTTGAGAGCAAGTGAGGTGACAATAACTAACAATTCAGGTTTTTCCACATACCAACAGATGAAGCTTTTTTTCATACTTGTAACTTATAAAAACTCGACACATAAATGACATCAAGATAGCAAATCTTTTATAAAATATAGAATCATAAGATATGAGAGTGGTTCGCCGCCGTCTCTGACATGATTCCAGCTTCGTGAGCAATAAAAGATCTAAATTATGACATGTACGAATTTGTTTGTTAACGTGACAATTTCGACCCGTTTGCCTATGAATAGGTCGTTTGGATCATGTTTGATCTCAAATGGATCAATTCGAAAAACTTAGCCAAGTGAATAACATATCATAAATCCTCTCAAGTCTAATTTAATACATGAAACTTCTTAAGTTGTTTATATTCAATGATCAAGAATACTAAAATGATCATACTATTTTTCTACTTATAACTAACATATTAACTATTTATAAAAATATGTACCAAAGAAATAATACCAACATGTTTGTGGACCAATCTAAACCGAACTGGTCAGTTTGAATTTGAACCCGTTTCAGTAAAACTCGTGTGACTGTTACCTCCACCTCTACTTTTGGATCTGACCTAAAATATGCTCAAAGTAATATTGTAAGAACTTATAATTGTAGTACTTACCAAGCTTGCATAGCAATAGCATGGCCCCGACCAACACCAAGTGCTGAACCTTTCCATTTCAAGAACAAAAAACAAATTATAGATATATTATAATCTAAAAGAACATAGCAATAGCACGGCCACCGCAACGATACCATTTTTAACTTAAAAAAACATAATTTTCTTCTTAATCTTTTTATGTGTCGGTATAGGTTCAGGTAGGTGTTCGACGTAAGTTTCTTTCGCAAATAAGTGTGGTCGTATATATTTTACAATGATAATCAGAAGGAATTGATAATTGTATTGATTTGTATTTTCTGAATGATTACAAAACAAGAAGAAGCCTTAATAAATAGGCTAATACAGGAAAGCTATAAAAAGAAACAAATAATCTCGATGACTGATTTCTAGGAGTTGTGAGCTGGCAATGAGTGTAGGTCTTTGGTAAATATGGATATGATGCTAACGAACCCATAATTCTCTCTAGAATAATCTTCTTTATTTTGACACTCCTTCTCAAGTTGAATAGTGGGATCACCAAAATTCAACTTGTCCAGACAATGTGCAAATATTCTTCCATTTGTGGCCCTTGTTAAAATGTTAGCGAGCTGATCTTCAGATCGAATGTATGGAAGTTCTATGATTCGGGCCTCTAACTTTTCTTTAATAAAATGTCTGTCAACTTTCACATGCTTGGTTCTATCGTGTTGTACTGGGTTCTCAGAGATCTGTATAGCTGCTTTATTATCGCACATGATCTTGGTTGCTTCATTTGGTAGGACACCTATTTCATTTAAGAGTTTACGTATCCAGAGTACCTCAGCTAGGCCTCATCCAATCCCTCTGAATTCAGCCTCGGCACTTGAAAGTGCAACCACCTTTTGTTTCTTACTCCTCCATGTAACGAGATTTCCTCCGACTAGAGTAAATTATCCAGCAGTTGACCTTCGACTCAAATCTTTAGGTGTCCATTTGGGTTGAATAAGACCCCATGGCCAACTGTCCCCTTAAGGTATCTAATGATTCTCCAGACTGCTTCCATATGGGCTGCTTGTGGTTGATGCATGAATTGGCTCACTACTCCCACTGCGTATGCGATGTCGGGGCGGGTGTGGGAAAGATATATCAATTTTCCCACTAATCGCTGGTATTTTTCTTTTTCGACCAATTGAGCTTCTTCTTCCATGTGCAGTTTCAGATTTGCTACCATTGGGGTATCCAAAGGTTTACAATCAATCATCCCTGTTTTTGCCAACAAGTCAAGGATGTATTTTTTCTGGCGAATAAAGATTCCCTGTTTAGACCTGAGGACTTCGATTCCTAAGAAGTATTTAAGTCTTCCCAAGTCCTTCATCTCAAAATCAGCGAATAAATTTTCCTTTAACTTCTTCATCTCTTTTTTGTCATTTCCAGTGATAATCATATCGTCAACATAAATAATTAGACATGTTATGAAATTACCCCTTCGTTTCAAGAACAAAGTGTGATCAGAATTACTTTGTTTGAAACCATACTTTTTCATGGCTACAGTAAATCTCCCAAACCAAGCTCTAGGTGACTGTTTTAGCCCATACAGAGACTTCTTAAGGTGGGAAACTTCATTATTCTCAAATTCTTCTGCAAATCCTGGAGGGGGCTCCATATATACCTCTTCTTCTAGTTCCCCATTCAAGAAAGCATTCTTGACATCTAGTTGATGGAGAGGCCAATCTTCATTAGCTGCTATTGAGAAGAGGACTCTGATTGTGTATGGCGGCAGGGGAAAAAGTTTCAGAATAATCGATTCCGTATGTCTGAGTGTACCCCTTAGCCACTAACCGGGCTTTGTACCGTTCAATAGTTCCATCAGGCTTGTATTTCGTGGTAAACACCCATCGACATCCCACGGGTTTTTTTCCAGGGGGAAGGACGCACTTTTCCCATGTTTCATTTTTCTTTAGAGCCTCCATTTCTGCTTGCATTGCCTCTCTCCAATTTTTTGATTCCAATGCTTCCTTGATAGTGTTCGGGGTTTTTTCAGAAGAAATAGCAGACAAGAAAGCTTTGGCTTCTTCTGACATGTTTCCTTTGGCAACATTTTCCATGGGATATCTGGAACTCCTACTTTCTTTTTCAGGTGAGTACCTTTTTGGAGGAACACCTCTGTTCACTCTCTGTGGAAGGACATATCTCTGTGGTGCTTCTTCATTTCCATCTAGAAGTCGTTCCTCTTGCAATGAATCAGTTGCTTCTTCATGATCATCATGAGTAGCAAGGTTTTCTACATTACTAGCATCATTAATATTGAAATTATCAATATTGTCTTGAACACCAAGTTGAAAAGTACTTACCTCAGACATCTGGTTGGGAGGATCATGTTCCGTGACACTGAGTGTAGGTATCGTAGATGTAGGTGACTCAGCTTGGGTAGTATAACTGACTTCTTCTGATGATGGTACCCACCTTAGCCAACCTAATGTGTCATTATTCTCTCACTCCCCCTGAACAGTGGGTTGGGTGAGGTAAAAATACTCAGTTTCAAGAAAATCACAGTGTGTGGTAGTGTACACATGGCGTTTTCTTGGATTGTAACACCGGTACCCTTTCTTATCAACACCATATCCCACAAATACGTACTTCTCAGCACAAGGGTCAATTTTTGTACGTTCAGTCTTTGGTATGTGAACAGAGACAGTACTTCCAAAAACGCGAGGCTCAAGTGTGAGGGTAGGGGGGATTTTAGTGAATTTGGATAGGGTTTGTAATGGAGTTTTAAACTTTAGAATCATTGTAGGTAGACGATTGATGAGATAAGTAGCCGTGGCAAGAGCTTCAGGCTAAAAGGTTTTTGGCACTTGTGATTCGATTATGAGAGCACAGGTAATTTCTAGAAGGAGGCGATTTTTTCGTTCCACTACACCATTTTGTTCCGGGGTATGTGAACAAGGGGTTTGATGCACCATCCCTTTTGTTTCAAAAAATTGTTTCATGGAGGTGTTAACAAATTCTCCCCCATTATCGGAACGAAGAATTTTGATATCTCGTTGAAATTGAGTTTTAATCATGGCATGAAAAATAACGAATTTATCAAACACCTCGGATTTATTTTTTAAGAAATAAACCCAAGACATACGAGTGCAATCATCAACAAACAAAAGAAAATATCGAAAATTTGCTCCCCCATTAATCAGTGCAGGGCCCAACACATCAGAATGAATTAAATCAAATGGGTAATCAACTCTAGTATTACTTGGTTTGAAGGTGTGTCGATGACTTTTTGCCAAGACACAAGTTTCACAGTTTAGAGGTTCATTCGAACGAAAAAGTTTAGGAAACAAATGACGTAAATACCCAGAAGACGGGTGTCCAAGTCTTCTATGCCATAACCATGCTTTTTTGTTTGTAGTTCCATGAGCCAACACTGCAGTTCCTTGCTGAGTCACTTCATCTACATAATACAATCCTTGCCGCTCAGTGCCACGTCCAATAATCGTTCTCGTCCTTATGTCCTATAATATACAGAAAGTGGGATGCATTAGAAGCGTGCAATTTAATTCCTTAGTCACATGACTTATAGACAAAAGTTTATGATGTCACACCCCGACCCACAGCGGAAAAGGTGATCGGGGCATGATTGGGTTTTCATCAAAGCTCATGACATTTATTATAATGTTTCATATTTATTATTTCACTTTAAAAGAGATCATACAATCATATCAAACAAATACAACATGTTCTATTCATCCTTCTAAACTTCATTATTTTTCTTCTAAGGCAATTTCCTATGTTTTCCTTGCTTCATCCTGTTCACCTGTATCATATTTAAAAATGGTTTTTGGATCAACAAAAGTTGGCGAGTGAACCTTGTTAAAAAACATTTATTATTTATTTCTTATTGTATTTAATACGGAAAAATTGTGCAATATTCCTATATGAACAAACGTAAATAAACATACAATAACAAACAATTAGCATACAATAACAATCCAATAGCATACCATAACAAACAACAACAAACAATAACATACAATAACAAACAATTAGCATACAATAACAACCTAATAGCATACCATAACAAACAACAACAAACAATAACATACAATAACATATGAACTTGCATGAATATATAACATGAATGAAACTGTATATGTTGGCAACGTCACGTTCACGCTCATAATGTAATGGGGAACTGACGGCCTATGATGAATGTCTGTGCGATCAAGGCTCAATCAAACGGAGCCGGTCGTATGTTGGCAACGCCCGGTTCACGCTCATAATGTAATGGGGAACTGCTCAACGCTCATAATGTAATGGGGAGCGGCGGCCTATGAAATTGCATGTACTGAAAATAATAAATTAAATCTAAACAATAACCACACAAACAGTTGATACAAGCTGAATACGCATTTGTTCATGATATGATGTATGCACAATGATTTAAATATAATAAATGGTAAGACACATGATACACCCCAAAAACGTGATTAAAACGGGGAATTTGTAGAGATTCACTCACCGTGGGTGCGTTCGGTTGATGATGTTTAATGCGCACGAGTTTAGAGGATTGATCGACGAGGAAAAACTAACCTAATTAATAACGAAAAAGTAGGTAAATAAATGGATTTTATTAACAATTTTAATAGGATTATTGGATATATTTTTGTGAGTTTTAGGCTATTTTCTAACTTTAGAAATGTTATTTTTAAGTATTTTTAATTGATTTTTAATTTAAATAAATAAATATAAATAATAAAAAAATGTTGACTTTTGACCGTTGACCATAAGCGTTGACTGTTTGACCATAAGCGTTTGACTGTTTGACCGGTTTTATTGTGTGTAAGTATGCGCCGGGCAGGACTCGAACCCGAGACCTCCCGTACGCGTGCACGCAGCTCTACCAACTGAGCTACGTGTCTAACCCGAAATATTTCTGTTTTTAATTATGTTTATATACTAATTAAGTTAATCCGAAAATCACTTATTTTAAAATAAAGATTTAATGTATCGACTCGGTGCTCTCCACAGGTCTCGAACCCGGGACCTGTGGTTTAGTTTGGCACACAGTCCACCGCTGGACTGTGTGTCTAACTTGGTAAATATTCTGATTTTTATTATACTTAACATCTTACTGAGTTAACCCGGTTCGGTTTCTAATAAAAAAACATTTTTATTACAGAGGTTAAGGTTGTGATAGGAATCGAACTCGCGTCGTATGCATATTGTTTGCACACAGTCCACCGCTGGACTGTGTGTCTAACCCGTTCATAATATCGATTTTAATTAATCTTATAACATACCCAACTTCGTCTTCTTCGTTCAAAACACAGACATCGGTTAACTAACTGTTACTTGATTAATTCGGTTAATGAATAATATGAACAATTGAAAAGTATTGAACAGAAGAGTTTGGGGAAAGAAAGAACCGAACAGATCGTCTTCTTCAGAAATCCGGCAAAGTTCGTCGGCTCTGTTTTGGTGACCTTCGGCTGTTAGAATCAATTAATAGTTTGGAGGGATTAAATGTGTAATTGAACTACTGAGTAACGATTATCAGTAGGTTTAAATGATCATACCGGTTAACAGCAAGTTTCTGGAATTTCAGAAATTTTCCGGCGAAAACAGAAAATCCGGCAATGTCGTCTGGGGTTGATTCTGGGTGATGGAATGATGTTAGAATTTGTCTAATAATGGAATTTAACAGAAAAGTCGAGGTAATTACCGTGTAGATAAAGGTCCCGGTTTTCCGGCGACTTGCAGAGAATTCCGGCGAGTGAAATTTCTTGTGATACAGATTCTTCAGAGGTTTAAGGTGAGTGGGAGTGATGTCAGTATGAACTCTAAGATCTTATTTCTTGGGTAAGCAGACGGGATAGAATGAATTCGGTTTTCCGGCGAAAATTTCCGATTAATTTACAGAGAATTCCGACGACTGCGGCGAAGTTTTCTGATCGAAAAGAAGAGTGTAGTTGGATAGATTTGTGAGCTTAACTGATGAACAAAGTATAATCCCGGATTTGAATTATATTTTCAGTTTCAACGGGAATTATGGTAATGAATGAAATTGATGGATTTTTCGGTTATAACCGATATTACTGTAAATGTAAACGTTATGACCAAAAGAAACGGCAAAGTTTGACGAAATTGTCGGGATTTCCGGCGAGAGCGGATTTGGGCGCTGTGTAACTGGGTTTGATTTCCAGATTGATTTTATGTATTAATTGTTTCAATTTGTTAACAAACAACATAAGTGGCGGAGCGGTTGGAGGGATGTGTGTTAAGGCTTTGCTGACCCGGTTGACCCGGCTGACCCGGGTTCGAATCCCGGTAGCCTTGTTTTATTTTTATTACACTATTTTTAATACATTTTGAAGTATAAATTTTATATTCTAATATACTTATTAATTATGTATCGTTTAAAATTAATTTGAGCATTAAATACGCAACGAAATTTTTAACTGGTTGTTCGGTTAATAAACGAAGCGGGTTTGGTAAATCCGGTTTTTGACGGATGTTACATATGAGACAAGGATGGTATATAGAGGCAATTTGGCAGTCTCAGTGTCGGTGACAATTCTATTGTACCCCCTAATTTTACAGGCACAATCTCGCCATTTGCAATTTGTATGTGTTTTATAGTGGGGTTTCGTTGTAGCACAAATGTCGGAAGGGTCGTACGTCATGGTGTCGGTGGCACCACAGTCGAAGATCCATGGCCCCGATTTCCCATTGTTTACTGCCATATTGGCCATCCCAACATTTGTGTTATTTTTTAGTGGAAGCATCAATATTACCAACTTGAGGGGTGTTTTTGGTAATATGACAAGAAAAATAAGGATGTGAGGATGAAACTGAACAAGGGTTAAAAGAAACTCCCTCGTCTCCACCACTTATTGTCACACCCCGACCCGCAACGGAATAAAATTCGGGGCATAATTGGGTTCTCACCAAAGCTCATGATGTTTACTAAGATGTTTCATATTTATTAAATTCAAATTACAACTTAAATATCCAAAACAAAATTCATACAATTACAAGAAAATGAAACTACATAATTATTCCAAAGCATAAACTTGTTTATTCTTCTAGGCCTTCCTAAGTGTTTCCTGTCTCAGCTGGATCACCTGTATCATGTGTAAAACGGGGGATATTTTGGGTCAACATAAGTTGGCGAGTGAACCTTGATAAAACATTTTTACTAATTTCTTGTTTTATTTAATAAAGAAAATTCGTGCAATAATCACATGTGAGCAAACATATATAGATAAACAATCACAAACCACTTTGGATGAGTATATGACATGAATGATGATGTATGTGAGATCAAGGCTCAATCAAACGGAGCCGATCTAATGAGGCTCCTGATGCTCAACCCGTATCCCACGGGGAACTGATGGGCCTAATGAAATGCGTGCACTGAAAATGATAAATCCAATCTACACATAATTCACACAACAATTGATACACATTTGATCACGGATATGATGTATGCACAAGTGTTTAAATAAAATAAAAGAATTATACGACACATGATACACCCCAAAACATGATTAAAACGGGGAATTGGTAGAGATTCACTCACAATGGGTGCGTTCTTTGATGACGATGAAGGCGCACGAATTTATGATTCAATCGACGAGGGAAAACTAACCTAGATAATAACAAAATGATTCGATAAATAAATAAATTTGATTTGAGATTAATATTTTTAATTAGTGCTCTTAATGGGATTTTTAGATTTATTTTTATGAGTTTAAGGAAATTTTCTAACTTTAAAAATCCTATTTTTAAGTATTTTTAATTAATTTTCCAATTAAATAAATAAATAAAAATAATAAAAAAATGGGTTGACTTTCTGACAGTTGACCGGGTCTGACCGGTCAGACTGTGTTTATTCTATGCGTCTAGTGAGGTTCGAACTCGGGACCTCTCGTATACGTGCACGCAGCTCTACCAACTGAGCTACGTGTCTAACCTGAAATATTCTCTGTTTTAATTATTTATATATATACTAATTAACCTTAACCTTATTTGGTTTTTATTAAAAATGACTTATATGGCCGAACCGGTTGCAGAGACCCGGAGTCGAACTCGGGACCTTCGGTTCGAGTGCGCACAGCCCAACCAGTTGGGCTGTGTGTGTAATCTGTTTAACTACTGGATTATATTCCTCTTATCTATATACTGTGACTTGATCTGGTTAGGTTTTAAAAATGTTGGTTTTATTTCTGAAAGTCGGTAACTTGTGCGATTCGAACTCGGGACGTGTGTATTGTATTTGCACACAGTCCACCGCTGGACTGTGTGTCTAACCCGGTTAAATATCCGTTTTTAATTATACTAATACACATTTTCATCTTCATCTTCTTCACTTACAAAAATACAGAACAGTGAAATCCGACTGTTTTGTTTAATCAATCACAACTTATACTTGATTGAAATGGAAAGAAAATTAAGTGATATGGTATACCAAAACAGCGAGTTTGCTTCAGATTTCCGGCAAGATTTCGTCGGCTCTGATTTGCGATTTCCGGTTGAGTGAACTGTTTAACAGTTTCGATTATTGTGTTGAGCAATTAGATTACTAATCAAGAGATAGCAAGAAAGGTTTAGATGATTGTACCAATTAGGAGTAAGGCTTCGGTTCTCCGGTGATATTCCGGCGAGTGCGAGAATTTCCGGCGACGTGTTCTGAGTGGACTAAAGCTTCAGGAGTGAGCGTGATTCTGAGCGAAAAGTTTACAAGGTGTTTGGGTGGGTATTTGTAGTGGAAACAGGCCAATTGGTTCGAATTAGAAGCCATTATTTCGCGGTCAAGATTTCAATCTTCAAGGGTAACGGTTTTGACCAAATTGGGTGTTATGCGACGGTTATAACTGATGTCGAAATCAGTTTACGCGTTTCAGTCAAGGGGAAAAGGCAACATTAGCGGAGTCTTGGTTTTTCTCCGGCGATTTCGCGTTCTGAGCGCGCGTTGATTTCCGGTTTTGATTTCGGGTTTTACTTTAAGTATTATTTGTTTCAGTATTTGTCACAAAGAAAGTGTGTGGCGGAGTGGTTTGGTGTGTGTTTGTGTTTGTGGGAGACCCGGGTTCGAGACCCGGTGGCTCCATTTTATTTTCTATTCACTTATTTTTATTATTTATTAATTATGGTTTTTAAATTCTAAAATGTTTATTAATTATGTATTATTTAAAATAATCTGAACAATAAATACGCCACGAAAATTTATAACTGAATACTTGGTTATTAAACGAAGCGGGTTTTGAAACCCGTTTTTCGACGAATGTTACAGTATCCCCTACTTTTAGGAATTTCGTCCCGAAATTTAAGTAGTAGTGGTAACTGGAAAGAGATGCGGGTATTTTTCGCGCATTGAGTCTTCACCCCAAGTAAACTCGGGTCCTCGTTTCGACTCCCAACGTACCCTGACAATTGGAATACGACTTCGCCTTAAACGCTTCTCTCCGAAGTCCATGATTTCTACAGGTCTTTCAACGAAGTGTATCGATTCATCGACTTGAATGTCTTCTATAGGAATATGGAGATTTTCATCGGCGAGGCACTTTTTCAAGTTTGATACGTGAAATGTGGGATGAATTCTGTTGAGTTCTTCTTCTAGGTCAAGCTTGTATGCTACAGGACCTACTCATTCGAGTATCTTGAAAGGTCCTACGTAGCGTGGTGCTAGCTTGCACTTCTGGCCAAAACGAACCACTCCCGGTCTTTCAACGAAGTGTATCGATTCATCGACTTGAATGTCTTCTAGAGGAATATGGAGATTTTCATCGGCGAGGCACTTTTTCAAGTTTGATACGTGAAATGTGGGATGAATTCTGTTGAGTTCTTCTGGTAGGTCAAGCTTGTATGCTACAGGACCTACTCATTCGAGTATCTTGAAAGGTCCTACGTAGCGTGGTGCTAGCTTGCACTTCTGGCCAAAACGAACCACTCCCTTCCACGGTGATACTTTTAAAAGTACTTGATCACCAATGTCAAACTCCAAGGGCTTTCGTCGTTTGTCTGCATAACTCTTTTGACGACTTTGAGCCGCTAGAAGATTGTTTCGAATTTGAAGGACCTTGTCGGTTGTTTCTTGAATTAATTCTGGACCGGTGATTTGCGCTTCCCCAATTTCGTGCCAACATACTGGAGATCGGCACTTACGACCATATAAAGATTCGAAAGGAGCCATGCCGATACTTGAATGATAGCTATTGTTGTACGAAAATTCCACTAATGGTAGGTGAGCGTCCCAATTCCCTTTGAAGTCTATGACGCATGCTTGCAGCATGTCTTCAAGGGTTTGGATGGTGCGTTCAGATTGACCATCAGTTTGAGGATGAAAAGCGGTACTGAGGTCTAATCGTGTACCCAAAGCGGTTTGTACGGCTCGCCATGTTCGTGAAGTGAAACGACCATCACGGTCTGAAATGATGCTTAATGGTACACCATGACGGCTTACGATCTCGCTGATGTAGATACGAGCTAACTTCTCGTTCTTGAAGTCCTCGCGAATCGGAATGAAATGATATGACTTTGTAAGACGATCTATTATTACCCATATGGTGTCATACCCACTGGAGGTGCGAGGTAACCCGGTAATGAAATCCATGGTTATGTTTTCCCACTTCCATACGGGTATTTCGGGTTGGACTAGAAGTCCTGATGGTCTTTGATGTTCAGCTTTTACTTTGGAACAGGTAAGGCACTTGGAAACAAAAACAGCGACATCCTTTTTCATGCCAGGCCACCAGTAGGTGTATCGTAGGTCTTGATACATCTTGTCTGCTCCTGGGTGTACAGAGTATCGTGTTTTGTGCGCCTCATTCATGAGGAAATCACGAAGGTTATCGCGATCAGGAATCCATATGCGGTTTAAATAGTATAGGATACCGTCGGATTTGGTTTCGATTTTGAGTTCAGCTCCACATGACAGTTCATCGCATACATCATTTTCCGTTACAGAAACATGTTGAGCTGCTCGGATTCGATCTTTGATGTCGGTTATGATTTGCGAACATAGAAGACGAATGGAGTTCGCATAACCTTTTCGACTAAGCGCATCGGCCACTACGTTTGCCTTGCCAGGATGATACCGAATTTCACAGTCGTAGTCTTTGAGAAGTTCAACCCATCTCCGTCGCCTCATATTCAACTCCTTTTGGTTGAAGATATGTTGGAGACTCCTGTGGTCAGTGTATATTTCACACTTAGTACCGTAGAGGTAATGTCTCCATATCTTGAGAGCGAACACAACGGCTCCAAGTTCCAGGTCGTGGGTGGTGTAATTCTTCTCGTGAACCTTGAGTTGCCTAGAGGCATAGGCTATCACTTTTCCTCTTTGCATCAATACACAGCCTAGCCCTTGCCCCGATGCGTTGCAATATACCACGAAGTCATCGTAACCCTCAGGGAGTGTGAGGATAGGTGCGTCACAGAGTTTTTGCTTTAAAGTTTGGAAAGCCTCCTCTTGTTTAGGTCCCCATATGAAGGGTTTTCCTTTATGAGTCAAAGCCGTGAGTGGTACAGCAATACGGGAAAAATTGGCAATGAAGCGGCGATAGTAACCAGCCTGTAACACCCCAACCGATGGCGGAAACATCGGGATGAGACGAAAACGAGATTGCTCATTGCTCACAACATTATTAAGTGACAATAATTAACTAAACCATATTTCATTTCATAAGAATTGTCAAATACATCAATGTAACAAAACAAAGAACAATACAACATTTGCAAAGTCATAACAAAATTGATACATCGACATTAAACCTAACGTCTAATTTGTGTGTATCTAGTCCTTGCTATATTGTTTTCATAGCATCATCTCCTTCAACCTGTAACATGTTTTAAAATAATGTCAATGCGAAAGCAAAGGCGAGTACACAAGTTTAGGCATAGCATACGTATACGAATAAGTTTAAACAATCCTCATGGCAACCAAATCTATACAAGAGCAATATCAAGGCATGCAATACTAATAATCAAACCCTTAACGCAATCACGATGTTTTAACATGACCTCACGAATAACACGATGGAGGTGGATGCGTGAATTCCTATAGCGCTAAGCATGTCAAACGAAGGCTAAAAATAGTTAATGACTAAAGCATAGCAATACGAATATCCAAGACAAGCATCAAGTATAAGATTCAAGTTTTCATGTATATGGGATCGTTTGTGTGTTTCATAAAGTTTAAGTGTTCGTGATTTTGTATATGGAAACATGTTACACCCGAAAAGTGTTATAAACAAAGTGGGTCGAGTGTACTCACGGTTTTGCTAAGTCTTTTCTACACTTGACAATCCGTGAAGACGTTGGTTCGAGGATGACGCCGAATTATCCTACAAGAGGAAACGAGGCGTATGAGTATAGTTCAACGGGAGATTAGGAGTATTCGAGCATGATAAAAAAATATGTTTGATAAAGTATTATGATACGAAAGTATTCACTAAGATGTAACACTCGTTCTTGACACTATAGTAACTCTTACGAGTTTGGGTGTGATTTCATAGGTTCGGGGCCTATTAGAATCGTGACAAGGAATTACATACTTTAGTGTTAAACTTAATAACTTGATAGGTGATTATAAGTTCATTATCAAGGTTTCGGTTTTAGAATTATAATATAGTTATATATATATCATTATAATCATGTAGGAGGTGGGAGGATGAACCATCCACTTTGTAACCTCTAGTGTCATGTATGTCAAGTATGAGGTGGGAGGTTAAACCATCCACTTTGAACCTCGGATTATGTTCACCACTACACAAGTTACCATTGGTAACAAGGAGGGTACAAGAACTATATACTATACAAGAATGTAAAGACAAGAATGATAAGGTGTCATCTAGATACCAAGTAGCCAAGTATTCAACAACCCGACGAGCACACGAGGACAATCGTCAACGGCTTTGTGGGGTTGTGACACTTTAAGTCTAGCAAACTATCTTGGGATCTTGATGAAAAATCATCAAGTGATGTGTGGTCTCAAGTTAGGATAGCCCAAACTTCCTTGGTGGACACACATGAACAAGTTTAAGAACTTGCATCACTTGTGAGCTCAATGCTCTTCAAAAACAGAAAGTTTAGGGTGTTAAAACAGCCCTTAGTTCATGTTAACAAGCTTGGTTAGGCTTTACTAATCATAAGCTTGATTGTAAGCACAAGAACACAAGTTTGTTGAAGTTAAAACACAAGTTTGATAAAAGTTTAGACAAAACAGAAAGTTTGTGGACATTTTGGGGCATTTCCAGGTCTGGATTCTCCATGGAGAAACCTAGGAATTCAACCCAAAGTTTATCCAAGCAAGTAGGAAAAAAAATGAAGTGATTTCATTAAGAAATGAGTGAGTTACACTCACTTTAGTAAGAGGTATACAATCTGCTCGAAAATCTGATGTTGCAAGGATCTTGAGGTGATTTGAGAGTGATTTGAGAGAGATTAAAGTGTAAAAATGTTTGGATTAGAGGTGGGTTTTATAGGGGAAGGATTAGGGTTAGTTAGGTGGGGTTTAAGTGGGTAATTAATGGTAAAAAGTTCAAAAATTTAACCAAAAACCCGCCCAAATGGTTGCTGTCCGCGCTTGTTGCCTTTCAGCTCGACCGGGAACAAAGCATATAAGGCTTTTGTTCCCGGGTTACTTCAGATTGATGGCGAGTGGCGGAGTGGTTAAGGCGCTTGCATGTTGAACCGGAGGTCCCGGGTTCGAGTCCCGCGGATCCGGTTTTGTTTGATTATTATATTTTCTTTTTATTTTTTATCAAAACTCAATAATTCAGTTTCACAATTGGCAGGAAAGGCCCCTGAAGTTCAAGAATCCAATAATTACACTTTAAACCTTGGACTTTATAAAAGAAGATATATATTAACATTTAAATTCAAAATGTTATATATATATATATATATAATATATATATATATATTAGCATTTTAATTTTTTTTGTAAAAAGAAATTAATTAATTTTATTAACTAATTTAATTAATTAATTTAATTAATTAATTAATTAATTTAATTAGTTAACTTAATAAATGAATAGGTAATTATATTTTCGTACGAATTTAGTTTAACGATTACAAGTTTCACGTTTAAGTCTCGATTACGCACACATACCATGTTTGCAAGTTACGTTTACGATTGAGAGTACCACGAATATGTTTACATGTTTAAAGTATGAACAAGTATAAGTGTAACAGGACTATGATTAACATAATATGGGTAAAATACGAGTTTCTCATTACAATCAAAGTCTCGGTTTACAACATTTACAACGAAAGACGAATACAAGATACAACGCTTACTAAAAATAGAAGTACGATACAAGGTTTCCAAATATAGAAAGTATAGAAACGCGGAGCGTTACAGTCTTCCCTCCTTTAGGAAATTTCATCCCGAAATTTAGGAAGATGTAACGAAGAGATATGGATACTTAGTCTTCATATCACTTTCAAGTTCCCAAGTGAATTCAGCGCCACGTTTACCTTCCCATCGAACCTTGACAATAGGAATACGACTGCGCCTCAGTTGCTTGGTTCCTCGGTCCATGATTTCGACCGGTTTCTCCACAAAGTGCAAAGTATCGTTGATCTGAAGATCTTCGAGTGGAACTTGAAGTCCTTCTTCGGCTAGACACTTCTTCAAATTCGAAACATGAAACACAGGATGAACATGCTGAGCGTTTGAGGTAGATCCAGTCGATACGCTACCTTGCCTATCCTTTCGAGAATCTTGAAAGGACCCACATAGCGAGGAACGAGTTTGCCTTTCTTACCAAAACGAACAACACCTTTCCAAGGTGCAACCTTGAGAAGTACGTGGTCACCTATGTTGAATTCCAAAGGTTTGCGTCTTCTATCAGCATAGCTCTTTTGTCGGCTTCGAGCTTTGAGCAAGTTGTCACGAATCTGTAGGATCTTGTCCGTCGTCTCTTGTATAAGTTCGGGACCGGTGAGTTGTACGTCTCCGATCTCGTGCCAACAAATAGGCGAACGACATTTGCGACCATACAGTGCTTCAAATGGAGCCATTTGAATACTTGCGTGATAGCTGTTGTTGTATGAGAATTCTACCAAGGGTAAGTGCGAATCCCAGTTGCCGCCAAAATCGATTACGCATGATCGAAGCATATCCTCTAGAGTTTGAATAGTACGCTCGGTCTGACCGTCAGATTGAGGATGAAAAGCGGTGCTAAGATTCAAATGAGTGCCAAGGGCGGATTGGAAAGTTTGCCAAAGGCGAGAAGTGAAACGAGCATCACGATCAGAAATAATGTCAAGAGGAGTACCGTGACGACTAATGATTTCACTCGTGTAGATACGAGCCAATTTCTCGACTTTGTAATCTTCACGAATGGCGAGGAAGTGTGCGGATTTGGTCAAACAATCGATGATAACCCAAATACTGTCGTGACCAGACGAGGTACGAGGCAATTTCATGATGAAATCCATGGCTATGCTCTCCCATTTCCAGACCGGAATTTCTGGTTGTTCGAGCAACCCGGAGGGACGTTGATGTTCTGCCTTGACTTTGGAACACGTAAGGCATTTGGAGACGTAGAGAGCGATATCACGTTTCATTCCAGGCCACCAATAGGATGCGCGCAAGTCATGATACATCTTATCAGCTCCAGGATGAACGGAGTATCGGGATTTGTGGGCTTCGTCCATCAAAGTAGTCCGAAGATTGAGACCATCGGGAATCCAAATGCGACTATGGTAGTAAAGAATACCATAAGGCTTAGCTTCGAGTGGGTTTTCGATTCCACAATTCAACTCGTTATCAAGGTTACCCTCGTTAATGACGGCAAATTGTGCTTGTCGAATCAACTCATTGAGTTTTCCCACGATTTGGTAGCAACGAGCACTCTTGACATGAGTCTTATGACTAAGTGCATCGGCCACGACATTCGCCTTACCAGGGTGGTAGCGGATATCGCAGTCGTAGTCGTTTAACAATTCTACCCAACGACGTTGACGCATGTTGAGTTCCTTTTGATCAAAGATGTGTTGGAGGCTCTTGTGGTCGGTAAAGACCGTACACTTTGTACCATAAAGGTAGTGTCGCCAAATCTTTAACGCAAAAACAACTGCACCAAGTTCAAGGTCGTGAGTAGTATAGTTTTTCTCATGAATTTTGAGTTGTCTCGACGCGTAAGCGATTACTTTGTCCCGTTGCATGAGAACGCAACCAAGACCGTGGTTAGAGACATCGCAATACACGACGAAATCGTCGTTCCCATCGGGGAGAGTGAGAATAGGAGCATTACAAAGTATGTCCTTGAGCGTTTGGAAAGATTCTTCTTGTTCGGGACCCCAAACAAAAGGTTTATCTTTTTGAGTCAACGAAGTCAAAGGAACGGCAATCTTCGAGAAGTTCGAGATGAAACGGCGATAATACCCAGCTAGGCCAAGAAACGAACGAATTTCAGAGGGCGACTTAGGTGCAATCCAATTCTTCACAGCTTCTATCTTTGCAGGGTCAAAATGAATACCAAGTTCATTGACGATGTGACCTAAGAATTGAACCTCTTTTAGCCAAAATTCACACTTGGAGAATTTGGCATACAGACGTTCGGTTTGCAAAAGCTGAAGAATAAGACGCAAATGCCGTCCATGTTCTTCTTTCGTCTTAGAGTAGATTAGGATATCATCGATGAATACAATGACGAAATGATCGAGAAAAGGCTTACACACACGGTTCATGAGATCCATAAACACTGCAGGAGCGTTGGTCAAACCAAAAGGCATGACCACGAACTCGTAGTGTCCATAACGTGTGCGAAATGCGGTTTTGGGTACATCTTCCTCGAAAACCCGAAGTTGATGATAGCCAGAACGGAGATCAACCTTTGAAAAGCACTTCGCGCCTTGCAATTGATCGAAGAGATCGTCAATACGAGGAAGTGGGTATCGGTTTTTGACTGTAAGTTTATTGAGCTCACAATAATCAATGCACATCCGAAAAGACCCATCATTCTTCTTGACGAACAACACGGGAGCGCCCCAAGGGGAAGTACTAGGGCGTATAAAGCCTTTATCAAGAAGCTCTTGAAGTTGGCTTGATAGCTCTTGCATCTCCGAGGGTGCTAAACGATAGGGAGCCTTCGCAACAGGAGTTGCGCCAGGAATGAGGTCAATACGAAAATCGACAGCTCGAGGAGGCGGAGGACCAGGGAGATCCTCGGGGAAAACAGACGGGAACTCACAAACGACAGGAACATCACTTATGCTAGGACCTTTGTCTTTCTTTTCCACAACGTGGGCGAGAAAGGCAAAGTACTCCTTACGCAAGTACTTGTTCGCTTTGATGCACGACATAAGCTTGAGACCCTTAGAAGGTTTCTCACCATAGACGTGTAAAGAGTCACCTTGAGGTAGGGGAAGACGAATGAATTTCTCAGAACAAACGACTTCAGCACGAACTCGTTTAAGCCAGTCCATGCCTACTATGACGTCAAAGCTACCTATTTGCATAGGTATGAGGTCGATGGAAAACTTATGATCGTTTAAGATTAAGGAGCAACCAGAAAGAACAGAGTCAACGGAGATGGTCTTACCATTAGCGACTTCGACAGCAAAAGGATTAGGCATTTTAGTTCGTTCGCACTTAAGCAAGGGTTCAAATTCAACGGATACAAAACTTCTATCCGCGCCAGTATCAAACAGACAAGTAGCATAGATATGGTTCACAAGGAACGTACCAGTGATGACGTCATTCGAACTTTGGGCTTGAGCTGAGGTGAGAACGAAAGCTCGTCCTTTCGTAGGTTCGGTTTGTTGTTGCTGTTGGTTGTTGGTGCGTTTCGGGCAAACGTTGGCGAAATGGTTAGGATCGCCACAATTGTAGCAGGTTCGACCAAGTGTAGCTTAGGTTTGGCGGTTTGGGTTAGGATTGGGTAAAAGGGCTTGGTTTTGCTGGTTCTGGGGTAGGCGACAGTAGTTGGAGAGGTGTCCCAACCTATTACAGTTGGCACATTTTCGGCATGAGGTGCCAACAGGGTGATGGTAGTTGCAAGTGGTACACTTGGGGTGAGAGCCAATGTAACCTTGTCCAGGTTGGTGGGTGTTTTGGGTAGGCGGAGTGACGACAGCATTGTTTTGAGAAGAAGCCTTCCACTTCTTGTTCTTGTTGTGGGGCTTCTTGGCTGGAGGGGTAGGTGATTCGGTGGTGTTGGCTATGGCTTGGTGCGCATGCTTCGTAGGGACCTTGTCGTAGGCCCCCTGAAGGATGCAGTTATGGTTGAGTTGCAGGGTTATGGCATAGGCTTCCTCGCGTTTTCGGGTTGGCTGCGGCTACATGGTTCATGATCACCTGTGAGAGGCAACGGATGAGCTTGGCGATTGACTTGGGAACAGTATCGACTTGCCGAGGGCAAATGATACTTAACTGTTTAAAGCGCGCAATCAATCCTTCAGCGTCACTCCCCTGTTGTGTGAGATTCCAGAACTCGTTTTCAAGTTTATGGGTCTCATGGGGAGGACATAATTGCTCCTTCATGAGCTCCTTAAGCTCTTCCCAAGTCATCGCATGGGCTGCTTCGTTTCCACGCGTGTTTCGTTCGGTGGTCCACCACTCGAGGGCTCTCTTGCGGAAGACCCTGGTGGCATTAAGGGTTCGGAGTTCCTCAGGGCAGCCGCCCTGAAGGAAGATAAGCTCCATTGAATCAAACCAATTGATCATGGCGGTAACACCGTCCATGCCAGTGAATTCCACTGGTTTACAAGCCATGAAATGCTTGAATTGGTAAGATGGTTTGGGGGTATCGGCTTTGGAATCAGCGGATGATTTAGGTGTGGCTTCGGCGTGTATGGTGTGGATTTGGCTAACAATGTCGGGTATGATCTTAGCCAATTGCCCGGCCATTTGCTCCGAAACGAGCCAAATCAGTTCTTGCTTCGATATCGAGTCCTCGTTGTTGGATTCCTTCTGGGAATCCGTCTTCTTGGACTTCTTGAGGCGGTTCAACGAGTTACGGAAAGGAGGCATCTAGAGGTTGTAAACAAGACAAAAGCATGAAACTTGATTGTAATAAAGAAAATAGGTTTTGCATGCATGAGTATTAATAAAATTCACATAAGTCTCACATAAGAAGCATGTGTTCATCAAGTATGGTTCACATAGTTTGCATGAGTTCAACAAGTATAACATGTATACTCACGTATGAATAAAAATAAAGAGTATAAATTTAGTTTGTTCACGAGGATTAGTATTGTTTTTTATTGCAATAAATGCGTGAGTGTGTAACGGTTTGAAATGAACGAGGTAACAAGTATCAAAACACATAAAATTTGAGTCACATAAAAAGAATAGGCTCGTAAAACATGGGAATGATTCGGGTAGAGAATCGTCGACAATTCCAAAGTTAATCGAAGATCTTTTCGAATTAGAGAAACGTGCTTTGGCCTATAGGTAAAATGCTCTCATCGAGAAGCGACTAACGACATTTTACCCTTCCAGTTACTACACAGTCTCTAACCGATCGGAAAATCGAGACTTTGGCGAGAGCGAAAATCAAGGAATGGGACTTAATCGACAAGGTGCGGGTTTCACCCCTAACTTGACGATTTTGTACCCTAAGTGTGGTTGGTACTTACCAAACGAAGAGCAAATTCCGATTCGTTGGTTGGGTCCACTAGAGTTTGAGTTGGAAATTTTCCATCAAGGTTTGGATTTCACTCCTAACTCGATGGCATAATTGCGTGCAAAAAGAATAAGTATAGCGGATTGAGAGTCGTTCACCAAATTGCGGTTTTCACACCTATTTTAGTGAAGTCGTCTCGTTTATATTACGAGTGTCTTCAAGCGTCCAAACGTGTATTGTGTAAAAGTGTCTTAGGAAGACACCATGTATATGTATTACGACCAAAAGGAAAGAGAGAAGCAAAGTAGGAAGCATAAAGTTTTAAGCATAATCAAGAATGGTCACAACGGGTACTTAGAACTATAGACTAGGTCGAACATGGCAATTCTACCTAATTCCCTATAGTTATGGCTCTGATACCAATCTGTAACACCCCAACCGATGGCGGAAACATCGGGATGAGACGAAAACGAGATTGCTCATTGCTCACAACATTATTAAGTGACAATAATTAACTAAACCATATTTCATTTCATAAGAATTGTCAAATACATCAATGTAACAAAACAAAGAACAATACAACATTTGCAAAGTCATAACAAAATTGATACATCGACATTAAACCTAACGTCTAATTTGTGTGTATCTAGTCCTTGCTATATTGTTTTCATAGCATCATCTCCTTCAACCTGTAACATGTTTTAAAATAATGTCAATGCGAAAGCAAAGGCGAGTACACAAGTTTAGGCATAGCATACGTATACGAATAAGTTTAAACAATCCTCATGGCAACCAAATCTATACAAGAGCAATATCAAGGCATGCAATACTAATAATCAAACCCTTAACGCAATCACGATGTTTTAACATGACCTCACGAATAACACGATGGAGGTGGATGCGTGAATTCCTATAGCGCTAAGCATGTCAAACGAAGGCTAAAAATAGTTAATGACTAAAGCATAGCAATACGAATATCCAAGACAAGCATCAAGTATAAGATTCAAGTTTTCATGTATATGGGATCGTTTGTGTGTTTCATAAAGTTTAAGTGTTCGTGATTTTGTATATGGAAACATGTTACACCCGAAAAGTGTTATAAACAAAGTGGGTCGAGTGTACTCACGGTTTTGCTAAGTCTTTTCTACACTTGACAATCCGTGAAGACGTTGGTTCGAGGATGACGCCGAATTATCCTACAAGAGGAAACGAGGCGTATGAGTATAGTTCAACGGGAGATTAGGAGTATTCGAGCATGATAAAAAAATATGTTTGATAAAGTATTATGATACGAAAGTATTCACTAAGATGTAACACTCGTTCTTGACACTATAGTAACTCTTACGAGTTTGGGTGTGATTTCATAGGTTCGGGGCCTATTAGAATCGTGACAAGGAATTACATACTTTAGTGTTAAACTTAATAACTTGATAGGTGATTATAAGTTCATTATCAAGGTTTCGGTTTTAGAATTATAATATAGTTATATATATATCATTATAATCATGTAGGAGGTGGGAGGATGAACCATCCACTTTGTAACCTCTAGTGTCATGTATGTCAAGTATGAGGTGGGAGGTTAAACCATCCACTTTGAACCTCGGATTATGTTCACCACTACACAAGTTACCATTGGTAACAAGGAGGGTACAAGAACTATATACTATACAAGAATGTAAAGACAAGAATGATAAGGTGTCATCTAGATACCAAGTAGCCAAGTATTCAACAACCCGACGAGCACACGAGGACAATCGTCAACGGCTTTGTGGGGTTGTGACACTTTAAGTCTAGCAAACTATCTTGGGATCTTGATGAAAAATCATCAAGTGATGTGTGGTCTCAAGTTAGGATAGCCCAAACTTCCTTGGTGGACACACATGAACAAGTTTAAGAACTTGCATCACTTGTGAGCTCAATGCTCTTCAAAAACAGAAAGTTTAGGGTGTTAAAATAGCCCTTAGTTCACGTTAACAAGCTTGGTTAGGCTTTACTAATCATAAGCTTGATTGTAAGCACAAGAACACAAGTTTGTTGAAGTTAAAACACAAGTTTGATAAAAGTTTAGACAAAACAGAAAGTTTGTGGACATTTTGGGGCATTTCCAGGTCTGGATTCTCCATGGAGAAACCTAGGAATTCAACCCAAAGTTTATCCAAGCAAGTAGGAAAAAGAATGGAGTGATTTCATTAAGAAATGAGTGAGTTACACTCACTTTAGTAAGAGGTATACAATCTGCTCGAAAATCTGATGTTGCAAGGATCTTGAGGTGATTTGAGAGAGATTAATGTGTAAAAATGTTTGGATTAGAGGTGGGTTTTATAGGGGAAGGATTAGGGTTAGTTAGGTGGGGTTTAAGTGGGTAATTAATGGTAAAAAGTTCAAAAATTTAACAAAAAACCCGCCCAAATGGTTGCTGTCCGCGCTTGTTGCCTTTCAGCTCGACCGGGAACAAAGCATATAAGGCTTTTGTTCCCGGGTTACTTCAGATTGATGGCGAGTGGCGGAGTGGTTAAGGCGCTTGCATGTTGAACCGGAGGTCCCGGGTTCGAGTCCCGCGGATCCGGTTTTGTTTGATTATTATTATTTTCTTTTTATTTTTTTATCAAAACTCAATAATTCAGTTTCACAATTGGCAGGAAAGGCCCCTGAAGTTCAAGAATCCAATAATTACACTTTAAACCTTGGACTTTATAAAAGAAGATATATATTAACATTTAAATTCAAAATGTTATATATATATATATATATATATATATATATTAGCATTTTAATTTTTTTGTAAAAAGAAATTAATTAATTTTATTAACTAATTTAATTAATTAATTTAATTAATTAACTTAATAAATGAATAGGTAATTATATTTTCGTACGAATTTAGTTTAACGATTACAAGTTTCACGTTTAAGTCTCGATTACGCATACATACCATGTTTGTAAGTTACGTTTACGATTGAGAGTACCACGAATATGTTTACATGTTTAAAGTATGAACAAGTATAAGTGTAACAGGACTATGATTAACATAATATGGGTAAAATACGAGTTTCTCATTACAGTCAAAGTCTCGGTTTATAACATTTACAACGAAAGACGAATACAAGATACAACGCTTACTAAAAATAGAAGTACGATACAAGGTTTCCAAATATAGAAAGTATAGAAACGCGGAGCATTACACAGCCAAACCAAGAAATGACCTTACTTCGGTAGGGGTACGTGGCGCTTGCCATTCCTGCACTGCCTTGATTTTTGAAGGATCGACATGAATTCCCTTGTCATTGACGACATGTCCAAGGAATTGTACTTCTCCTAACCAGAATTCGTATTTTGAGAACTTAGCGTAGAGTTTTTCAGTCCTTAAGAGTGTAAGGATGAGTCGAAGGTGTCGTTCATGATCGGATTTAGACTAGGAGTAGATAAGGATATCGTCGATGAAGACTATGACTAAACGGTCGAGGTAGGGTTTGCATACCCTATTCATTAGATCCATGAAGACAGCGGGGGCGTTGGTTAAACCGAAAGGCATGACCATGAACTCGTAATGACCGTAACGAGTCCGGAAAGCGGTTTTTGGGATATCTTCTTCGTGCACTCTAAGCTGATGATAACCAGAACGAAGGTCGATTTTTGAAAAGCAGGTGGCGCCTTGAAGTTGGTCTAGGAGGTCATCGATGCGAGGTAGTGGATAACGATTTTTAACCGTTAACTTGTTGAGTTCTCTATAATCAATGCACATGCGAAACGTTCCATCTTTCTTTTTCACAAAGAGAACAGGTGCACCCCAAGGCGAGGAGCTAGGACGTATGAATCCTTTGTCAGTCAGCTCTTGCAGTTGACTGGCCAGCTTTTGCATTTCGGATGGGGCTAACCTATAAGGAGATTTTGCGACTGGTGTAGCGCCAGGTACAAGATCGATGCGAAATTCGACTTCTCTCACAGGAGAAAGTCCTGAAATGTCATCGGGAAAGACTTGTGGGAATTCTTTCACAACTGGGATATCTTCGAGTTTCCTCTCCTTGTTTCCCTTTTTGACGACGTGAGTTAGAAATGCGACATAGTTCTTGCGGAGATATCTTCGGCTTGAAGGCAGGACATTAGTTTGAGTCCTTTCGAAGGGGTTTCCCCAAAAATACGTAGGGTCTGATTGTCTGCGAGAGGAATGCGAATGAACTTTTCGTGGCACACCACTTCAGCGTGATGCTGGCTCAGCCAGTCCATACCGATTATAACATCGAAACTTCCCAACCTCATAGGAATAAGGTCAATTGGAAAATCGTGATCGTTTAGAGTGAGGGTACAATTGCGTATATAGAATTTAATGAAACGGGTTTTCCATCAGCAACTTCCACCGTTAGAGATTCCATGAGATTAACACGAGTTTGGTTGAGGCTAGGTTCAAATTCTAAGGACACAAAGCTCTTACCCATGCCAGTATCGAATAATATGGATACATAACTACCATTGATGAGAAACGTACCGTTGACCACGTTGTTGTCAGCCCTAGCTTGGTTGGCATTGATGTTGAAAGCTCTTCCTCTGGCAGGTGGAGGAGCTTGGTTAGCTTGGTTTACCGGGTTTGCTTGAGCTTGGGCATGGATGATGTTCACCAAGCGTGGACAAGTGTTCTTGAAGTGGTTTGGGTCCCCACAGTTGTAACAAGCTCGCATGGGTTGTATCATGGGGTAGTTGGGTTGGTAGTAAGTTTGGGCTGCGTGTGGTGCAGGTGGTAGAAGTAAGGGTTGTTGGGCTTGACCCACTATCTGATTGTGGGTTTGGGTTGGAGGTTGATTGCGGTTCATTCGTTGAAGGGTACGACAGGTTTGGATGGTGTGACCCGCCCGGCCACAGCTTGTGCGATGTTGGCAGGGTTTTCGGGAGGGTGATGGTATTGACAGCGGTTGCATTTTGGGTGTGGGCCGGTATATGGCTTTTTGAATGGTGCAGCTGGAGGAGCAATTTGGGTGATTGGTGCAGCAGTGATAAGAGGGTTGGTTTGAGTGACAGCAAAATTCTTGCCATTACGTTTCCCCTTACCAGCAAACTTTGAGGATGAGACTGAGTGGTTTGTAGTTGGGGTCTCTATGGGTGCTTTCTTCTTTTCATCTTTGAATTTGCCGTTTCGAATGCGATTTTCAGTGAGTTCTGTAGCTAACTCCATCGCGGCTTCAAGTGTTGCAGGCGATGTGCTTAAAACCGAATCTTGAATTTTCGAGGGAAGACCTCGAATGTAATGTTCAACCAAGCGGTACACGGGGGTGAACAAATTAGGGATCATCTGGTTCAGCTCGAGAAATCTCTTATTATAGGAAGTGTGATCTCCTTCCTTTTGTTTCAGTGAGTGGAATTCGTCTTCCAGCTTTTTGATTTCGCTTCTTGGACAGAAGCGTCTTGTCATGATTTCCCTTAACTCTTCCCATGTTAAGGCCATGGCATCTTCAACTCCTCGCTTACCTTTTTCCATGTTCCACCAGGTAAGGGCTACCCCAAACAGTCTTCCAGTTGCATAACGTACCTTACGGTCCTCGGGACAATCGCAATTGAGGAAAGTGTTCTCCATTTCTTCAAACCAGTGAAGGAGGGCGGTAACACCTTCGGTCCCTTCATACTTTGGGGGATCGCAAGATTTGAAGTGTTTGTAGGAGCACTTTTTGGAAGGAGGGTTGGCGATGCTCTGGTCTTCTTGATTGGGAGGGTTGATGGGATTTCCGGTGAGAGCTTGTTGAACTTGAATCACGATGTCAGGAAGCACTGCGGCCATTTGTTTAGCAATTTGTGTGGCCAAGCGTTCCTTTGATCTTCCTGACTTTCTACCTCCACGTAGTTGCGTAGCTGACATCTACAGGAACATACATAGGAAGATTGTGACTTTAAGAATTTTCTAGGTGTCATGTGTCGTAAAAAGAATGAAAAACAACATAATTGGCAATAATTTAACTACATCCATAGGATGTCTTGGGTTTGCTCATGTTTGGGCCTCCAATGTCCCCCATACCGTTGCCTGTGTAGTCATGTGGGCCCCCATGACTATTGAGCTTGGTAGGATTCACATTGGTGTCTGCGGATTAACACTCGCATCACCCGAATGAAAATTGTAAAATATGATTGCGAGATGTATGGTAGGAGGGTGTCCATGTGTAGACACAATGACAACTCAAAGTGGGGTTAGCTCACACGACGTTTGGTATAGCATGCTTTGGCCTAATAGGTCCTTCGTACTCTCATCGTTAGTCCCCAGGTAGGAAAACTGGTCCTTTATTTTGGATTTATACGAATGCCAAGCCTAGACAGGACGTTACGACTACCGGTACTCGTACCCTTCCAGTTACTACATGCCCGTCATGAGAACTCACTTTGATGTGATTTGAAAAATACAAAAATCATTGCAAAAATCATGGGAATCGTGAGGTGTGTGCTCTCATAGATATGATATGTTATGAGGATATGATTCATGATGAGCGTTGCATAATAACATGTATTTGTGAGCATACTTGCATAACATTGAGTATGAAAATAAACATAAAGCATATAAACATCATGAATTTTGTATGTAACGCATAAACAATTAAAATTTAATCAACTATAGTATAGGCTCTAAGGTTCTAATAACCTATCCTATATCCCTATAGTCACAAGCTCTGATACCAGTCTGTCACACCCCGACCCGCAGCGGAATAAAAGTCGGGGCATAATTGGGTTATCACCAAAGCTCATGATGTTTACTAAGATGTTGACCCGCAGTGGAATAAAAGTCGGGGCATAATTGGGTTATCACCAAAGCTCATGATGTTTACTAAGATGTTTCATATTTATTAAATTCAAATTACAACTTAAATATCCAAAACAAAATTCATACAATTACAAGAAAATGAAACTACATAATTATTCCAAAGCATAAACTTGTTTATTCTTCTAGGCCTTCCTAAGTGTTTCCTGTCTCAGCTGGATCACCTGTATCATGTGTAAAACGGGGGATATTTTGGGTCAACAAAGTTGGCGAGTGAACCTTGATAAAACATTTTTACTAATTTCTTGTTTTATTTAATAAAGAAAATTCGTGCAATAATCACATGTGAGCAAACATATATAGATAAACAATCACAAACCACTTTGGATGAGTATATGACATGAATGATGATGTATGTGAGATCAAGGCTCAATCAAACGGAGCCGATCTAATGAGGCTCCTGATGCTCAACCCGTATCCCACGGGGAACTGATGGGCCTAATGAAATGCGTGCACTGAAAATGATAAATCCAATCTACACATAATTCACACAACAATTGATACACATTTGATACACATTTGATCACGGATATGATGTATGCACAAGTGTTTAAATAAAATAAAAGAATTATACGACACATGATACACCCCAAAACATGATTAAAACGGGGAATTGGTAGAGATTCACTCACAATGGGTGCGTTCTTTGATGACGATGAAGGCGCACGAATTTATGATTCAATCGACGAGGGAAAAACTAACCTAGATAATAACAAAATGATTCGATAAATAAATAAATTTGATTTGAGATTAATATTTTTAATTAGTGCTCTTAATGGGATTTTTAGATTTATTTTTATGAGTTTAAGGAAATTTTCTAACTTTAAAAATCCTATTTTTAAGTATTTTTAATTAATTTTCCAATTAAATAAATAAATAAAAATAATAAAAAAATGGGTTGACTTTCTGACAGTTGACCGGGTCTGACTGGTCAGACTGTGTTTATTCTATGCGTCTAGTGAGGTTCGAACTCGGGACCTCTCGTATACGTGCACGCAGCTCTACCAACTGAGCTACGTGTCTAACCTGAAATATTCTCTGTTTTAATTATATATATATATATATATACTAATTAACCTTAACCTTATTTGGTTTTTATTAAAAATGACTTATATGGCCGAACCGGTTGCAGAGACCCGGAGTCGAACTCGGGACCTTCGGTTCGAGTGCGCACAGCCCAACCAGTTGGGCTGTGTGTGTAATCTGTTTAACTACTGGATTATATTCCTCTTATCTATATACTGTGACTTGATCTGGTTAGGTTTTAAAAATATTGGTTTTATTTCTGAAAGTCGGTAACTTGTGCGATTCGAACTCGGGACGTGTGTATTGTATTTGCACACAGTCCACCGCTGGACTGTGTGTCTAACCCGGTTAAATATCCGTTTTTAGTTATACTAATACACATTTTCATCTTCATCTTCTTCACTTACAAAAATACAGAACAGTGAAATCCGACTGTTTTGTTTAATCGATCACAACTTATACTTGATTGAAATGGAAAGAAAATTAAGTGATATGGTATACCAAAACAGCGAGTTTGCTTCAGATTTCCGGCAAGATTTCGTCGGCTCTGATTTGCGATTTCTGGCTGAGTGAACTGTTTAACAGTTTCGATTATTGTGTTGAGCAATTAGATTACTAATCAAGAGATAGCAAGAAAGGTTTAAATGATTGTACCGATTAGGAGTAAGGCTTCGGTTCTCCGGTGATATTCCGTCGAGTGCGAGTGAGCGTGATTCTGAGCGAAAAGTTTACAAGGTGTTTGGGTGGGTATTTGTAGTGGAAACAGGCCAATTGGTTCGAATTAGAAGCCATGATTTCGCGGTCAAGATTTCAATCTTCAAGGGTAACGGTTTTGACCAAATTGGGTATTATGCGACGGTTATAACTGATGTCGAAATCAGTTTACGCGTTTCAGTCAAGGGGAAAAGGCAACATTAGCAGAGTCTTGGTTTTTCTCCGGCGATTTCGCGTTCTGAGCGCGCGTTGATTTCCGGTTTTGATTTCGGGTTTTACTTTAAGTATTATTTGTTTCAGTATTTGTCACAAAGAAAGTGTGTGGCGGAGTGGTGTGGTGTGTGTTTGTGTTTGTGGGAGACCCGGGTTCGAGACCCGGCGGCTCCATTTTATTTTCTATTCATTTATTTTTATTATTTATTAATTATGGTTTTTAAATTCTAAAATGTTTATTAATTTTGTATTATTTAAAATAATTTGAACAACAAATACGCCACGAAAATTTATAACTGAATACTTGGTTATTAAACGAAACGGGTTTTGAAACCCGTTTTTCGACGAATGTTACACTTATACCGTTCATCTCCACTGGTTCAGCCGCCGCAGCCACAAAGGCTCCGGTGAGGTTGTCTACGCCGCTGCTGGTGGCCTTCGGGTTGCCCACGTCGGCTGCTGCCTCCCCTTCTTCTTTCTTTCCTTTCTTGTGACCATCACCCCACCAATCTGGATAACCGACTAATCGAAAACATTGCTCCTTGGTATGTTTCGTCATGTTGCAATGAGTGCACTTTAGCTTTGATTTGTCAATCCTTGTTGGAATTCCAGAAGTGTTGGTGCTTGGATTCAACCTGCGTCGCGCGATGAATCCGAACCCTTCTGCCTGAGTAGTAACGAGACCGGCGGCGACCCCATGTGTCGGTGACGAGATGGCCCCGAGAATGTTTTGGTGAGCCGTCTCTTTCCGCACAGCAGCATAAGCTGCCTCGGCCGTTGGTAAGGGATCCCATCTAAGAATTTCCCTTTTTATGGGATCGAACATTTGATCAAGGGCATTCAAAAATTGGAACAACTTTTGTTCTGCCCGAATGTTGTTATAGGCGGTAATATCAGCGGCACAGGTCATTGGATTTGGATATCGTCTTTCGATTTCACCCCAGATTCCTTGCATCACTATCCAGAAATCTTCAAGAGGTAGGTCGTTTTGTTTAAATTCATTAGCTTTGACATGTAGATCGAAAGTATGCAACTTATCTTTCCACTGCTGTATGTGACCATCAAAGCATCCCATAGCGTTTTCGCTGTCGGGAATTCGGTAAGGTTGCTAGCAAGTGAGGGTTCGATGTTTTGGATGAGCCAAGAAAACACTACCAGGTCATCTTGTTCCCATTGTTCAGATTTTTCATCTGTTTGGTTTGGTGGGTTTCCAGAAAGGTGATTCAATAGGGCTTTTGATTTTCCGCCAATAGCAACACGGATCATCCTTGCCCAGAGGGCATAATTCTGGCTGTTCAATTTAATACTGATCTGTAGACTATTGGATAGTTTATGGGTTGAGGTTTGGGTCTTGAGGCTATTTTTGAGAAGGTTGGCTATTTGGGTTGAGAGGTCATCTTTTATGACCACATCACTGTCGATAGACATGGTGATCAGAAGGGTAAACGATGAGCAGGATGTGAGGATCTCTCACTGCTCTGATACCATATTTCACAATGATAATCAGAAGGAATTGATAATTGTATTGGTTTGTATTTTCTGAATGATTACAAAACAAGAAGAAGCCTTAATAAATAGGCTAATACAGGAAAGCTATAAAAAGAAACAAATAATCTTGATGACTGATTTCTAGGAGTTGTGAGCTGGCAATGAGTGTAGGTCTTTGGTAAATATAGATATGATGCTAACGAACCCATAATTCTCTCTAGAATCATCTTCTTTATTTTTAACAGTATATAATACGTTTTTGTGCTTATATTTATGTATATCTTTAGTTTATCTATATTTTTACGTAAATTTTGTTAAAAAACGATTCAGGTCTTTACCGTATAGAAATCTGAGTTACTTTACATTTGCACCCGCCACAACGCTCGAGAAAATTTACTAGTTACGTTTCAATAGTCCAATACATCATTTTTCATTGTTCCAGCTCTTACGTACTTTTGGGCCTATAGCTTAAAACATTTGGGCTTAACTAAGACACTACTTACCTTTGGACAAAGTTTTTATAATGTATTGGATCGTAAATGAACAGGCAATGCTAGAGATGGGCATAAAAACCGGTTTCAAACCCGAACCGGTAGAACCGAACTGGACCCGGTTCCAGTTCCTACCCGACATTAAGTAGAACCGGTTCCGGGTTCAAAATACCTGTTGGTTCCAACCCAGTTCCACAATTTTACCATTTGAATCGGGTCGTACCCGGTTCCTACCCGTACCCGGTTTCACTAGTACCCGGTTCCACGAGTACCTGGAAATGCAGTTCTAGAAGGAACCGGTTATAGCCGTTATAATGTTACCGTTGGAACCGGTTATAGCCGTTATAATGTTACTGTTGGAACCGGTTATAGCCGTTATAATGTTAGCGTTGGAACCGGTTCCTGACCGTTGGAACCGATTCTATATATATTGTTTAGAAATCTATTGTTTAGCACACAATTTCTCAAATCTATTCTTCTTGTTACATTTCTTTCTTGTTCTTTTTCACATACTAATCAACAAATGGTCTCAAAGAGTTCAAAAAACGCAAATTCCCAATTCGTTAACAATGTTCCTCAAGATCAATCGGTTCCATATGTGGTTGGAACATTGTCTCATAATCGCAATAAGGAAGTTTGGAGCAATTGGGAGTTGGTCGAGATGAGTGACGGCTCGCAAAAAGCTCAATGTAAACATTGTGGATCGTTATTAGCCAAGGAATCAAACTCAACGTTAACGAAGCATATTAATAAGTATTGCAAAGCTTTAAAGGAAATGACATCCGGTCAAGTTCCACTATCCAAAGATGGTACCATTTTTCGTTATGAGCAAAAATTAGCTCGCGATCGGATGACAAAGTTGGTGATACAAAAAGCGTTGCCGTTTGGACACTTCGACGACCCCGATCTTACTAATCTTATTCGGGAGACGCTACAACCTCGCTATAAACATGTAAGTCGTCGCACTTTAAAACGTCATTGTTTAAGTTTATGGGAAAATGCAAAAAAAGATTTAATTGTTTTTTAAGAATTTAAAAACTAGTGTAAACCTAACTAGTGATGTGTGGTCGGCTCCACATGGTTTACCGGAATCGTACATATGTGTCACAGCTCATTGGGTTGATCCAGATACATGGCAATTGATGAAGCGTACGATTGCGTTTGACGAGTTTCCTTCTCCTCATACGGGAGAACATATTTATAAAATTATAAATGGCACAATAATTAAATATGGTTTAGAAGATAAAATTTTTTCAATATCCTTTGATAACGCTTCAAACAACACAACGGCGATTGAAAAATTAAAGTTGAAGTACAAACCAATAGTTGATGGTGTTTTTTTCCACACACGATGTGTTGCACATATTATTAACTTAGTAGTGCAAACCGGTTTAAAAGATCAATTTGTATCGGATTTTATTATAGCATTTAGAGCTATGCTCCAAGATGTTTTCAAAAGTGGAAAAGAAAGATATCAAGAATATAAAAAACTTTGTAAAGATGTCAACAAAAAAATTATTGGACCGAATTGGGATATGCCGACTCGTTGGAATTCAACTTGTCATATGTTTGAAATGGCTATAAAGCAAATGGGCACTTTAAAATCTTTTCATACAACTTTAAGTGATGAGTACCTAGTCGTCACCTTTCCCAACACGGCTTGGGAAAATATTCATAACCTAAGTACTTTTTTACAAGTTTTTAAAACTATAACGACTTTGATTTCCGGTGTTTATTGTCCTACTAGTTCTAAAGTTGTGAACCAATTGTATTTGATAACAACTAAGTTTAAAAAGTTTGAAAATTCTAGTGACATGTTAAGGAATATGACGAGACCAATGATTCAAAAATTTTAAAATATTTTTTAAAATTACCACCCGTTTTTCTATGTGCCGCCGCTTTAAATCCAGCTTTAAACGTACCGGGTGTTGAAGCTTTAATTGATGAAATTTATGACAAGTTGGATATGCATGAGGAGGATCCAACTTTAAAAGCAAAAACAAAAAAAATATTCAATGAGTGTATGGCCAAACTTTATAATCATTATAAAAAATATGGTGAAAAAAATCATACAAATTTGTTTGAGTCTCGGTCCACGGCCTCTAACGATGAAACAAGCGGGGATCCACTTATAACCATGTTCCATGTCGTTAGAGACGAGACGGCTAGACAACAATGGGGTAGTGAACCAACAAGTGAACTTGGGAGATATAAAAAAATCAGTATTCGCTTACTATGACCACCGAGGAATATAGGAAATTTGATGTTTTGGCATGGTGGAAATCGAAAGAATCCGAATACCCGATTCTAGCCACCATGGCTCGTGATATACTAACGGTCCAAGCTTCCACGGTAGCTTCGGAAAGTGTGTTTTCTCTTAGTGGTAGGGTTTTGTCAATTAGAAGAACAAGACTAACTCCGGAATCGCTAGAGATGGCAATATGCTTAAAGGACCATTTGGATGCCGTTGATCGTGTTCAACATAAAACTATTCTAGAAGATGAAGTTGAGTTAGAGCATAAAATTGTTGACGAAGAGGAGGACGAAGAAGTGGAGACTAACGATTCGGACGACGATTGTACCGAGGTACCTGCACCTAAGAGAAACTCATCGGAAAGTGTTGCACCTGCCGCTAGTAAACGATCAAAGAAATAAAATCTTACTGGAACCGGTTCGTAACCGGTTAATTTTTTTTATATATTGTAACCGATTAATTTTTTTTAGTTTTAACCGATTATTGTTACTATTTTTATTTATCATTATAACTAATAATAAAAATCAAACATAACAAACACAATAGAAAGAAACATTACACAAACTTTATTAAAAACACAAAACCAAACTGGTTACATCAAACATTTGAAGAACCAGTGTCGGAACCTTCTCCTGTCTCATTTTTCTTTGCCTTCGTCAATGGTCAATGCTGTCCAGTGTGTTTCTTAAGGGTTGAGTTGGTGGCAGCCTTCCTAAATTTTCCACAATCTTTGCAAGAACTTAGAAGTTGATTGATTTTGTAAGTTGATGATGGTGAGTGTTAAGTTTAGAAATGGTAAGTAGGAAGGGGTTTGTTTATATACAAAAAAAACCAATTTTTTAATGAGGAACCGGTTTCCAACGGTAACATTTATCAGGAACCGGTTCTGAACAGTAAATGGCAGGTTTGACTGTCAGGAACCGGTTCCCAATAGTAAAATGGCAGGTTTGACTGTCAGGAACCGGTTCTGAACAGTAAAATGGCAGGTTTGACTGTCAGGAACCGGTTCCCAATACTATCAGAAACCGGTTCCGCACCATACCCGGTTCCACACCATACCCGGTTCCATAATACCCGTACCCGGTTCTACACGGTTCCATATTCTTGGGTGTGAACCCGGGTAGGAACTGGACCCGGTTCCACACCATACCCGGTTCCAATGACATCCAAACAGAACCGGGTCCGAGTTGGAACCGGTTCCGGATAATAATAAAAGCCGATTATGCCCATCTCTAGGCAATGCCGCACCACACGAGAAAAAGTCATTAAATTCATTAAAAAAAGTTCATTCATTATCTCTAGTCTAATATCAATATGCACACATATCGCGTTGGCAATCTGCGAATGTACTCTTGCGCCTGGGATATTGGTTTAAAAGAATCATGCATAATCTTACATGTATGCTTATTCTTTGAGGAACTAATAGAAATAAAATGCAAGACATTTTCTCTAAAATGAACATGATAGAAGAGGCATCGGTAAATGAAATGTAGTCTTGTATAGTGTATCAATACAAGAAAAGGGTAGGTTTAGTGACGACACGTGGCCGCTAAAGCGTCGCCGCTAAAGCGTCGCCGCTATTACTGGGCCGGCTGTCGCCTCTAATGCCCGTTTTTGTCTTTAGTGGTTTTGGCGGACTATCAATAGCGGCGACGCCTGTCGCCGCTAAAAGTCAATTTTTTTAACAGCAGCTAAAAACAGCTGCCAAACCTGTTTCCGACCAAAAAAACACAACCTGTATCAAACCGCAACCTGGAAACAACTTCATTCTAATTTATCAAACTCCAACAACACATACAAAACGTAATAAAGTTATAAACAACATTTAAGTCCTACATTATCATCCTAAAACGATAAAAATAACAACCCATACTTCGAAATCATCCTAATCTTCGTCATCTTCTTCGTTATAAAAAAAAGGGTTGTAACAGTCGTCGTCGTCGTTTGCCGGTGCTTTTCCTTTTGAACTTAGATAGTCGTCAAGTCGATTCCGGAAAGCCGAGCTTTGGAACAAGTTGTCAACAAATGCCTACAATAATAAATATCAAAACGTATATTAGCATATTAATTAACGCTACCAACATATATTTAACAAGGAAACAAGCGTTCGTTTATCATTTTATAAATTGTGTAGTTTACCTGAGAAAAGGGTTCTTGAGTCTCAGGTTGGGAAGCCGACAAATTCGGGCGGGTATTTCTAAGCTCGTTATGTTTAAAATGATGAATTCAAACTCGGCGCAGTTTTTAAAGCTTGTAATGTTCTTATAATAGTTTAAATTTCGGGCGAGTATTTTATTAGCAGGGATTGTTTTAAATAATGATTTCAATTTTGGCGGGTATTTTCGATGTTCGTTATGTTTTAAATGATGATTTTAATTTAAGGAGGGTATTTCCTAACTAATATATATCGGGCGAGTCTTTTATTAGCTCATTTTCTTTTAAATAAAGATTTCAATTTTGGCGGGTATTTTCTATGTTCGTTATGGTGTAAATGATGATTTTAATTTAAGGAGAATATTTCCTAACTAATATATATTTGTCAAACTTACATAAACATAGAAATTATCAAAGTTGAACTTTTTTTTCAAACCTACACATAAACATTCAAATTATGAAGTTAAATATATTTTTTTCTCAAACCTAAACATAAACATAGAGATTATCAAGTTAAACATATTTTTTTTCAAACATAACCATAAACATAGAAATCATGAAATTTAAACATAATTTATACTACCAACACATATATATACTTATAAACATAATACTAGCATACACATTTTTTACCAATTGCAAACATTTAGATGCACAATTGTTCATCAATTACATACACCTACATACTAACATACAACTATATACATTCATTCATAGACTTACATACACATAAACATTCATCCTTACATACACCTACATCAACAAATACATAGATTTCCATATATACATTTTTACCAAACACACCTACATTATACATTTTACATACAAACATTCATCCTTACATACACCTACATCAACAAATACATAGATTTTTACAAACACATTTTCACCAAACACACCCACATTATACATTTTACATACAAACATTCATCCTTACATACACCTACATCAACAAATACATAGATTTTTACAAACACATTTTCACCAAACACACCTACATTATATATTTTTACATACAAACATCCATCTTTACATACACCTACATCAACAAATACATAGATTTTTACAAACACATTTTCACCAAACACACCTACATTATATATTTTTACATACAAACATCCATCCTTACATACAACTACATCAACAAATACATAGATTTTTACATACACATTTTCACCAAACACACCTAAATTATACATCTTTACATACAAAAATTCATCTTTCCATACACATTTACATACCTAAACAAAAAATTATACAATTTCTAAACAAAAAAAATACATATAAAAACTAACATTTTTTTAAAGTTTCAAGGAAACGAAGACCGCGGAGAAGAGGTGGTGCCGGAGAAATGATGGTGGTGACCGAAGAAGAGAGGTGGTGATCCGAGTTGTCTTCCACAAACACAAAAATACACAAAAACGCGCAAAAATTAAAGCCTATAACATGAATATAACAAATGTAGATAAGAAATTTAACATAAAGAGAGTTAAACTAACCGATTTGGGCAAAAAAGGGGGTCTCCGACGGTGCTCAGGCGCGACTTTTGGGGGGAAAAATGGAGGGAAGAAATAGTGCTGTATAGGGACTGGTACGTCGACACTTTTAGCGGCGACGGCGGGTCGCCGGTATTGATATTGTGTCGCCGCTATTGGTTAACTTGGATAAGATTTGTGTGGCTAGGGTTTATTGTGGTTAAGGGACCTTTAGCGGAGACGCCGTCGCCGCTAATGGCCATATATATGTCGCCGCTATTGCTTGTTAAATCCCCAACCGTCAGATCTTGAAATGATCAATGGCTGGGGTTTGGACTGAGAGCTTGGGACACGGATCGACCAATAGCGGCGACACTTTGACTGTCACCGCTAAAGGGGGGTATTTCTTGTAGTGTATGTATATATAGGTTATGGATGATGGATGATACTAAGAAATCATTGTACAAATCGGTTTTCTATTTACATATTTCAAATCTTAACATATAACTGAATATATATAAGTACTCCTTTTCATTTAAACTAAGAATTTGCACTGGGGTCTGATTTTCGGTGTTGAGATTTTTTATAGCTAAACATTAGAATTTGCAGGTCGGTTGTCGTTCGGGTCGGGGCAGGGTGAGAAACATAATAAAATACAATATCATATAAAACTATATGATCATTACTCATTAGAAAAATGCACAATAAAAAAAGATGTCATTGAAATAAAAAAAACATTACAACTGTTTAAAGTTGTTCCTATGAAATTCAAACGAATATAACTCAGCTAACCTTAAAATCTTTTAAACACTAGATGCACTAAAATTATCACTCGGGCTCAAGTTACTACACGTAAGTAGTTCGGTTATTACCTCACTAAAATTTTCACCAAACTATTTAATTTGCACATCTAACACTGTGAACTATGCAATAATGTTACTCTTTATACAAGATAATGATATATTAATAACATTAATAAGGGTTAAATAATATTGGCATGCTGTTCCCAAAAACAATCATTCATGATGACAGCAATTAAACCTCCTAGAATTATTAAGAAATGCCAAACCATGTCAAGTGGGTTGCTAAAAAAGAAACCAAAGAACGTACAGAAAAGGGTCAAACTTGAGACCTATTTGTTTGGTGATTAAGGAATTGCCATCACAGCAATTTTCATTTTAGTCTTATGGGACACAATTAATTATTTTTATGGGGTTTTTAAAATTAACATACCGGTTCTAATATATTTTAGAAAACATTAAGGTCTAAGAACCCCACCCATCATATGTGGGTCCGCTCCAGTGCATAAGCTAATATGAACCATATATATAATGGCTCACAGAACCATATACAATGGCTCACGTTCAAAAAATATTTGCTTATGTGATGTTCTTTAAGATATGACATGAAATTGAGATTGTATAATAAGAGGAACCTTTAAGTACAACTAGTGGGTTATACTCGCGTTTTGCGGCAGTACCATCCCATTTTAACTTATTTTAAATGAAAACATATACGCAATTGATGTTTTATGTCGACATACCAATACCAATATCGATGTTTTCGGTCGTCGTTGACATCAATTCGGTTCATCACGGTATCGCTACGTCACCGTACAAACACTCATTGTGGCTTACGATAAAATATACTCTAATGCGAATAAAACTCCGTTTTCAACAAAACATAAGATTAAGCACGTCACAACGGTGTACTCAGAACTTTATTAAAAAATCTTTTATGTCATTAAATAACGAAGATAATAATGGTGCTAATTTAATATGAGGTCACTTTGATAATATTTACGTGTGCACTTATCGAAACGTAGATAAAAATAGAAACGTCGCAACGACATACTTGTAAGTTTAAAAACCATCATCTATTAAAATTTACAAGAAAAAAGAAAATGTAGTTAAAATTAAGTATAATAAAGAAAACTAGATCTTTATAAAGATTGTAATTCTATGCGACGCGAATTCGGTCATAAATTACAAAAAATCGATATCGGTACTAACATTGTTCGGTCGGTATCAAGCCGATTTGTTTTGTTACATGTACAATACCAAAGTAACCTTATGACTAATTTAAATTAGTTTTACATTACTTAACAATTTTATATTAGTGGCCATATAGTTAAGACTCAAGTTTTTACTAATTAATCATGATAGATTATATACTTAACTTTCAATATCTCTAATCTAAGAAATGTTGCTCCAAAAGTTCATTTTATATATAAAATGTTAAATAATGTTTTAACAAGTAAAACTGCCAACTATATATTGTTTTTAATTAAATGGTCTTAATGTAGCTATAGAACTTAAATAGAATTATGGGACATAGGGTTTTTGGAAGGACACGGAATATGGGTCCCACGTGAGTTGTAGGATGACAACATAATATATAAAATAAAAGAAATGCATATTAAATTTGCATAAAAATAAACCACACGTGTGTGTATATGCATATAAAAAGAAGGAAATTCCCGTTGGCGTACATAATTGATCACATAAAGAATGGAAATTAATTAGTAGTGTTGATTGTTACACAAAACAATCACTGTGGCAAGCTAACAATTAGATTGCTGTGTTCTTCATTTTGTAGTATGTTAGCACATTAGATGGATATCGAATTGAACCAAAGATTTCAATGAAGCCATGCATAAATACAGTGGCGGATCTAAAAAACTTTCATAGAGGTAACGTTTTAAAAGAAAGGGGTAACGTAATAGAAAAAACGTCAAATTTTTCCAAAATTTACACTAACACTGGAGGGCCAAGGGCTAGCATACAAGGGTACATCCGCCCCTGCACAAATATCAAGTATGAATAGCCTGTTGGAATAGTCTAGATCTGGTTAAAGATCTTGCTAGTTTATCAAAGTGAAGTTAGAAAATATGTATTGTAGTTAGTACCCTAATTGTAACTTATCATAAGTTTAGGGTTAGTTACCAAAGTTATTTGAGAATTAGGGTATCGACGCGTTGCTTATGAACCATCGTCCCATCCCTTCTTCGATGTGACTATTAATAGAGTCGCTAGCCACCATTTGTAAATATCCCGTTCAATGTGGAAACAATCTGTTCTTCATAAAATCAGTAACACAAATCGTTACAATTGTTGCTTGTCTATTAATTTTGTTTGTGTTAATCGATCCACTTGGGCCATCATAGGCCAGCTCGACTGAACATATTCAAAGGATTGAGATCCTCTAAATTTTCAATTTGGCACTCAAAATTCAATTGCTTATCTATATTTCATATTTCATGTCTTGAATGAGGGAAATTATACATTTAACTTGTTTTGTTTGTATAGTTATACTGCATGCATTGTTACCAAACAATTATACCAACTTTAATTAAAGCTTACCTTCTTGTATAAAATTAAAAGTTTAATTAAAAGTTGACACCCCAGTGTCGAGTAATATTTTTATAAGGAGGCACCATGTAAGATGACACATCATGTTCCATATCATATATACTCACCCTATTAAATAAATATATAAATTTAAACCATCGACCACTGACATCACCATTGTTGACACAATGTAACGCAACCCACCTGTGTCACCTCCCTCACCTAATCCTAATCTCATCTATCATAGCTCTACTTTGGATACAAATCAAACTCGCAACTTTGAGCATTAACATCTTATCAAATCTCATGGCAAAACTCTTAATAAAAAAGAATACAAACCCATAAATTATTAATTATATAGTATATCAATACTATTATTTGTGTACAAGATTAATAAAAAAACACATTTTCAACTAAATTTATTGCCGTTAGATCGAACTCACAAGAACCAATGAATTCATGGTAATTTACACTTTCTTGACTAAGTAAACCTGCAGTTATATCAGTAAGAAAAAAGAATAACATTTTATAGCTAGTTAAGCCAACCCAAAAGGCATAATGTGACTACTTATTTACTCCACCCAGAAAACAGGCTTATAATGCTAGCTAGTAATTTATATATTGACTTAACAATATTTGTTTTAACTTCAAACTAACCTACTTCTAATCTACTATTTTTAACCACCAATACATGTATCTTATCGAGAGGGGAGAAACCCTACCACCACAACATGTCCCTTAAGGACTATTCAATAGCATTAGCTATAAGATACAATGCCATAAATTTACCTTGATTAGTTCTACAGTTTTCTTGAATTCAGTAGTTATTTGCTATCGCGGCTAATCTTTGTTGCAACATCGAATTATCAGTTGACACCAGATCATTCGCCTGCGAAAAGTTAATAATATACTGACTGAGCTCTAGAGTTGAGGCATGGAAACTCTGGAACAATTGACATTATGTAATAATTAAATTTACCTCAGTTTGAATAAAGTGACTCAACCTATGGTTTACTTTAGTACAAGTGCAGGTTATGACATTAAGATCTTCCGAAATCACCTTTAGAACTCTTGAAAGAGGGAAACCATCTTCTAGTGAACAACTATTGATCATAATCTGAACTCCCCCTTTACAAGAGCTAACTGAGACTGTATTAGGAAACACATTCCTTAAACTTTTGTCATTAGTATTTGTCCCAGTACAAGAAACAGCACTTGTCTCCTCCAGTTTCTTGAGCCTGTCTCTTTTGACACTTAGAACCCTAATAATTTCTTGCAAGTGTTTGATGTAGTTCACCGCCAGATGAATATGATCCGAGGCAGATCGTTTTCCCTAAACACAAAATCCATCAATACATCATTCAGGTTTTAGGTTTTCAACTAGTACAACAAATTCCAATTCACTTTCATCATCAAGAACTCTTGAGGTCAAAATTGACATTTAATTGTATAACTTTTTTGGAACAGATATCTCACACACCCATTAAATCTACACCAATGGTCACCATGGGACTAAAACGCTCAACCACTTGGAGATGAACATCCCTAACCTACAAATGGCCGTTTAAAAGTTTGTGTGTGGGTTGGGGGGGGGGGGGTAAGCCTAACCTTCAAACAACCGTTCGATCAATTGAAAATCACTACCAGAAAACTAGGCAATTGCGACTAAAATTTGCGACCAATATAAGACAGTCGCAAAATTTGGGACTGGTTTGCGACCAAAACCAACAATCGCAAAATTATAAACCAACCCAGATCTGGTCGCAAACGGTTGCAAATTTTGTGACCGCATTTTTCCAGTCGGAGATCAGTTGAACAGGCGTCGGAAAATAGTCGCAAATGCGAGAAAAAAACTAGGCAATTGAAAATCACTACCAGAAAATTAGGCAATTGTGACTAAAATTTGCGAACAATATAAGACAGTCGCAAAATTCGGGACTGGTTTGCGACCAAACCGACAATCGCAAAATTATAAACCAACCCAGATTCGGTCGCAAATGGTTGCAAATTTTGTGACCGCATTTTCCGGTCGGAGATCCGTTGAAAAGTCGTCGGAAAATAGTCGCAAATGCGAGAAAAAAAGGAAAAGTCGCAACCATTTAAAGCGGTTGCAAATACGAAAAATATGTGTAAACAAAATTTGCAACTATCAAAGCGCTCGCATATACGAAAAACATATGAAAAACATAATTTGCGGCTGGGAACAAGGTCGCAAATTCAAGAAATATATGAAAAAGCAATTGTTGCGACCGTCTAAAGCGGTCGCACATAAGAAAATATCTAAAAGTACAAATTTGTATATGAAACACTAAAAAAAACATCGCAACGGAAAGAGGAGAAAATCTTTATAGTGATGGTACTGATTCTTGCCTGTAATGAGGTTTTGTAACTTTTGAATGACAATGACGTTGAATCGATTAAAGGAAAGAGGAGAAAATGAGCAATTTGTTAGGGCACAGTTTGCTTTAATCGACGGAGTTAAAGCATCAAAGTCAGAGAAACTATTGCAAGCATTACTGGAAATACTTTGTATCAAGCTCAAGCAACTTCTGAGATACAGAAGATATTGTTGTTTTCCTTCACCTCTATATTAGCCAGCGATTTCCGTGGTCATAGATTAACTTTGAGGAGATCACGATCGTAGTTGAGTTGTTTGGTTTCCAGTCTTGTTCTAGCTGTTTTAACGACCGATCTGACTTTCGAAGAAGAATTTTATACTTTTGTCATTTCATAGTAATTCAATGATTTTGATATCACTGACATGTTATGATAACATCTACTGTTGAATATTTGCCTTAAATGAAGGTACAAATCACGTAGATGATTATTGTTTACTATTGTGTATGCAGCTTTAATAGATGGTAAGAATAATCAAACCCTAGATTCAGCAAGAAGCTCCTTCTCTCAATCTATAAAAGGTATTATCTTAATAAAATATAGTGCTAAACTGTTGCATCTGTTCTTAAGGTAACTTTAAAGCTGTCAATGATTGGTAGTTAGTGATTTAGTAAGAAAATTAGGCTGTCAGCCATGAGGTTGTGGATTAAACTCTTATGCTTATAGTTATTTAAACTCTTTTGGTAATTGAATTATTGTTGCTCTTCTATAGATCACCAAAACCGGAAGTCTATATCTGAAATTCTTGAAAGGAAGTTGGAGCGGAGAAGATCTACATCAGTGTGAAAATTTTAAAAATATGAAAAATGTGAAAATTTTATAAGAGCTACTCTAAACTAGAATTCAATACATATTTTAACCTATCAGTTTAACATTGTGTTTTTTATTTGTTTTATTTTGTTACTGACAGGAGAGATAGTGACAACTTCGCTTCGGTATTGTGGGACTGCTGCTGTTAAGTAGCAATGGTGAGTCCTGCCTGTTTGGCTTGTCTGTAATATTAAAAAATTGTAATATTAGAAATTGGTTCATTTTTACTTTTCGTATATGTGTAATGAAGTTGGGTTATGTTGCTTATAGAAAAGATCATGATCAAGATTTTCCCAGACATTCGTGTGCATGTTGCCTTGTTCGAGCCTTGGGTCGCTGCTATTCGGGTCGCTCCATATGTTCTTCATTACTTTATGGACAACAAAGACAAGCCCGTTCTTGATTTTCAGTTTTGTTTATCTAATCGCATCTTGATTCTTAGAGGTAATCACTCAAAGCCCCTAATTTAGTTGTTTGGCTTATTGTTAATTTATTGTTATGTGAAGCTATATAATTTGTTATGCATTTGGTATTCTGGAATGGTAGATTAGATTACTCAACAAGGAAATTGTGACCATTTTGCGACTGAAAGTGCAGTCGCAAAAACCCATTTTTCTAGTAGTAAATCTAATTCAAGAAGTTGAAAGGCCAAAACAACTTACCTTGACCAATTCGAGGGGAAGCAGATCTTTAAGTAAAGCATAAAGCTTAGCCATATCTTGCCTACGTTGTCGTTCGATCGCTCGATGAGCCAGTTTTCGCTGCGTGTGTTCATCTTCAGTAGACGCTGAATTAGGTTTAGAGGAAGGTGACTGGTCTCCGTGCAGTTTCCTGGCTTTGGTGACTGGATCGTATGTATCGTCGTCCATGGTAACAAGATCTTGTTGCTTCCTTGCCGGTTGTTGGAGGCAGATTAAAGAAGGAATCTGATGAAATACCAACTTATGATCACTTTTTTTGAAAAGATAACATTATGTCGTACGTAAGATGCTAAAAATTATTGTTTTAAGTCCACCAGGATTTGATTTGATCTGATCAACATATATACGAGTATTAACTATTAAATACTTGTTATAGAGATACGCCTGGTTGTGAAATCTTCAACAGTAGGGACGAAGGTAGGGTTCTCAAGATATCATCAAATCTTTAATACTATATAATAAGTAGTTTTTTTTGGTGTGAGTAATTATTAAATGCTCAAATATCCTATTTGGTTTTTATTTTCTATTTGTATATTTAAGTCCCTGTTATTTAATTTGGTTAAGATTATGGAATCTTATGCATCTGTATCCAAACTGAGCAGTGGACCAACATCCAACCAAGAGAAAAGAAAATATTAAAACATATTTACGGTTGGTGATTAGGTTTTTAGTAAATTGCAATATAAATACAATTTATATGGAATTGTTAGAGATTTAAGCATATCCTCAACATTTGATGATAAAAAAAATAAGTAAATCAAATTCAGTTGAATCAATGTTTTGTTTTTAACTTTGTGTAACAAAAGATAAAATAACGCTAAATTGGGTTTTTGTTAGTTACGAAGCACTGAAAAGTAATCGTTGGTTTTCTTGACCATTGTTACGGAAAATAATATACATCTTTTTACTAGTTCTTTAACATGCTAGCTATCCATATTCATACATGTAGATTCTCAAGACTTTTATAAATGAGTTTAAAATTAGAATATATCAATTTGTATGTAACATGTTATTATAGTTAGAACTTATTTTATCAAACTTTAAACTTAACCAGGCATCTTGAAAAGATCAAGAATCATATTCTCTTCCTATTAAATAGGAACACATGAATACATAGATCAGAGATCTGCGTATAAACATCTTTCTCGTTTTAGATTAACCATTTTCTTGCTTCTCTTGAGCTACCATATTTTATTAACCATAATGTTAATTTGCTTCACATCCTTGTTCAGTAGAAACATTATTTAATGTAAAAGCTTACATATCGTATACTATTATCATGTATAGCCGACCTATAAAATAAATAAAAATAAACCACCAACCACTACATCCCCATGCTACTGATCACCTCACCACTGACATCGCCATATTGTTGCCACAATGTAACCCAACTCACTCATGTCACCTTCCTCACCTGACACAAACCTAGTCTTTTTCACCTTAGCTTCATTCTAGACACTTTTCAAACTCGCTACTTTGATCATCATATCTCATATATTCGCTATAACTCCATTTTAAACAAAACTTGCCTTGGTTACAAAACTCTTATAAAGAAGAACGCACACACATAAATTATTAGCTATATGTGTATACAATATGAATATAATTATCTGTCTACAAATTTAATAAAAAAATCATATTTTCAACTAGATTTTCCAACAGCTACTACTTTAAAGAACAAGGAATGCATAGTAATTTACACTTTCTTGATTAACCCACAGTTATATAACCGTAAAATCAGTTATAAGCATGTAAACCAAAACCGACAGACATTGTGTACTAGTTATTTACTCCACCTAGAAACCAAGCTTACAATACTAATAAATTATAATAACAACATTATATTAACTGTAACATATATGCAATGCATGTTATAAGTCGTAATTACTTCCACTTACGTATTACATAGAGAATTAGAGCACGTAACATACCACAAAATATTGTACTTTTGTCAATAGGACCTTCACGGAAGCTCACCATAAAGATCTTAGATTGAACTTTGAACACAGATTCAAATAGATAGTGGCAAATAACTCCACAATGAGCTCACACAAGCTATTATCTTACCTTAATTAGTTCTACACTTTTCTTGAATTCAGTAGTTATTTGCTATAGAGACTAATCTTTGTTGTAACACGAAGTTATACGTTGACACCGCGTCATTTGCCTGTTAAAAGTTAATAGAGTTGATGTTTATATCATCTAACAACACAAAATAGAAGTAATTTAATGAATGGAAAGAAATTTACCTCAGTTTGGATAGAGTGAATCAACCTATGGTTTTCTTTAGTAATGGTGTAGGTTATGACAATAAGATCTTCTGAAATCGCCTTTAGAACCCTTGAAAGAGGGAAACCATCTTCTATTGAACAGCTATTGATCAGAATCTGAATTCCCCCGTTACATGAACTGACTGAGACTGAATTAGGAAACATATTACTTAAACTTTTTTCATTGGTATTTGTCCCAGTACGAGAAATAATACTTGTCTCCATCAGTTTCTTGAATCTGTCTCTTTTGGCACTTAGAACCTTAATATTTTCTTGCATGTGTTTGATGTAGGTCACTGCCTGATGCATATGATCCGAGGTACTTTGCTTTCCCTACACGAAAAGTTCAATTAACTTTGATCATATATAACTAGCACTACTATAATCCTACCACCAACCCCAAACTCAAAAACTCAAATACACCACCCCAAACCAGCTGTTCAACGAAAAACTCAAACGGCTGTTTAAAGGTAGGGGCAATGACGCAAGCCCTACAAATTCTCAAACGAGCGTTAGAAAGTAAGAAGGCTATGACACAAGCCCTAACCTTTAAATAACTTCTCGATACAACCTCAAACGGCTGTTGAAAGTGAGATTAGATGTCAATACTGACCCATACTGACCCAATAAATTATATATTTACTATTTCTACAATTGTTTTAGTAAACCTAATTACTTAAAGAAATTAGAAATAACTTACTTTGAGGAGTTCAAGGGGAAGTAGATCCCTAAGTGAAGCATAAAGCTTAGCCATATCTTGCCTACGTTGTCGTTCGATCGCTCGATGAGCCAGTTTTCGCTGTGTGTGATCATCTTCAGTAGATGCTGAATTAGGTTTAGATGAAGGTGACTGGTCTCCGTGCAATTTCCTAGCTTTGGTGACCGGATCATATGTACTCATGTCCTCCATGGTAACAAGATCTTGTTGATTTCTTGTTGGTTGTTGGAAGCAGATTAAAGAAGGAATCTGATGAAGTACCAACTCATGGTCACTTTTTTGAAAAGAGACCATCGTATACGTAAGATGCTAAAATCTTGTATTAAGCCCACCACAATTTAATATGATTTGATCTGATCAACAACTGTATTTGGGGGATGTATGTGAGTATTAATTATTAAATAGTTGTTATAGAGATACGCCTGGTTGTGAGATCTTCAACAGTAGGGACGAAGATAGGTTTTTCAAGATTTCATCAAACCTTTAATATTATTTATATTAAGTAGCTTTTTTGTGTGAATAATTATAAACCTTTCAAATATCCTTTTTTACTTATTTTCTACTGTAACATTCCCCTTTAAAAATAAAATTATTTTATATCTGTATTTTTATAAAACCTTAGAGAAAAGTGAATATAGTGCTCTTACACACTTAAATAAAGGTGAAAAACCCTATAAAACTACGCCGTTTTGATTAAAAACTCAAAAAATTAAATCAAAGCACACTTTTTTACTTCTTCCGTTTTCCATTGATGTAGCCACTTTTCGTTTTTTACAAGGTCAATCTAGTGGTTGATGCAGAATACCGTAAAATTAAATTCTTTGTATTTTTATCATTTATTTTCATTCAATGTAGCCAAAACTCTTTCGTTCTTGTTTTCAGTACAGGAATTACTTTTTTTTGTTAGAAGATCGGACGATGTAATAGCTCTATTTCAATTTAGGCATCTACTAATTTGAATTCAATGTTAGCATGTTAAAGATGGATCATCCCAAAACGAACCCTCACGTAAGCGGCCACTAGAATGATTGATGATTCACATATAGTATTCTTAATAGTTGTTATTCAATTACAAAACTAATCGGTTTTCTTCATAGTGATTTTGTTACGCTTAAAAGCACTGATGGATCCAGAGTATTTTATCAGTGGGTGCAAAACATTTAAGTCGAGTCAGATCAAGTCGGGTTAAAATGAGGTAAACAAAAATAAGTCGTTAGATAAGACAATTCACACTTGTTTACTTATTGACAATAATGTAAATCTATTCATAGTTTATTAGCCAATAATATCAAAAATCTGACATATATTTGATTAAACTCAAACCTTTATAGGTAAAAACAAATATGAATCGCCAGACTTATCCAACCACACATTACTATCTACATAGTTTAAACAGTTATAATTAATATGCTAATATCTAACATTTTTAATTAGTTTAAGTAATACATAATATGGCAAAAAGATATGTTAACTCAAAGGTTGTTTACAAATTCAAATCAAACTTAAAGGTTTTAAATATAAATTTACTTTAACTAGAGGGGCTAATATAAAACTTTGATTTAAAAGCCGACAAACATTGGGTATTCCCAAAATCCATTTTGGTCTTTCAAGTCATCTTCTCACTCCTTTATATTCTCCAATAAAGTTTGATTTCTCCACCAAAAATCCTGTTTTCTTCTCTGTTTTTCGACGTCACCGGTGCCTTTCATATATATATGCAAAGGTGCCTCCTTAAAAAAAACTTTAAAAAATCCATTTTTTTCTAGTACTTACATGAATTTCAACCGGTGCCTTGTCACCCCCTGACTAAGATGTAAATCCGCCCTTGCTTAAAAGAAGAGGCGTTCTTCATAGTGATTTTGTAAAATTTTTTTTAATCAAAACAACGTAGTAACGAGGGTTCGCACTAAGCTTAGGTGTGTGACAACACCATATTCACTTCTCCCTGTTGTTAATTTGGTTAAAATACTATAGTTTGAACAAATGAAACTCATCCATTTGTAACATAGACGTATCGTATGGTTATTGCATATTGATATTTTGAAATACATAAAACTATCATACAAAATTTCATAAAATATAAAGTAGTAAGGTTGTTTGTAGGTGTGCAAACGAGCTGAGTAGCTCACGAGCTACTCGAGATCGACTCGATCAAAAGCTCAAACGAGCCAAGTTACTTGTAAATTATCATTATATAAATTCTTAGTGATTTTAAGCATACCTAATTACTTGGCAACAAAAAAGATAAATAAATCAAATTCAATTGAATCAATGTTTTATTTTTAACTTGTGATAATGTTAACAAAATCTAAAACAACGTTAAATTGGATTGTCGCGAAATACTGAAAAGTAACTTTGATTTTTCTGACAGTGTAATTAAAAATAACATATCCTTTTAAAATCTTTCTACTAGTTCTTTTAATGACACATCGTAACTATCCATAAATGTAGATTATTACACTTCTACACATGATTTTAAAATTAGAATATATCATTTTGCATTTAACACATTATCATAGTTGGAACTTACATTTACTTTTAAACTAAACTAGGCATAATTGAGAAGATCTAGAATCATACTCTTTTATCTCTTTCTATTAAATAGGAACATATGAATGTAGATTGGACGACCCCATGGCTTCATACTCAAGGATGAAACGTCTCGAACAATAATCAATACAACAGTAACTAATTCGTAAATGGAAGTAACGATAAAAACAATAGAACAACGATTCGATGAAAGTTTGATCAAATGGATCTATGTTCATCGGTTAACATACATATATATTGTTCTGAAACAACATAATGCTTGGTTGCAACCGTTCCAAAAATGATGCAACTGTTTGACCCTAATGATATGACGATTACAAGTCTTTCATGGGCTTGTTAATCACAGTTTAGCCCATAATAACATAAATATAAATTAAGTTTATTATCTTCAATATATCCCCTCTTAGTGATAGTTTGATAGTCCTACTCTAGAGTCCTTAAGTATTTATAAAGCACCATTTAAAGATCTCTTCCTTTGTCAATGTTATAACCCAATATGATAGAGAAGTCGTTCCACTTTTGACATTTGCTCGTTGCTTTGAAACCTCCAAAGCTTTAAACTCCAACATATAAGTCTAGCAAATCAACCTCTTCACCACTTTCTACAGGAGGAAACGGCTTACCTTTGCAGCTTTGGAAATCTTCCACAAACTACTTAACGACACCAAGAAATTCAGATTGAGAATGTCTTTGTGTTTTGTGAACATGTTGTAGATTTGTATCATGTTTAAAAAGATAACACACATGTCCCAGTCCTTTTTAACTTCGTTTCCATCCTCCTTAACTTCATCAGCATGATTAAACATCAAATCGGCCTTCTGTTGGTGAAAACGTAGTGAATCTAGAGAATATGGATCAACAACTTCATGCCTAGGTTCGATATTCCTGTTCTCTAAATCCCCAACATCTTCAACACTAGTATTATTCTTGAATGTTTTAGAGATAACACAAGTATGGCTTTCAATTTTCACATCAAATCCCATAAACATGCTGGATTTTTCTATAGTTCCCATCTATAACAATCCTTGTTAATCCAAGCCCATAAACAATCAGTACATCATTGTCATTATCCCTTTCAACTTTATAAATACTTTGAAATCACAAAACATGGATCTATTGTTTGTTTAATGTTTCTTAACACCAGGATTAACATACCAAATTGAGTCCCAATCACCATGTTCGGTTACCCTTACAACTAAGTCTACATCTTGTGCATTCGATTCAACAAGGAAATTAATGGGTGACTTACGTTGACACGTATAAGCATAATGACCATAAAGATTGCATCAATAACAATAGATGCTTGAGAGATAATCATGAGTCCCTCGTTCCATATTAGTGCTTGTAGTATAACATGTGTTCCGGCCAACATCATCATCATGGAACACATTCTTGGTCGATGACTATGAATCTTCGCAGTTTCCATAAACCTCTTTGCTACCCTGTGTTTCCAATATCTTCTTATCGAAGCCCTGGATGCACCCTCCTTCAACAAAAGACTTGACAATGCAGAAGAGAGTCTCCTAACCGATGAGATCTTTCTCTTGTTGCCAAAACCCCAAGAATCATGATTTGAAGAAAGCCCTTTGGCTAAGATATCACTATAGATTGGACGACCCAATGGCTTTATACTCAAAGATGAAACGTCTCGAACAATAATTGATAGAACAATAACTAATTTGTAAATGGAAATAACGATAAAAACAACAGAACAGGGATTCTTTGTCGATGAAAGTTTATTCAGATTGATCTATGTTCATCGGTTAGTATACATACATATATATTGTTCTGAAAGGACGCGATAATTGGTAGCAACCGTTCTAGAAACGACACAACTGTTTGACCCTATGATCCGACGATTACAAGTCTTTCATGGGCTTGTTAACCACAATTTATCCCATAATAACAATAATAAAAGTCTGGCCCATAACATAAATTTAAATTAAGTTCACTACTAACGAACTGATGATCAAAGGGATTAAATCCTAGAATTAGTATCATGATGAGAAATCTACGTATAAATATCTTTCTCTTTTTAGATTGTTCATTTTCTCGTTTATATGGAGCTACCATTTTTTATTAACCATGGTGTCAATTTGCTTCATATCCTCAAACAATAGAAACTATGTTCAAACCCTATCTTGCATTATGCATTGATGACTTTAAATACATTTAGCCACGGGTAACCAAATTACATAAGAAAGACATCTAAACCCAACAAGGCACTAGGGTTCTAGCTATATATACAATGACATAAATAAATTATAATACGCAATGACGTCTAGCTTTAAACATATACCTAAGATCTGATTCTAGTAAGAAACCCCCAAGACCACATATCTAAAAAATTACTTTGCAAATCTTTGCTACAATATGCATTACAATTTTAAAAATCTGTTGTTAGTATCTAATTTGAATATGTTTGGATTTTTTTTAAATTTAGGATTAATGTCAAATTTCTAAAATATTTTCTAGTATGTACACAATAAGACATGTGAAGACTCCTTTAAAGTTACATATATTTACTAGTGTGTATATAGTGTTAAGGTAAAATGAAAATTTGTGTGCGTTGTGAGAACTTAAAGAAATTGGTCAAAACAAAGGTTTATTTCAAATTTTTTTTACTAAATATCCTAAAAAATCAACTTTTCGAATAAAAATAAAAAATAATAGTAATAATAATAATAGTTTTTGTTGCTTTACACCACTATAAAAGCCTCTTATAGTGGTCCAAATGCTGATAAATGCTGATGTCAGCTACTTTTTACACTACTGCAAAAATGCTTGGAACATTTTCATCTACGTGCGTGCAAAAAATGGTGGCAAAACTCGTACGAGAAGTTGAGGTTCTCTAAATTCTCACAACTCGAGTACGTTTACTCTATATATATATGACGATAAAATTACGTGTACTCGTATTCGTCATGTTCTTCGAGTTTTTCATATTCATTATGTGCTTATCGTGTTCTTAATCGTCGTTATATTGAAGAAGACGTAAAAAAATAATATTTTAAAGTCGATAATTTTAATTTAATATAATTTCTGTTATAGAATGTAAGAAACCAATAGATAGGAGATAGAGAGTGATAGAATGTGGGGATCAAATGCAAATTTTAACTTATGAATGGTAGATATAGCTAGAGTTTTTATTAACACACTACATTTTTAAATTAGCGTAGTAGTAGTAAAAATTATTACTTTACTTATAATACCATTCGTACATTAAAATTAGTTTGTATCAGATCTCCTCTAAATTTATACACTTAGTAAAAGACTAATATACTCTTTATGGTTGAAGTTAGTTACTTGGATTCAAGTGGTAACAAAATCCAAACCACAATATCTTCTTAGCAACTAATAATAATAAAATAATAAGTTTAAGATGATATATATGTAATTGCTCCTAATATTCTACGGGAATTTCATATATCCCTCTTTAAAGTTACAAAATTATATGATTTCTCAAACACAAATTTTCGATGCATTATATATAATGGTTATCAACATGATTTACGGAATTATATAATTTGAGAAATTATCTCTAAGTTTTTAATGCGTGATGTGCAATGCTCTTCAAACATTATTTAGGGAATAATGTAATTTTGCAAGTCTACAAATTATATATGTGTGTCTGTGTATGTGAAATTATCTGAACCTTTAAATGTCTTAATTGGTATTAGAAAGTTAAAATTATCGAAATAGATATGTTTGACCAAAAATATATTTAATACAAACATTGAAACTTAGCCATTTTCAAAAAGCGAGGGCTAAGCCAAACCATCCCAAAAGCCCGGGGGTGAGCTTAGCCGATACTTCCCGGAAAGTGTACGATTAGCCATCTTAGTCGTCTTGATCATCTCACAAATAATTTAGGCTTAGCCGTCTCAGCCAGATCACAAAAAGCATATGCTAAAGTTTAGCCTCTTAGATGCCTCGTTAAAAGTGTAGACTAAACCTTAGCGGTCTCAATCGAATCACCAAAATTGTAAGCTAATTTTAGTTGTCTCATTCGACGGAGCTTATATGACAACTTCTGATTAACGTAAATAAGACTAGCTACTTTGACGAAGGCTATATTTTCGTGTCTCTGAAAAACAACCTAGTCAACATGGTGTTTTTCCCTTTTAGGAATGTTGCACCTAAAGTTTAATTTATTTATAAAATGTTAAATGAGTCTTGTCAATATACATTGTTTTTTACATGGTCTTACTATAATTATAGAACCTAAATATAATTAAGGGGAATAATATTTATGCAAGGACAGGGACTGCGGGTCCAGCGTGAGTTGTAGGATCTGTTCAGGACAACAAAATCTATAAAATAATTAACTAAAACAATATGGATTTAAATCAGCCCTACACGGTGTGTGAATAGCAAAATAAGCAACAAGAAAACACATACAAAATAAAGAATCCTCATTATGATGGCCAGTCCAGTGACTGTTGCCTCATATAGCAAAAAGAATGACCGTTGGCGAGAGTATATACATATTTGATCACATAATTTAAGGAATGAAAGTTAAGCAGCGTTGATTGTTACCAAAAACAATTACTAAGGCAAGCTAGCTATATTACTGTGTTTTTTATTCTGTAAAAATTTAGTATGTTGCACATCATGTGGGATATAACCATTGCTTCATTAATTTCAATGATCAGGCAACCACATAATTATGTAGCCATAGACACACATCAAATATGAATATATAGGCCACCTAGGATAAAGATCCTCTAATTTTTCAAACTCGACATCCAAATTCCGACTGCTTTATATGTATATTGCATGCCAAGGGCTTGTTTACCAAACAGTGATATCTACCAACTTTAAAACTTACTCTCTTTAATAAAATAAAATAAAAACTTAAAACACAACTTGTTATTGTTTAATGTAACAACTTACATATTGTATACCATATTGTCATGTATACTCGATATATAAAATATTAATTAAAAATAAACCCCCACCAACCACTCCATCCCCATGCTACTGAACACCCTGGCCACCACTGACATCGCCATAATGCCACGTGAGTTGTAGGATGACTACTAAATCTATAAAATAACAGACATCTATATTAAATTTGCGTAAAAATAAGCCACACGTGTGTATATATGTATGTGTGTTTGTATAGCAAAATTGATCACATAAAGAATGGAAATTAATTAACGTGTTGATTGTTACCAAAAAACAATTACTATAATGGAAATTAATTCTATTGTATGTTGCACATTAGATGGATCGAATTGAAAAAAAATTTCAATGAAGGTAACCATGCACAAATATCAAGTTTGAATAGGCTGTTGGAATAATCCCAATCTCCTTAGTTTATCAACGTTAATTAGAAGATCCGTTAATGTAGTTAGTACCCTAAATGTAATTATCATAAGTTTGGGATTAGTTATGAAACTTATCTATGGATTAGGGAACCGACGCGTTGCTTATGAACTGTCACGTCCCTTCTACAACGGTTGCTCCGATGACTAGCTATAAATAGAGTCGCCAGCCACCATTTGTAAATATCGCGTTCAATGTAGAAACAATCTGTTCTTTATAAAATCATTAACACAAATCGTTTCTTTGTTCGATTGTTGTTTATATACGACTTTAGCTTGCGTTAACCAATTCATTTGGGCCATCATAGGCCAGCCTGACTGAACATGTTCAAAGGACTGCTATAGGTTTAATATAGGCATACATCTATATTGCATGTTTTGTATTGTTGTATAAGTGGAATTATATTTGATACGTTTAATATTTGTTTTGTTTTGTTCGTATGTTTACATTGCTTGCATGCTTTATTACCAAACAGTGATGACAGCTTTAAAACTTATCATCTTATATAAAAGAAGTTACATTGTTATCGTTTAATGTAAAAGTTGACACTCGAGTATCAAGTAATATTTTATGAGTAGGATGCACCAAGTAAGACGACATATCATGTTTCATATCATATATTCACTCTATTAAATAATTTTATAAAAATAAACCACTGACCACCCCACCCCTTACATCACCATTGTTGCCATAATGTAACGCAACCAACTGTGTCAACTCACTCACCTAATTACCCCTAATCTCATGAATCATAGCTCTACCTTAGATGCATATCAAAGTTACAACTTCATTAACATCTTATTTATATTAGCTTTATTTGAACACATCTTATCTCGTGGCAAAACTCTTAATAAAAAGAATACAAACCCATAGATTATTATTATTATTATTATTATCATTATTATTATATACACTATTTGTGTACAACTTTAATAAAAAAATCATATTTTCAACTAAATCTATACCACTAGAACTTACTTGAACCAATGAATTCATGGTAATTTACACTTTCTTGACTAATTACCCTGAGTTCTATCTGCAACAAAAAAAAAATATTATAGCTAGTTAAACCAACCCAAAAGACATTTGCTCCACTTAGAAAACAGGCGTATTATTATAATGGTAATATATTACATATTGATGTAACAACAGTTTGTTTGATGGCAAACTTATCTATTCCGAATATACTAGGTTTAACCACGGATATATGTACCTCACCTCTATGATAGAGTAGAGACACGTTATCACCACACCATATCTATTGAGGACTATCTAATATCATTAGTTATAAGCTGGAATGTCATAACTTGTATTTACTTGCACTTGCATATTACATGAAAAGGATTAAAACACACAATAAACCACATATTGTACTTTCAGTTTCATCAAAACGAGCTTCCCAAAAACTCACCATAAAGATCTTTGTTTGAACATGAAAATCAAAAGGATGCTGGCAAACAACTCCACAATATATGAGCTCATACAAGCAACTAAATTTACCTGGATTAGTTCTACAGTTTTCTTGAAGTCAATAGTTATTTGCTATCGCGACTAATCTTTGTTGCAACATGGAGTCATCAGATGGCACCGAATCATTAGCCTGCAAAAAGTTAATAATCTGCTGACTGAGCTCTAGAGTTGATGCATGGAAACTGTGAAGCAATAAACATAATGTAATAAAGAAATTTACCTCAGTATGGATAGAGTGAATCAACCTTTGGTTTACTTTATTACAAGTGCAAGTTATGATATTAAGATCTTCCGAAATCGCCTTTAGAACTCTTTAAAGAGGGAAACCATCTTCTAGTGAACAACTATTGATCAAAATCTGAACTCCCCCTTTACAAGAGCTGACTGAGACTGTATTAGGGAACACATTCCTTAAACCTTTTTCATTAGTATCTGTCCCATTACTAGTTGTCTCCACCTGTTTCTTGAGCCTGTCTCTTTTGACACTTAGAACCCTAATATTTTCTTGCATGTGTTTGATGTAGTTCACTGCCTGATGCATATGATCCGACGTAGATCGCTTTCCCTACACAAAGAATCCAATTAACATGGATCATAAACATATAATACGCCACCCCAAACCAGCCGCTCAACTAAAAAAATCAAACGGTTGTTTAAAGGTAGGGGTTTATTCAAACGGGAGTTCGACAAATTCTCAAACGACCTTTAGAAGGTAAGAAGGCTATGGCACAGGCCCTAACCTTCAAACAGTTGTTCGATGCAACCTCAAACGGCCGTTGAAAGAGAGATGATTGTGAGTGTCGTGTGTATAGAATACCCTAAAAAAGAACTCTTGGAGTCCATACTGACATAGCTAATTATATATATTTACTATTTCTATAATTGTTTTAGAAAACCTAATTAAAGAAAACTTGAAAACAACTTACCTTGACTAATTCGAGGGGAAGTAGATCTCTAAGTGAAGCATAAAGCTTAGCCATATCTTGCCTACGCTGTCGTTCGATATCTCGATGAGCCAGTTTTCGCTGCGTGTGTTCGTCTTCAGTAGACACTGAATTAGGTTTAGATGAAGGTGACTGGTCTCCGTGCAATTTCCTGGCTTTGTTGACTGGATCATATATACTCTTGTCCTCCATGGTAACATGATCATGAAGATGTACTACAAGATCTTGTTGAATTCTAGCTTGTTGTTTGAAGCAGATTGAAGAAGGAGTCTGATGAAATACCAACTCATGATGATGATGATCACTTTGCTGGAAAGAGAACATAATTGATATACGATGATATACGCTAATATCTTGGATTAAGCCCACCTGCAGGATTTGATTTGATCTGATCAACCACTGTATTTGGGGGATATATATGAGTATTAATTAAGTATAAGTATTAAATACTTCTTATAGAGATACGTCTGGTTGTGAGATCTTCAAAAGTAGGGACGACAATAGGGTTTTCAAGATTTCTTCAAATCTTGAATATTATTTATTAAATAGTATTTTTGGTGTTGGAAATTATAAAATCCCTCAAATATCTTTTTTATTTGTATTTTTAGATTTAAGTGCCTATTATTTATTGGGTTTTTTATTTTATTTGGTTAAAATACTATAGTTTTGAACAAATTGAACCCCATCCATCTGTATTCACACGGAGTGGAACAACATCCAACCAAGAGAAAATAAAATTTAAAACATATTTACGGTTGGTGGTTAGGTTTTAATTAAATCACAATATATAATTCGAGTTATATTCGAGTTGAGTACAGTAATTTATGTGAAATATTATGTGTTACTCGTGTATTATATAGATTAAATAAATAAATTATATATTAAATATTGAAATTGTAAAAGTTATTATAAGAAAAAAGAATGAATTAAACAAAAAGGAAGAAAATTAAAATTAGAAATTTGAAGAAATTTTTTTAAGATTTGTCTTCACCAAGTGATATAAGAGATTTAGTCAAACATGATGTTTGTTTTACAAGAAATCTTACGGTCAATCTTGGATTCCGAGACTACTACGTACTCTAAAAGATGAAAGATGGATGATAGTGGTGGGTGTTGGTGTTGTAGTGGTGGTGGACTGATGGCAAGTGTGAGAGAAGTGGTTTGCCAATGGATGTCTTTCTCATGAACCAAGCACCACTATTTATAGCTGAAAACAGAAGGCAACCACGGCCCCTTGGGCTTCATTTTCTCTCACTTCATTAACTGCAGATGTCAGTTCTTGTACTAAAACGCCCCGTGGTGACAGAGCACGGCCCCGTGGTCAGTGTACTTGCTGTACTATCTCAGATTCTACGAATCTTAGAGTTGACCACGACGCGTGTTGAGCTGGCACGGTCCCGAGTTGCTTGTCTTTTGTTGTATGTCCTTTTCTGCAGAGAATCTTGACTGGGCACGGCCCATGCCTGAGCTTCTGTCTTCGTTATTTTTGTTGTTTTGGATGTGGATGGGGGTTTGGCAGGTCGTGTCAATCCGTCTTATTTGTATTTGTGTTAGTTTCTGCTGTTAATTTTTTCCTTTTATTCGTTTAAGCTCTTTTGATCCTATAACTTAAAAGTAAACAAAAAAACATGCTTTTTCAAACATTAGCACCGAAAAAGGGTTAATTTTATGCCTTATTTGACGTAATTTATATGTTGCATTTTGCGCAAATCAAAGCTTGACAACTGTAATGAAATTAAGAAAGAAATCATCACGCACCGTTATTGTAGGTATGTATGTATGTATGTATGTATGTATGCATGCATGCATGCATGTATGTATGTTACATGCACGCATGTATACATGTACGTACGTGCGTACGTGTATATGTGTATATGTAGGTATGTACGTATGTATGTATGTATGGGTGTGTTAAAATAGGGGAGGGCTAGAATGGAGTGAACTATCAAAATCGTCTCTTAGGTTTGGGTGAAAACCGAGTGTAACAATCAAACTTTTAATTTTTTTCGTTCTCTTTTTACTTTTAAATAAAAAACAATAAAATTATTTATCAAAACCCAATGCCCCACCCCCCAATCCCTCTCGCTCAACATCATCACCTAACACAACATTGTGCCCAAACCACCGGTCAACCATTATGGTAACCCCTCTCTCTAATTCACCCATCTATCTCTCTCTCTCTCTCTCCCTCTCAAGTTAACCACCGCCCACAGTTGTTAGATGGTGGAGGTGTTGTGGCGGTGGTTGTTTTATGGTGGATGTGGTGCAGCCATAGTTTTCAAATGGTGGAGCGATTGCGATGATGGTTGTTTTGTGGCGGAGATGGTGGTGCGGCGGCGGTTGTTAGGTGGCAGAGCTATTGCGTTGGTGGTCGGTAGTAGTTATGTTTTTGGGTTTTTAGAGTCATGTTTAATTGGGGTTTTGGCTGGTAAAAAGTGACCCGATAATCAACTCATCTAAAGTTCGGGTTGGTCGGGTTTGGTTTATTCAAGTGAGTTAGTCTGGGTCAGGTTGTTCGGTTTTTGGGTAAAATATTTAGTTGCTTTAGCTAATCCATGCACCAACACAAGTTTCAAGGGAGCAACACGAGCAATAATTGATTTGATTGACTGACCATCAGCACGTCTTCCATATCCGTGTAAACCAATTTACATTTGGATTGGTACCTAGATCGACTTAGTTATTAGTTTCCATTTTTACGTTCTGGTCTAATTACTTCGCATTCACACGCCGAAATTTAGTGTTGGTGGTCGCTTGTGGTGGTGTGACATTAATACTATTTGGCATGGTTTCACGCCCCTGCTGTAACACGAGGGTGCTTAATACTAGTTAATATTTAAATACCATTATCATTACATGATTCGATTATATACAACTTTTTAAAACGAAACAAATCTAAATTAAATTAATTTGAGTTAATATATAAACGAGCATAAATGAACAGATAAAACATCAGATAAGGTTGTAAACGAATCGAACATTCAACGAACGGTTTGTGAATCGTTCCACATGAAGTTCATTTGCGTTCGTTTATTTAATATATGAACGAACATGAACAGAGGTTATGTCCATTCATTTATGTTAGGTAACGTGTTCATTCATATTCGTTTGTGTTTGATAGTTTACTAGGGTTTTTAGTTTTTATAATTTATTTATATACATCAAAATTCCCACTGATAAAATATTTAATAAATACTAGTGTGTTGTTTATTTAATCAAATATTTAATATATGTTCATTCTTGTTCATGAAATCCTCTTTTTATTCGTTTGTGTTCATTTGTGTTCAAGAACATTCATTTGTGTTTGTTGGTGTTCATAATTATTTGTTTGTGTTTGCTTGCGTTCATGTGTGTGTGTTAAATAAACTTAACGACCGAACACAAACGTTCACGAACACGTTTATTTTCTTAACAAACGAAAACTAAAAGAAATCTTGCTTGGTAAGTAATCACGAACCATACGTGAACATTTTTATCTCCTTAAAAACGAACACGAAACACGAATTAGGCATTGTTTATGTTCATTCCATTCATTTGTCACCCTACCCATAGATAGACAAACTCAAACAAACGATAAAGAACGAAAGAGAACTATATGTTCATGTTAAGCTATTTAGTTAGATGACTTTATAAAACTAATGAAATTTCAGTCAACAATGTTTATGAACGATATGGTGAAAATTTAATTTGTTTACAGAGCTAAAGATAATGTCTCCAATCAGGCACATGTGTGTCCCTAAATGGGGCAAGATCCGGAAACAATCCATGTGGTGTGGTGCACCATACCAACCGGATAACTTTGGTTCTTAATTTTATAATTTGTATATGTATAAATAGAAGTGGGTTGGAGTTCTTGGGCACAAGTTTCTACTCAATGCCACCATAATTATTCATAAATGAAGATTTGTATATATTTCATGATGATTTTATTTGCATAAGTTTAAGAAAATGCACCCTTTTGGCCTTTTCCATATGCCTTAAGTATTTCTTAAGAATTAAACAATGGCAAAGAAATCAGATTAGTATCTGCTTTTAGTAAGGATGGACCATATACGATTCGTACATATCACATATATAATTATAATATGTATGAATTATAATTTTATTTACATGAATGTAGTAGAGGGATGAAATGAAAACTTTATTTAAAAAAAAATAGAAAACTCTCCTCAATCAATATAATAACTTTTTTTATTCCCCTCTTGTGTATTTTGGTTTTATAGCTAAAATTTAATCAATGATAAACTGATCATCCTTAATAACGGGTTAGACTTATTAACCTCTAAAAGGCTCAAAGAGATTAAACTTTAATTTTGCTATATTACTAAAATTAAGTGAATGGTAGTTATGGTTTAATAAAAACAATTAATATAAAATCAACATAAAAAACTGTTGGTTCAGTTTGGAGACCAAGCTATCATCTCACCATACATCTATAGCATAACTTATCCTATATAGATAAATCTCTACCTATATTATATATACATCTCTAACAAATTTTACCTTCTCAAATCTCAATATAAGGTTTATTTTCAATTCTATTGGTTTTACAAGGGCTAAGTTGAATGTTAAGCTCAGTACTTAAAGTAGTAGAGGTGCACAAAAGACCCTAATCCGAACCTGAACCCGAAAAAAAACCGATCCCGGGTATAAGAAAAACCAGGTTTTTTAAACTCAACCCCGGACCCTACTTGTAGCGTAGGGACTGGGTATGCATATATTGTTCAATACCCAAACCCAGGTTTTTTCGTACCTGGGTTTTTAGCGTACCCGGGTTTCCATAAAACTCGTACCCAGGTTTTCGTAATGCATGTAACCGGGTTTAAAAAAATACCCACACTAGGCTTAAAAAAATACCCAGACCCGTTGTGTACAGCAACTTTTTTTAACGTTTTTAATAGCTATATGACCATTTAGAGCTTGTGTGGGTTTTTTGGGCAGATTTCAAGGCATATAATAATATGTATAAATAAAGGTTTTCATTATAATTTTATATTTTATGTCAAAAAAATGAATCGAAAAACCTGATCTATACCCGAACCATACCCGACCAATATGGCAATACCCCAACCCTATCCGACCAATGCCCCGGGTACACAGGGTAAGGATTTCCTGGCCAATACCCGAACCTGACCCGGGTATGGCAATATCCAAAGATTTAAAACCCGGTAATACCCAAACCTAGGTATGTACCCAACTCGGGTTTTAGAAAAAAAATCCAATTTGTGCACCTCTATTTAGTAGATAGTTGGATACATATGAACTTTATAAGTGGGATGATAGGCCCAGAGACTGTTTAAAGCCCAATTAAGAGCTTTACAAACCATCTGTATTATTGAGACCCAACATTGATGGGTTGAACCTGGACTAGCAATAACTGTACAACTTTGTGTTCAAATTACTTGTGTTCGTAGGATTGGTTCGTTGATTCATTTGGTAACTTTGTTTGAATCAAAACAAACAGATTATGTTCTCATCAAACAGAACCCAAGTTTGGTCCGTTTTTATTCATTATACAAACCAACATTTCCCAAAATGGATAAATTATATTCCACTGGTTACCAGCCAACTTACTCTCTACACTGAATGATTGTGTTTTTACTTTAAAACAAAATAACCGATGTAGAACGCATTCACTTGAAATGAGAAATTCGCAACAGACAGCAATAGAGAGGGCACGTTTGAGACGGGGGAGCCTAAGCACAATCACCCACACACATTCATATAACCAAAAATAAGAAACCGGGTTCGCGTCCAGCCTAAACCATTTCCAGATTTCAAATTAAGTTCCGGTTAGGTTGGGTGGGTTAGTGTGTCTTGGCTCGGCTAGGTTATTGGTATTTTGGATCCAAACCAAACACCAAACACCCTTGGTTCATATTATACATACACATGTACATATCGATCTATAGACCGAATATGAAGCCGTTCGAAAATGAAGTTAACAGAAACCTATGGATGTAGCATAAATTTCTTCATTATTTCCTCTGCTGTTGCTGCATTCGACATCGGGGCAATGCATATAATGCCATTAAATAACAGCTTGCATGCCAAATATTGAAGAAATCTAACAAATAACTTTTATGAGCCATGTGGTTAGGTGGTTAGCCAGTCGAGTGAAGTGGGATCATATTATTTAATATGCCCTGATTAATTCATTGTTGCTGGCTTGCAGCTGCTTTTAACATCCTCTTTACACACTCATAATTGACAAAAATATTGTAAAAAACCTAACCAAGTCTTAACAAACAGAAGACTTGTAGTTGTAAGATTGAGAGTAAAACGTCATTTTCGTCCCTGAGGTTTGGCCAGTTTTATGACTTTCGTCCAAATGTTTGTTTTTCCGCATCTGGATCCAAAAGGTTTGACATCTTGCCATTTTCATCGGATAACTCCATCCATTTTTCTCTAAGTCAGAGATATTTCCGTCTTTTTTTTAACTTAAAGGACAATTCAGTCTTTTTCATTTTCAGGAGTATTTAGTCTTTTTTTACATAAATTGGAAAAGACCGAATTGCTCTTTAAATTAGCAAAAATATACGAAAATACTCCTGATTTAACGAAGAAAATTGGATGAAGTTAACGAGTTGGATGAAGATGGTAAGATTTCAAACTTTTTGGATCCAAACGCGGAAAAATAAGCCTTTGGAGGAAAGTCGTAAAATTGGCCAAATCTCAGTGACGAAAATGGCATTTTACTCAAAGATTAATGAAAAAAAATAGAGCTTTAAAAGGTATTTGATGAAGTTGATACCTGATAGATACATTTTTAAGTCTTAACAGTATTGTTATACATACATTCTGTTATAAATAACCTACTTTTATACAACAAGTAAAACACTTGTATCAAAACAGAAGGAAGTCACTTTGAACATGTAAATCTTATTGTTCACACTAAAAATCTAAAAATGCTCCACCAACCAATTTGTTAACTACATTTGTATACAACAGTTTGTAAGAACCAACTTTAAACACATCAACAAACTCATCGAGGTTTCCTATGTGACTTGAACCGCGATGGTGGGGACGGGGAATATTCGGTGGTGGCTCTAGTTCGCCCGAAAGCATCGCCACAACTTCTTTCATAGATAAGAAATTTAACATAAAGAGAGTTAAACTAACCGATTTGGGCAAAAAACGGGGTCTCCGACGGTGGTCAGGCGACTTTTGGGGGGAAATGAAGGAGGGAAGAAATAGTGCTTTATAGGGACCGGTACGTCGACACTTTTAGCGGCGACGGCGGGTCGCCGGTATTGATATTGTGTCGCCGCTATTGGGTTAACTTGGATAAGATTTGTGTGGCTAGGGTTTATTGTGGTTAAGGGACTTTTAGCGGAGATGCCGTCGCCGCTAATGGCCATATATATGTCGCCGCTATTGCTTGTTAAATCCCCAACCGTCAGATCTTGAAAATGATCAACGGATGGGGTTTGGACTGAGAGCTCGGGACACGGATCGACCAATAGCGGCGACACTTTGGGTGTCGCCGCTAAAGGGGGGTATTTCTTGTAGTGTATGTATATATAGGTTATGGATGATGGATGATACTAAGAAATCATTGTACAAATCGGTTTTCTATTTACATATTTCAAATCTTAACATATAACTGAATATATATATATAAGTACTCCTTTTCATTTAAACTAAGAATTTGCACTGGGGTCTGATTTTCGGTGTTGAGAGTTTTTTATAGCTAAACATTAGAATTTGCAGGTCGGTTGTCGTTCAGGTCGGGGCAGGGTGAGAAACATAATAAAATACAATATCAGATAAAATTATATGATCATTACTCATTAGAAAAATGCACAATAAAAAAAGATGTCATTGAAATAAAAAAAAAACATTACAACTGTTTAAAGTTGTTCCTATGAAATTCAAACGGATATAACTCAGCTAACCTTAAAATCTTTTAAACAATAGATGCACTAAAATTATCACTCGGGCTCAAGTTACTACACGTAAGTAGTTCGGTTGTTACCTCACTAAAATGTTCACCAAACTATTTAATTTGCACATCTAACACTGTGGACTATGCAATAATGTTACTCTTTATACAAGATAATGATATATTAATAACATTAATAAGGGTTAAATAATATTGGCATGCTGTTCCCAAAAATAATCATTCATGATGACAGCAATTAAACCTCCTAGAATTATTAAGAAATGCCAAACCATGTCAAGTGGGTTGCTAAAAAAGAAACCAAAGAACGTACAGAAAAGGGTCAAACTTGAGACCTATTTGTTTGGTGATGAAGGAATTGCATCACAGCAATTTTCATTTTAGTCTTATGAGACACAATTAATTATTTTTATAGGGTTTTTAAAATTAATATACCGGTTCTATATATTTTAGAAAACATTAAGGTCTGAGAACCCCACCCATCATATGTGGGTCCGCCCCAGTGCATAAGCTCATATGAACCATATATATAATGGCTCACAGAACCATATACAATGGCTCACGTTCAAAAAATGTTTGCTTATGTGATGTTTTTAAGATATGACATGAAATTAAGATTGTATAATAAGAGGAACCTTTAAGTACAACTAGTGGGTTATACTCGCGTTTTGCGGCAGTACCATCCCATTTAACATATTTTAAATGAAAACGTATACGCAATTGATGTTTTATGTCGACATACCAATACCAATATCGATGTTTTCGGTCGTCGTTGACATCAATTCGGTTCATCAGGGTATCGCTACGTCACCGCACAAACACTCATGTGGCTTACGATAAAATATACTCTAATGCAAATAAAACTCCGTTTTCAACAAAATTTATAAATACATAAGATTAGGCACGTCACAACGGTGTACTTAGAACTTCATTAAAAAATCTTTTATGTCATTATAATAACGAAGATAATAAATGGTGCTAATTTAATATGAGGTCACTTTAATAATATTTACGTATGCACTTATCGAAACGTAGAAAAAATAGAAACGTCGCAACGACATACTTGTAAGTTTAAAAACCATCATCTATTAAAATTTATAAGAAAAAAACAAAATGTAGTTAAAATTAATTATAATAAAGAAAACTAAATCTTTAAAAAGATTGTAATTCTATGCGACGCGAATTCGGTCATAAATTACAAAAAATCGATATCGGTACTAACATTGTTCGGTCGGTAACCAGCCGATTTGTTTTGTTACATGTACAATACCAAAGTAACCTTATGACTAATTTAAATTAGTTTTACATTACTTAACAATTTTATATTAGTGGCCATATAGTTAAGGCTCAAGTTTTTACTAATTAATCATGATGGATTATATACTTAACTTTCAATATCTCTAATCTAAGAAATGTTGCTCCAAAAGTTCATTTTATATATAAAATGTTAAATAATGTTTTAACAAGTAAAACTGCCAACTATATATTGTTTTTAATTAAATGGTCTTAATGTAGTTATAGAACTTAAATAGAATTATGGGACATAGGGTTTTTGGAAGGACACGGAATATGGGTCCCACGTGAGTTGTAGGATGACAACATAATATATAAAATAAAAGAAATGTATATTAAATTTGCATAAAAATAAACCACACGTGTGTGTAAATGCATATAAAAAGAAGGAAATTCCCGTTGGCGTACATATTTGATCACATAAAGAATGGAAATTAATTAGTAGTGTTGATTGTTAAAACAATCACTGTGGCAAGCTAACAATTAGATTGCTGTGTTCTTCATTTTGTAGTATGTTAGCACATTAGATGGATATCGAATTGAACCAAAGATTTCAATGAAGCCATGCATAAATACAGTGGCGGATCTAGAAAACTTTCAAAGAGATAACGTTTTAAAAGAAAAGGGAAACAGAATAGAAAAAACGTCAATTTTTTCCAAAATTTATACTACAACCGGAGCGCCAAGAGCTAGCATACAAGGGTACATCCGCCCCTGCACAAATATCAAGTATGAATAGCCTGTTGGAATAGTCCAGATCTGGTTAAAGATCTTGCTAGTTTATCAAAGTGAAGTTAGAAAATTTGTTATTGTAGTTAGTACCCTAATTGTAACTTATCGTAAGTTTAGGGTTAGTTACCAAAGTTATTTGAGAATTAGGGTATCGATGCGTTGCTTATGAACCGTCGTCCCATCCCTTCTTCGATGTGACTATTAATAGAGTCGCTAGCCACCATTTGTAAATATCCCGTTCAATGTGGAAACAATCTGTTCTTCATAAAATCAGTAACACAAATCGTTACAATTGTTGCTTGTCTATTAATTTTGTTTGTGTTAATCGATCCACTTGGGCCATCATAGGCCAGCTCGACTGAACATATTCAAAGGATTGAGATCCTCTAAATTTTCAATTTGGCACTCAAAATTCAATTGCTTATCTATATTTCATATTTCATGTCTTGAATGAGGGAAATTATACATTTAACTTGTTTTGTTTGTATAGTTATACTGCATGCATTGTTACCAAACAATTATACCAACTTTAATTAAAGCTTACCTTCTTATATAAAATTAAAAGTTTAATTAAAAGTTGACACCCCAGTGTCGAGTAATATTTTTATAAGGAGGCACCATCTAAGATGACACATCATGTTCCATATCATATATACTCACCCTATTAAATAAATATATAAATTTAAACCATCGACCACTGACATCGCCATTGTTGACACAATGTAACACAACCCACCTGTGTCACCTCCCTCACCTAATCCAAATCTCATCTATCATAGCTCTACTTTGGATACAAATCAAACTCGCAACTTTGAGCATTAACGTCTTATCAAATCTCATGGCGGAACTCTTAATAAAAAAGAATAAAAACCCATAAATTATTAATTATATAGTACATCAATACTATTATTTGGGTACAAGATTAATAAAAAAACACATTTTCAACTAAATTTATTGCCGTTAGATCGAACTCACAAGAACCAATGAATTCATGGTAATTTACACTTTCTTGACTAAGTAAACCTGCAGTTATATCAGTAAGAAAAAAGAATAACATTTTATAGCTAGTTAAGCCAACCCAAAAGGCATAATGTGACTACTTATTTACTCCACCCAGAAAACAGGCTTATAATGCTAGCTAGTAATTTATATATTGACTTAACAATATTTGTTTTAACGGCAAACTAACCTACTTCTAATCTACTATTTTTAACCACCAATACATGTATCTCATCGAGAGGGGAGAAACCTTACCACCACAACATGTCCCTTAAGGACTATTCAATAGCATTAGCTATAAGATACAATGCCATAAGTTGTAATTACTTGCACTTACATATTACATGAAAAGTACTAAAACACAATAAACCACATACTGTAATTTCATTTTCATCTAAACGAGCTTCACTAAAGCTCACCACAAAGTTCTTTGTTTGAAAATGAAAATCAAACGTATGTTGGCAAACAACTCCACAATATATAAGCTCATACAAGCAACTAAATTTACCTTGATTAGTTCTACAGTTTTCTTGAATTCAGTAATTATTTGCTATCGCGGCTAATCTTTGTTGCAACATCGAATTATCAGTTGACACCAAATCATTCGCCTGCGAACAGTTAATAATATGCTGACTGAGCACTAGAGTTGAGGCATGGAAACTCTGGAACAATTGACATTATGTAATAATTAAATTTACCTCGGTTTGAACAAAGTGACTCAACCTATGGTTTACTTTAATACAAGTGCAGGTTATGACATTAAGATCTTCCGAAATCACCTTTAGAACTCTTGAAAGAGGGAAACCATCTTCTAGTGAACAACTATTGATCATAATCTGAACTCCCCCTTTACAAGAGCTAACTGAGACTGTATTAGGAAACACATTCCTTAAACTTTTGTCATTAGTATTTGTCCCAGTACAAGAAACAGCACTTGTCTCCACCAGTTTCTTGAGCCTGTCTCTTTTGACACTTAGAACCCTAATATTTTCTTGCATGTGTTTGATGTGGTTCACCGCCTGATGAATATGATCCGAGGCAGATCGTTTTCCCTAAACACAAAATCCATCAATACATCATTCAGGTTTTAGGTTTTCAACTAGTACAACAAATTCCAATTCACTTTCATCATCAAGAACTCTTGAGGTCAAAATTGACACATTTATTTGTATAACTTTTTTGGAACAGATAACTCACACACCCATTAAATCTACACCAATGTTCACCATAGGACTAAAACACTCAACCACTTGGAGATGAACATCCCTAACCTACAAATGGCCGCTTAAAAGTTTGTGTGTGGGTTGGGGGGGGGGGGGGGGTAAGCCTAACCTTCAAACAACCATTCGATCAATTGAAAATCACTACCAGAAAACTAGGCAATTGCGACTAAAATTTGCGACCAATATAAGACAGTCGCAAAATTTGGGACTGGTTTGCGACCAAAACCAACAATCGCAAAATTATAAACCAACCCAGATTCGGTCGCAAACGGTTGCAAATTTTGTGACCGCATTTTTCCGGTCGGAGATCAGTTGAACAGTCGTCGGAAAATAGTCGCAAATGCGAGAAAAAAAACTAGGCAATTGAAAATCACTACCAGAAAATTAGGCCATTGCGACTAAAATTTGCGACCAATATAAGACAGTCGCAAAATTCGGGACTGGTTTGCGACCAAAACCGACAATCGCAAAATTATAAACCAACCCAGATTCGGTCGCAAATGGTTGCAAATTTTGTGACCGCATTTTCCGGTCGGAGATCCGTTGAAAAGTCGTCGGTAAATGGTCGCAAATGCGAGAAAAAAAAAGGAACAGTCGCAACCATTTAAAGCGGTTGCAGATACGAAAAATATGTGTAAACAAAATTTGCAACTATCAAAGCGGTCGCATATACGAGAAACATATGAAAAATATAATTTGCGGTTGGCAACAAGGTCGCAAATTCAAGAAATATATGAAAAAGCAATTGTTGCGACCGTCTAAAGCGGTCGCACATAAGAAAATATCTAAAAGTACAAATTTGTATATGAAACATTAAAAAAACCATCGCAACGGAAAGAGGAGAAAATCTTTACTTTTGATGGTACTGATTCTTCCTGTAATGAGGTTTTGTAACTTTTGAATGACAATGACGTTGAATCGATTAAAGGAAAGAGGAGAAAATGAGCAATTTGTTAGGGCACAGTTTGCTTCAATCGACGGAGTTAAAGCATCAAAGTCAGAGAAACTATTGCAAGCATTACTGGAAATACTTTGTTTCAAGCTCAAGCAACTTCTGAGATACAGAAGATATCGTTGTTTTCCTTCACCTCTATATTAGCCAGCGATTTCCGTGGTCATAGATTAACTTTGAGGAGATTTGAGTTGTTTGGTTTCCAGTCTTGTTCTAGCTGTTTTAACGACCGATCTGACTTTCGAAGAAGAATTTTATACTTTTGTCATTTCATAGTAATTCAATGATTTTGATATCACTGACATGTTATGATAACATCTACTGTTGAAGATTTGCCTTAAATGAAGGTACAAATCACGTAGATGATTATTGTTTACTATTGTGTATGCAGCTTTAATAGATGGTAAGAATAATCAAACCCTAGATTCAGCAAGAAGCTCCTTCTCTCAATCTATAAAAGGTATTATCTTAATAAAATATAGTGCTAAACTGTTGCATCTGTTCTTAAGGTTACTTTAAAGCTGTTAATGATTGGTAGGTAGTGATTTAGTCAGAAAATTAGGCTGTCAGCCATTAGGTTGTGGATTAAACTCTTATGCTTATAGTTATTTAAACTCTTCTGGTAATTGAATTATTGTTGCTCTTCTATAGATCACCAAAACCGGAAGTCTATATCTGAAATTCCTGAAAGGAAGTTGGAGCGGAGAAGATCTACATCAGTGTGAAAATTTTAAAAATATGAAAAATGTGAAAATTTTATAAGAGCTACTCTAAACTAGAATTCAATACATATTTTAACCTATCAGTTTAACATTGTGTTTTTTTATTTGTTTTATTTTGTCACTGACAGGAGAGATAGTGACAACTTCGCTTCGGTATTGTGGGACTGCTGCTGTTAAGTAGCAATGGTGAGTCCTGCCTGTTGGGCTTGTCTGTAATATTAAAAAATTGTAATATTAGAAATTGGTTCATTTTCACTTTTCGTATATGTGTAATGAAGTTGGGTTATGTTGCTTATAGAAAAGATCATGATCAATATTTTCCCAGACATTGGTGTGCATGTTGCCTTGTTTGAGCCTTGGGTCGCTGCTATTTGGGTCGCTCCATATGTTCTTCATTACTTTATGGACAACAAAGACAAGTTTGTGTTTGATAGTTTACTAGGGTTTTTAGTTTTTATAATTTATTTATATACGTCAAAATTCCCACTGATAAAATATTTAATAAATACTAGTGTGTTGTTTATTTAATCAAATATTTAATATATGTTCATTCTTGTTCATGAAATCCTCTTTTTATTCGTTTGTGTTCATTTGTGTTCAAGAACATTCATTTGTGTTTGTTGGTGTTCATAATTATTTGTTTGTGTTTGCTTGCGTTCATGTGTTTGTGTTAAATAAACTTAACGACCGAACACAAACGTTCACGAACACGTTTATTTTCTTAACAAACGAAAACTAAAAGAAATATTGCTTGGTAAGTAATCACGAACCATACGTGAACATTTTTATCTCCTTAAAAACGAACACGAAACACGAATTAGGCATTGTTTATGTTCATTCCATTCATTTGTCACCCTACCCATAGATAGACAAACTCAAACAAACGATAAAGAACGAAAGAGAACTATATGTTCATGTTAAGCTATTTAGTTAGATGACTTTATAAAACTAATGAAATTTCAGTCAACAATGTTTATGAACGATATGGTGAAAATTTAATTTGTTTACAGAGCTAAAGATAATGTCTCCAATCAGGCACATGTGTGTCCCTAAATGGGGCAAGATCCAGAAACAATCCATGTGGTGTGGTGCACCATACCAACCGGATAACTTTGGTTCTTAATTTTATAATTTGTATATGTATAAATAGAAGTGGGTTGGAGTTGTTGGGCACAAGTTTCTACTCAATGCCACCATAATTATTCATAAATGAAGATTTGTATATATTTCATGATGATTTTATTTGCATAAGTTTAAGAAAATGCACCCTTTTGGCCTTTTCCATATGCCTTAAGTATTTCTTAAGAATTAAACAATGGCAAAGAAATCAGATTAGTATCTGCTTTTAGTAAGGATGGACCATATACGATTCGTACATATCACGTATATAATTATAATATGTATGAATTATAATTTTATTTACATGAATGTAGTAGAGGGATGAAATGAAAACTTTATTTAAAAAAAAAATAGAAAACTCTCCTCAATCAATATAATAACTTTTTTTATTCCCCTCTTGTGTATTTTGGTTTTATAGCTAAAATTTAATCAATGATAAACTGATCATCCTTAATAACGGGTTAGACTTATTAACCTCTAAAAGGCTCAAAGAGATTAAACTTTAATTTTGCTATATTACTAAAATTAAGTGAATGGTGGTTATGGTTTAATAAAAACAATTAATATAAAATCAAAATAAAAAACTGTTGGTTCAGTTTGGAGACCAAGCTATCATCTCACCATACATCTATAGCATAACTTATCCTATATAGATAAATCTCTACCTATATTATATATGCATCTCTAACAAATTTTACCTTCTCAAATCTCAATATAAGGTTTATTTTCAATTCTATTGGTTTTACAAGGACTAAGTTGAATGTTAAGCTCAGTACTTAAAGTAGTAGAGGTGCACAAAAGACCCTAATCCGGACCTGAACCCGGAAAAAAACCAATCCCGGGTATAAGAAAAACCAGGTTTTTTAAACTCAACCCCGGACCCTACCTGTAGCGTAGGGACTGGGTATGCATATATTGTTCAATACCCAAACCCATGTTTTTTCGTACCTAGTTTCAGCGTACCCGGGTTTCCATAAAACTCTTACCCAGGTTTTCGTAATGCATGTAACCGGGTTTAAAAAAATACCCACACTAGGCTTAAAAAAATACCCAGACCCGTTGTGTACAGCAACTTTTTTGAACGTTTTTAATAGCTATATGACCGTTTAGAGCTTGTGTGGGGTTTTTTGGGCAGATTTCAAGGCATATAATAATATGTATAAATAAAGGTTTTCATTATAATTTTATATTTTATGTCAAAAAAATGAATCGAAAAACCTGATCTATACCCAAACCATACCCGACCAATACGGCAATACCCCAACCCTACCCGACCAATGCCCCGGGTACACAGGGTAAGGATTTCCTGGCCAATACCCGAACATGACCCGGGTATGGCAATATCCAAAGATTTAAAACCCGGTAATACCCAAACCTAGGTATGTACCGAACTCGGGTTTTAGAAAAAAAATCCAATTTGTGCACCTCTATTTAGTAGATAGTTGGATACATATGAACTTTATAAGTGGGATGATAGGCCCAGAGACTGTTTAAAGCCCAATTAAGAGCTTTACAAACCATCTGTATTATTGAGACCCAACATTGATGGGTTGAACCTGGACTAGCAATAACTGTACAACTTTGTGTTCAAATTACTTGTGTTCGTAGGATTGGTTCGTTGATTCATTTGGTAACTTTGTTTGAATCAAAACAAACAGATTATGTTCCCATCAAACAGAACCCAAGTTTGGTCCGTTTTTATTCATTATACAAACCAACATTTCCCAAAATGGATAAATTATATTCCACTGGTTACCAGCCAACTTACTCTACACTGAATGATTATGTTTTTACTTTAAAACAAAATAACCGATGTAGAACGCATTCACTTGAAATGAGAAATTCGCAACAGACAGCAATAGAGAGGAGGCACGTTTGAGACGGGGGAGCCTAAGCACAATCACCCACACACATTCATATAACCAAAAATAAGAAATCGGGTTCGCGTCCAGCCTAAACCATTTCCAGATTTCAAATTAAGATACGCCTGGTTGTGAAATCTTCAACAGTAGGGACGAAGGTAGGGTTCTCAAGATATCATCAAATCTTTAATACTATATAATAAGTAGTTTTTTTTGGTGTGAGTAATTATTAAATGCTCAAATATCCTATTTGGTTTTTATTTTCTATTTGTATATTTAAGTCCCTGTTATTTAATTTGGTTAAGATTATGGAATCTTATGCATCTGTATCCACACTGAGCAGTGGACCAACATCCAACCAAGAGAAAAGAAAATATTAAAACATATTTACGGTTGGTGATTAGGTTTTTAGTAAATTGCAATATAAATACAATTTATATGGAATTGTTAGCGATTTAAGCATATCCTCAACATTTGATGATAAAAAAAATAAGTTAATCAAATTCAATTGAATCAATGTTTTGTTTTTAACTTTGTGTAATAAAAGATAAAATAACGCTAAATTCGGTTTTTGTTAGTTACGAAGCACTGAAGTAATCGTTGATTTTCTTGACCATTGTTACGGAAAATAATATGCGTTTTTAGACATCTTTTTACTAGTTCTTTAACATGCTAACTATCCATATTCATACATGTAGATTCTCAAGACTTTTATAAATGAGTTTAAAATTAGAATATATCAATTTGTATGTAACATGTTATTATAGTTAGAACTTATTATATCAAACTTTAAACTTAACCAGGCATCTTTAAAAGATCAAGAATCATATTCTCTTCCTATTAAATAGGAACACATGAATACATAGATCAGAGATCTGCGTATAAACATCTTTCTCGTTTTAGATTAACCATTTTCTTGCTTCTCTTGAGCTACCATTTTTTATTAACCATAATGTTAATTTGCTTCACATCCTTGTTCAGTAGAAACATTATTTAATGTAAAAGCTTACATATCGTATACTATTATCATGTATAGCCGACCTATAAAATAAATAAAAATAAACCACCAACCACTACATCCCCATGCTACTGATCACCTCACCACTGACATCGCCATATTGTTGCCACAATGTAACCCAACTCACTCATGTCACCTTCCTCACCTGACACAAACCTAGTCTTTTTCACCTTAGCTTCATTCTAGACACTTTTCAAACTCGCTACTTTGATCATCATATCTCATATATTCGCTATAACTCCATTTTAAACAAAACTTGCCTTGGTTACAAAACTCTTATAAAGAAGAACGCACACACATAAATTATTAGCTATATGTGTATACAATATGAATATAATTATCTGTCTACAAATTTAATAAAAAATCATGTTTTCAACTAGATTTTCCAACAGCTACTACTTTAAAGAACAAGGAATGCATAGTAATTTACACTTTCTTGATTAACCCACAGTTATAAGCATGTAAAGCAAAACCGACAGACATTGTGTACTAGTTATTTACTCCACCTAGAAACCAAGCTTACAATACTAATAAATTATAATAACAACATTATATTAACTGTAACATATATGCAATGCATGTTATAAGTCGTAATTACTTCCACTTACGTATTACATAGAGAATTAGAGCACGTAACATACCACAAACTATTGTACTTTTGTCAATAGGACCTTCACGGAAGCTCACCATAAAGATCTTAAATTGAACTTTGAACACAGATTCAAATAGATAGTGGCAAATAACTCCACAATGAGCTCACACAAGCTATTATCTTACCTTAATTAGTTCTACACTTTTCTTGAATTCAGTAGTTATTTGCTATAGAGACTAATCTTTGTTGTAACACGGAGTTATACGTTGACACCGCGTCATTTGCCTGTTAAAAGTTAATAGAGTTGATGTTTATATCATCTAACAACACAAAATAGAAGTAATTTAATGAATGGAAAGAAATTTACCTCAGTTTGGATAGAGTGAATCAACCTATGGTTTTCTTTAGTAATGGGTAGGTTATGACAATAAGATCTTCTGAAATCGCCTTTAGAACCCTTGAAAGAGGGAAACCATCTTCTATTGAACAGCTATTGATCAGAATCTGAATTCCCCCGTTACATGAACTGACTGAGACTGTATTAGGAAACATATTACTTAAACTTTTTTCATTGGTATTTGTCCCAGTACGAGAAATAATACTTGTCTCCATCAGTTTCTTGAATCTGTCTCTTTTGGCACTTAGAACCTTAATATTTTCTTGCATGTGTTTGATGTAGGTCACTGCCTGATGCATATGATCCGAGGTACTTTGCTTTCCCTACACGAAAAGTTCAATTAACTTTGATCATATATAACTAGCACTACTATAATCCTACCACCAACCCCAAACTCAAAAACTCAAATACACCACCCCAAACCAGCTGTTCAACGAAAAACTCAAACGGCTGTTTAAAGGTAGGGGGCAATGACGCAAGCCCTACAAATTCTCAAATGAGCGTTAGAAAGTAAGAAGGCTATGACACAAGCCCTAACCTTTAAATAACTTTTCGATACAACCTCAAACGGCTGTTGAAAGTGAGATTAGATGTCGATACTGACCCAATAAATTATATATATTTACTATTTCTACGATTGTTTTAGTAAACCTAATTACTTAAAGAACTTAGAAATAACTTACTTTGAGGAGTTCAAGGGGAAGTAGATCCCTAAGTGAAGCATAAAGCTTAGCCATATCTTGCCTACGTTGTCGTTCGATCGCTCGATGAGCCAGTTTTCGCTGTGTGTGATCATCTTCAGTAGATGCTGAATTAGGTTTAGATGAAGGTGACTGGTCTCCGTGCAATTTCCTAGCTTTGGTGACCGGATCATATGTACTCATGTCCTCCATGGTAACAAGATCTTGTTGATTTCTTGTTGGTTGTTGGAAGCAGATTAAAGAAGGAATCTGATGAAGTACCAACTCATGGTCACTTTTTTGAAAAGAGACCATCGTATACGTAAGATGCTAAAATTTTGTATTAAGCCCACCACAATTTAATATGATTTGATCTGATCAACAACTGTATTTGGGGGATGTATGTGAGTATTAATTATTAAATACTTGTTATAGAGATACGCCTGGTTGTGAGATCTTCAACAGTTGGGACGAAGATAGGTTTTTCAAGATTTCATCAAACCTTTAATATTATTTATTAAGTTGCTTTTTTTGTGTGAATAATTATAAACCTTTCAAATATCCTTTTTTTACTTATTTTCTATTGTAACATTCGCCTTTAAAAATAAAGTTATTTTATATTTGTATTTTTATAAAACCTTAGAGAAAAGTGAATATAGTGCTCTTACACACTTAAAAAAAGGTGAAAAACCCTATAAAACTACGTCGTTTTGATTAAAAACTCAAAAAATTAAATCAAAGCACACTTTTTTACTTCTTCCGTTTTCCATTGATGTAGCCACTTTTCGTTTTTTACAAGGTCAATCTAATGGTTGATGCAGAATACCGTAAAATTAAATCCTTTGTATTTTTATCATTTATTTTCATTCAATGTAGCCAAAACTCCTTCGTTCTTGTTTTCAGTACAGGAATTACTTTTTTTTGTTAGAAGATCGGACGATGTAATAGCTCTATTTCAATTTAGGCATCTACTAATTTGAATTCAATGTTAGCATGTTAAAGATGGATCATCGCAAAACGAACCCTCACGTAAGCGGCCACTAGAATGATTGATGATTCACATATAGAATTCTTAACAGTTGTTATTCAATTACAAAACTAATCGGTTTTCTTCATAGTGATTTTGTTACGCTTAAAAGCACTGATGGATCCAGAGTATTTTATCAGTGGGTGCAAAACATTTAAGTCGAGTCAGATCAAGTCGGGTTAAAATGAGGTAAACAAAAATAAGTCGTTAGATAAGACAATTCACACTTGTTTACTTATTGACAATAATGTAAATCTATTCATAGTTTATTAGCCAATAATATTAAAAGTCTGACATATATTTGATTAAACTCAAACCTTTATAGGTAAAAACAAATATGAATCACCAGACTTATCCAACCACACATTACTATCTACATAGTTTAAACAGTTATAATTAATATGCTAATATCTAACATTTTTAATTAGTTTAAGTAATACATAATATGGCAAAAAGATATGTTAACTCAAAGGTTGTTAACAAATTCAAATCAAACTTAAAGGTTTTAAATATAAATTTACTTTAACAAGAGGGGCTAATATAAAACTTTGATTTAAAAGCCGACAAACATTGGGTATTCCCAAAATCCATTTTTGTCTTTCAAGTCATCTTCTCACTCCTTTATATTCTCGAATAAAGTTTGATTTCTCCACCAAAAATCCTGTTTTCTTCTCTGTTTTTCGACGTCACCGGTGCCTTTCATATATATATGCAAAGGTGCCTCCTAAAAAAAACTTTAAAAAATCCATTTTTTTCTAGTACTTACATGAATCTCAACGGTGCCTTGTCACCCCCTGACTAACATGTAAATCCGCCCCTGCTTAAAAGAAAAGGCGTTCTTCATAGTGATTTTGTAAAAAAAAATTTAATCAAAACAACGTAGTGACAAGGGTTCGCACTAAGCTTAGGTGTGTGACAACACCATATTCACTTCTCCCTATTGTTAATTTGGTTAAAATACTATAGTTTTGAACAAATGAAACCCATCCATTTGTAACATAGACGTATCGTATGGTTATTGCATATTGATATTTTGAAATACATAAAACTATCATACAAAATTTCATAAAATATAAAGTAGTAAGGTTGTTTGTAGGTGTGCAAACGAGCTGAGAAGCTCACGAGCTACTCGAGATCGACTCGATAAAAAGCTCAAACGAGCCAATTACTTGTAAATTATCTTATATAAATTCTTAGTGATTTTAAGCATACCTAATTACTTGGTAACAAAAAAGATAAATAAATCAAATTCAATTGAATCAATGTTTTATTTTTAACTTGTGATAATGTTAACAAAATCTAAAACAACGTTAAATTGGATTGTCGCGAAATGCTGAAAAGTAAACTTTGATTTTTCTGACCAGTGTAATTAAAAATAACATATCCTTTTAAAATCTTTCTACTAGTTCTTTTAATGACACATTGTAACTATCCATAAATGTAGATTATTACACTTCTACACATGATTTTAAAATTAGAATATATCATTTTGCATTTAACACATTATCATAGTTGGAACTTACATTTACTTTTAAACTAAACTAGGCATAATTGAGAAGATCTAGAATCATACTCTTTTATCTCTTTCTATTAAATAGGAACATATGAATGTAGATTTGACGACCCCATGGCTTCATACTCAAGGATGGAGCGTCTCGAACAATAATCAATACAACAGTAACTAATTCGTAAATGGAAGTAACGACAAAAACAATAGAACAACGATTTTTTGTCGATGAAAGTTTGATCAAATGGATCTATGTTCATCGGTTAACATACATATATATTGTTCTGAAACAACATAATGCTTGGTAGAAACCGTTCCAAAAATGATGCAACTGTTTGACCCTCATGATCTGACGATTACAAGTCTTTCATGGGCTTGTTAATCACAGTTTAGCTCATAATAACATAAATATAAATTAAGTTTATTATCTTCAATATATCCCCTCTTAGTGATAGTTTGATAGTCCTACTCTAGAGTCCTTAAGTATTTATAAAGCACCATTTAAAGATCTCTTCCTTTGTCAATGTTATAACCCAATATGATAGAGAAGTCGTTCCACTTTTGACATTTGCTCGTTGCTTCGAAACCTCCAAAGCTTTAAACTCCAACATATAAGTCTAGCAAATCAACCTCTTCACCACTTTCTACAGGAGGAAACGGCTTACCTTTGCAGCTTTGGAAATCTTCCACAAACTACTTAACGACACCAAGAAATTCAGATTGAGAATGTCTTTGTGTTTTTGTGAACATGTTGTAGATTTGTATGATGTTTAAAAAGATAACACACATGTCCCAGTCCTTTTTAACTTCGTTTCCATCCTCCTTAACTTCATCAGCATGATTAAACATCAAATCGGCCTTCTGTTGGTGAAAACGTAGTGAATTTAGAGAATATGGATCAACAACTTCATGCCTAGGTTCGATATTCCTGTTCTCTAAATCCCCAACATCTTCAACACTAGTATTATTCTTGAATGTTTTAGAGATAACACAAGTATGGCTTTCAATTTTCACATCAAATCCCATAAACATGCTGGATTTTTCTATAGTTCCCATCTATAACAATCCTTGTTAATCCAAGCCCATAAACAATCAGTAAATCATTGTCATTATCCCTTTCAACTTTATAAATACTTTGCAATCACAAAACATGGATTTATTGTTTGTTTAATGTTTCTTAACACCAGGATTAACATACCAAATTGAGTCCCAATCACCATGTTCGGTTACCCTTACAACTAAGTCTGCATCTTGTGCATTCGATTCAACAAGGAAATTAATGGGTGACTTACGTTGACACGTATAAGCATAATGACCATAAAGATTGCATCAATAACAATAGATGCTTGAGAGATAATCATGAGTCCCTCGTTCCATATTAGTGATTGTAGTATAACATGTGTTCCGGCCAACATCATCATCATGGAACACATTCATGGTCGATGACTATGAATCTTCGCAGTTTCCGTAAACCTCTTCGCTACCCTGTGTTTCCAATATCTTCTTATCGAAGCCCTGGTTGCACCCTCCTTCAACAAAAGACTTGACAATGCAGAAGAAAGTCTCCTAACCGATGAGATCTTTCTCTTGTTGCCAAAACCCCAAGAATCGTGATTTGAAGAAAGCCCTTTGGCTAAGATATCACTATAGATTGGACGACCCAATGGCTTTATACTCAAAGATGAAACGTCTCGAACAATAATTGATAGAACAATAACTAATTTGTAAATGGAAATAACGATAAAAACAACAGAACAGGGATTGTTTGTTGATGAAAGTTTATTCAGATTGATCTATGTTCATCGGTTAGTATACATACATATATATTGTTCTGAAAGGACGCAATAATTGGTAGCAACCGTTCCGGAAACGACACAACTGTTTGACCCTATGATCCGACGATTACAAGTCTTTCATGGGCTTGTTAACCACAATTTATCCCATAATAACAATAATAAAAGTCTGGCCCATAACATAAATTTAAATTAAGTTCACTACTAACGAACTGATGATCAAAGGGATTAAATCCTAGAATTAGTATCCTGATGAGAAATCTACGTATAAATATCTTTCTCTTTTTAGATTGTTCATTTTCTCGTTTATATGGAGCTACCATTTTTTATTAACCATGGTGTCAATTTGCTTCATATCCTCAAACAATAGAAACTATGTTCAAACCCTATCTTGCATTATGCATTGATGACTTTAAATACATTTAGCCACGGGTAACCAAATTACATAAGAAAGATATCTAAACCCAACAAGGCACTAGGGTTCTAGCTATATATACAATGACATAAATAAATTATAATACGCAATGACTTCTAGCTTTAAACATATACCTAAGATCTGATTCTAGTAAGAAACACCCAAGACCACATACCTAAAAAATTACTTTGCAAATCTTTGCTACAATATGCATTACAATTTTAAAAATCTGTTGTTAGTATCTAATTTGAATATGTTTGGATTTTTTTTAAATTTAGGATTAGTGTCAAATTTCTAAAATATTTTCTAGTATGTACACAATAAGACATGTGAAGACTCCTTTAAACTTACATATATTTACTAATGTGTATATAGTGTTAAGGTAATATGAAAATTTGTGTTTGTTGTGAGAACTTAAAGAAATTGGTCAAAACAAAGGCTTTTTCAAAAAAAAAATTTACTAAATATCTTAAAAAATCAACTTTTCAAATAAAAATAAAAAATAATAATAATAATAGTTTTTGTTGCTTTACACCACTATAAAAGCCTCTTATAGTGGTCCAAATGCTGATAAATGCTGATGTCAGCTACTTTTTACACTACTGCAAAAATGCTTGGAACATTTTCATTTACGTGTGTGCAAAAAATAGTGGCAAAACTCGTACGAGAAGTTGAGGTTCTCTAAGTTCTCACAACTCGAGTAGGTTTACTCTATATATATATGACGATAAAATTACGTGTCCTCGTATTCGTCATGTTCTTCGAGTTTTTCATATTCATTATGTGCTTATCGTGTTCTTAATCGTCGTTATATTGAAATCGTTATTTTGAAGAAGACGTAAAAAATAATATTTTAAAGTCGATAATTTTAATTTAATATAATTTCTGTTAAAGAATGTAAGAAACCAATAGATAGGAGATAGAGAGTTATAGAATGTGGGGATCAAATGCAAATTTTAACTTATGAATGGTCTTTATAGCTAGAGTTTTTATTAATACACTACATTTTTAAATTAGCGTAGTAGTAGTAAAAATTATTACTTTACTTATAATACCATTCGTACATTAGAATTAGTTTGTATCAGATCTCCTCTAAGTTTATACACTTAGTAAAAGACTAATATACTCTTTATGGTTGAAGTTAGTTACTTGGATTCAAGTGGTAACAAAATCCAAAGCACAATATATTCTTAGCAAATAATAATAATAAAATAATAAGTTTAAGATGATATATATGTAATTGCTCCTAATATTCTACGGGAATTTCATATATCCCTTTTTAAAATTACAAAATTATATGATTTCTCAAACACAAGTTTTCGATGCATTATATATAATGGTTATCAACATGATTTACGGAATTATATAATTTGAGAAATTATCTCTAAGTTTTTAATGCGTGATGTGCAATGCTCTTCAAACATTATTTAGGGAATAATGTAATTTTGCAAGTCTACAAATTATATATGTGTGTCTGTGTATGTGAAATTATCTGAACTTTTAAATGTCTTAATTGGTATTAGAAAGTTAAAATTATCGAAATAGATATATTTGACCAAAAATATATCAACACAAACATTGAAACTTGGCCATTTTCAAAAAGCGAGGGCTAAGCCAAACCATCCCAAAAGCCCGGGGGGGTGAGCTTAGCCGATACTTCCCGGAAAGTGTACGATTAGCCATCTTAGTCGTCTTGATCATCTCACAAATAGTTTAGGCTTAGCCGTCTCAGTCGGATCACAAAAAGCATATGCTAAAGTTTAGCCTCTTAGCTGCCTCGTTAAAAGTGTAGACTAAACCTTAGCGGTCTCAATCGTATCACAAAAATTGTAAGCTAATTTTAGTTGTCTCATTCGGCGGAGCTTATATGACAACTTCTGATTAACGTAAATAAGACTAGCTACTTTGACGTAGGCTATATTTTCGTGTCTCTGAAAAACAACCTAGTCAACATGGTGTTTTTCCCTTTCAGGAATGGTGCACCTAAAGTTTAATTTATTTATAAAATGTTAAATGAGTCTTGTCAATATACATTGTTTTTTACATGGTCTTACTATAATTATAGAACCTAAATATAATTAAGGGGAATAATATTTATGGAAGGACAGGGACTGCGGGTCCAGCGTGAGTTGTAGGATCTGTTCAGGACAACAAAATCTATAAAATAATTAACTAAAACAATGTGGATTTAAATCAGCCCTACACGTGTGTGAATAGCAAAATAAGCAACAAGAAAACAGATACAAAATAAAGAATCCTCATTATGATGGCCAGTCCAGTGACTGTTGCCTCATATAGCAAAAAGAATGACCGTTGGCGAGCGTATATACATATTTGATCACATAATTTAAGGAGTGAAAGTTAAGCAGCGTTGATTGTTACCAAAAACAATTACTAAGGCAAGCTTGCTATATTACTGTGTTTTTTATTCTGTAAAAATTTAGTATGTTGCACATCATGTGGGATATAACCATTGCTTCATTAATTTCAATGATCTACCAACTTTAAAACTTACTCTCTTTAATAAAATAAAATAAAAACTTAAAACACAACTTGTTATTGTTTAATGTAACAACTTACATATTGTATACCATATTGTCATGTATACTCGATATATAAAATATTAATTAAAAATAAACCCCCACCAACCACTCCATCCCCATGCTACCGAACACCCTGGCCACCACTGACATCGCCATATTACCATTGTTGCCACGATATAACGCAACCCACTCATGTCACCTGACACAATCCTAACCTTTTTCACCTTAGTTTCATTATAGACTCGTTTTAAACTCGCTACTTTGAGCATATATCACATATATTCGCCCTAACTCTATTTTGAACACAATTTACCTCGTTTACAAAACTCTTACCTAGGAGAACGCAAACACATAAATTATTAGCTATATGTATACAATATATAAATATAATTATCTACCTAGAAATTTAATGAAAGTTATATTTTCAACCAGATTTTCCAACAGTTGCAACTTAAAAGAAACTAGTAATTTACACTTTCTTGATTAACTCACAGTTATTTTACCGTAAAAGCAAGAATAAGCATGTTAAAGTTAAGCAATATCAATAGACATCGTGTACTACTTATTTACTCCATCTCCATCTAGATTACAAGCTTACAATACTAATAGATTATAATAACAGCATTAACTGTAACATGCAATGTCATAAGTCGTAATTACTTCCACTTACATATTACAATATAGAGAATTAAAACACATAACAAACCACAAAATAGTGTGCTTTTGTTTTCATCAATAAGACCTTCACGGAAGCTCACCATAAAGATTTTTGTTTGAACTTTAAACACAAATTCAAATAGGTGGTTGCAACTGGCAAACAACTCTACAATGCGCTCACACAACCTATTAAATGTACCTTGATTAGTACTACTCTTTTCTTGAATTCAGTAGTTATTTGCTATCGAGGCTAATCTTTGTTGTAACACGGAGTTATCAGTTGACATCGCATCATTCGCCTGTTAAAAGTTAATAGAGTTGGTGTTTATATCATCTAACAATACAAAATAGAAGTCATTTAATGAATGGACAATAAGAAAGTTACCTCAGTTTGGATATAGTGAATCAACCTATGGTTTTCTTTAGTAAAAATGCATGTTATGTATGACATTAAGATCTTCTGAAATAGCCTTTAGAACTCTTGAAAGAGGGAAACCATCTTCTATTGAGCAACTATTGATCACAATCCGAATTCCCCCATTACAGGTACTGACTGAGACTGTATCAGGAAACACATTCCTTAAAATTTTTTCGTTAGTGTTCGTCCCAGTACGAGAATCAGTACTTGTCTCGACCAGTTTCTTGAGCTTGTCTCTTTTGGCACTTAGAACCTTAATATTTTCTTGCATGTGTTTGATGTAGTTCACTGCCTGATGCATATGATCCGAGGTAGATCGCTTTCCCTACATGCAAAATCCAGTTAACTTTGATCTTAAATAACTAGCCCTAATATAATACTATGACCACCCCAAACTCAAATACGCCACTCCTAAAAACCAGTTATTCAACGAAAGCTCAAACGGCTGTTTAAAGGTAGGGGTTATGACGCAAGCCCTAACCTTTAAACAAGAGTTCCAAAAATTCTCAAAGAGCTGTTAGAAAGTAAGAAGGCCATGACACAGGCCCTGACATTTAAACAATTGTTTGAAGCACCCTCAAACTGACATTTAAACAATTGTTCGAAGCACCCTCAAACGGCGGCCGTTGAAAGTGAGATTCTATTGTCAGTAACGTCCATATAGAAAACCCTAAAGAAGAACTCTTGGAGTCCATACTGACACAACTAATTATATATATATACATATACATATATATATACATATATATATATACCATTTCTATGATTCTGTTAGTAAACCTAATTAAAGAATATTGTTGAAAATAACTTACCTTGACCAATTCGAGGGGAAGTAGATCTCTAAGTGAAGCATAAAGCTTAGCCATATCTTGCCTACGCTGTCGTTCGATATCTCGATGAGCCAGTTTTCGCTGTGTGTGTTCGTCTTCAGTAGTCGCTGGATTAGGTTTAGATGAAGGTGACTGGTCTCCGTGCAGTTTCCTGGCTTTGTTGACTGGATCATATGTACTCTTGTCCTCCATGGTAACATGATCATGAAGATGTACTACAAGATCTTGTTGAATTCTAGCTTGTTGTTTGAAGCAGATTGAAGAAGGAGTCTGATGAAATACCAACTCATGATGATGATGATCACTTTACTGGAAAGAGAACATAATTAATATACGAGGATTGATGCTAATATCTTGGATTAAGCCCACCTAGAGGATTTGATTTGATCTGACCAACAACTGTATTTGGGGGATATATATGAGTGTTAAGTACAAGTATTAAATATTTGTTATAGAGATACGTCTAGTTGTGAGATCTTCAAAAGTAGAGACGATAATAGGCTTTTCAAGATTTCTTCAAATCCTAAGTAGTTGTTTTTTTGAACGGCAAATTTATGCTCCTTATGAGACCACCAACCCAAGTGGTTATTATGTAGTTATTTTTTTTTTTGCAAGTATAAAATCTCTCATATATCCTTTTTTATATTTATTTTGTATTTTTGAGGCCTATTATTTATTGGGTTTCTTAGTTAATTTGGTTAAAATACTGTAGTTGTATTTTTAAGGGCCTATTATTTATTGGATTTCTTATTTAATTTTGGTTAAAATACTGTAGTTTTGAACAAATGGAACCCATCCATATGTATTCACACTCGACAAGGAAAGTATTTTCTAATATTTGGTATAGAGTACAGTAACATTTATCATAAAAGAAAATAGTTTCACATTGGATGAACCAACATGCAAGCAAGTGAAAAGAAAAATTATACATATTTACGGTGGATGGTTAGGTTTTATTAAATTGCAATATATAATTGGAGTTGAATACAGTATAATTTACATGGAATTATAGGGATTTTAATCATATCTCAATTACTATTTGATAATACAAAAAGTAAATGAAATTCAATTAAATCTATGTTTTATTTTTAACTGTGATTATGTTAAAAAAAAACCCTCTAAAATTGGATTTTCAGTAACTACGAAGTGTAGAAGAATAATCTTTGATTTTGTTGAGAAATAATATACCTTTTAAACATCTTTCTACTAGTTCTTTTAATGACACATGCTAACCATCCATACATATAGATTCTTACCTTCTAAAAGACTATAGGGTATAGGTTTCGTGAAGCCCGTTCGTAAGGTGACATGACCTCGTGGTCACGGTTTGCACACCACCCTTGAATCTCGTGAGCGTGTGGCTCATGGGATCTCCTACAAAGGGCACGAGATAAAAGTTACAGTTGAAATAGCCGTTGGGTATTAGGAAAAAAAATAATTTTATTTAATCACATTTCACAATATTTTTTTTCACAATCTTTACTCCTTCTTTCTATAAATTATCTCCAACAAATATAAAAATTCTCTCTACAATTATGGTTTCTTCATCATCCTCGTCTGGCGAAATCATGGTTTCTTCATCATCCTCGTCTGGCGAAATCATGGTTTTTTCATCATCCTCGTCCGACGAAATCATAATGTTTTATGTGAACATGGTAATGAAAACGGCACAATTTATTTTGGAGGAAAACGAAAATGAACATACATCGCAACCGATAACAGGAAGCCTGCACCTTTAAATGGAGATCGGGAGGGTATACTAATTTTTTCCTTGATGTTTTTAAATATTTGCCAATTTTATTTTAATTCACTAGAATATGTACTCATAATTGGTTGATGGCCAACTACTTTGCTAAAAACCCGTGAACAGTTTACGCATCGATTTTGAATGAGTCATTGTTTATTCCTATGTATTGCTAATGATTTTGTAGATAGGAAACCATTTTTTTACATTATGATGGGATGCCAGAGGTAAAAGTGGTTTTTACATTATAATGGAGTTTGGTTACTTTCGGATTGAAGACGTATTCAATTTCGGTTTCCTTTTGAAATCAAACTTTGTTTCTCTTTTAATTGTGGCTGTTGCATGATGAATTGAACATTTTACTTATGTTTTGACCGTTTGAACATGTTTATGGGTTAATCTTCCATAGCCATTTAGGTTTTGATGAGCATTGAACGTATGCTTTGACTTTCTAGTTTAACTTTTTGATCAAATTGTGTTTGATTTAAAATAAACTAAATTTGTTGTTGGTAATGATCATGTGTACTAGTTTTGATTGTATTGGTCTTGGCCTGTAGAAATACACACTACATTTCGGTAAAATCATACTTTGGTTGTTGAATGGTAGGTTTTCGGTCTAGATCTTGTCATTAGAGATAATACAAGTTAACTAATCAATAAAATCGGTTAAATAAGTGTGCATCCAATCTAGATAAACCGAGTGGTGAATTGAGATTGCTATATTATATTCTAGTCGTTGTTTGATAGTCTGGATACGTGTTAGCACGAGGTTCGTTTGTTTATTCGCATCTGGTTATTCCTAGATTTTTGGTTTATCTTCTTTGGGTTTGGTTCACAGTTAGAAGATTGTTGATATTATTGGTGTCACATATTTGATAGTTCTAGGATTCGGCATCTCTTACGAGAACTGAATCCATCTTAGCACTTCGTTCACGTTGTTCTGATTGCACTTCGTAGATCGGTTTTTTAGAGTCTTGAGGTTGTGGATCACACCCCTAGCTTTCTGATTACTAAAGGATTTTACCATCTTTAGCGAGAGGTTTGTCGGGTTAGAAATCGGGACTTTGATCAGTTGTCAAATTAGAGGTCATTATGTGTTCTTAGGGATTTGATGCATGGGTGGTTTCTCATTCTGACTGTTTGATTATTGTGTTCTTTAGCAGTTTTCGAATTCAAGTTCTTCTCACCATCTCTCACTTTTGCTTTTTTTGTTAATTGCTTTCGTAGTTGCTAGACAAAAACAAACCAATGCTTTAGGATATGATGACTAAGCAGATAAAGATGCTAACTCAGCTGTTGACATGAGAGGAGACTCGACACCATTAGAGTTAGACGAAATTCCTGGCAAAGTTTGTTTTATAGAAGTTGTCTTTTTTGTCACTCCTATGGTGCTATGCACAGGCATGGTCACATATGCATGTTTGTGCATAGTAAACGTGTCCCGACACCCATAGTAGGTGTACCTCTGGTCTATTATATTTTTCTTGTATGTTTTGTCTCTAGTGGAGGCATGAATATTCATGTACTTATTTTCTTGCGCATCACGCTTGTCTGATCTTTACTAATTTTCCAAAAGGCGAGCTTAGGCTACTAGGCGAGGCCGTGCAGCTTGGGGTGTATGGGCGTGCATCCTGGAAACTTGCGTTTTTTGTCCTTTTTTCATTGTTTTTCGCTTGGTTTTAGTTTTGAACCTTCAAACCCTACAACAATCGAAAAGGAATGATTTAGGTAGTGTTTCCTCATAATAATGCATTTAAAGTACATATAAATGAGGTAAATATGTATAAAAAATGTATAAGTAAAGGCACATCAGTGTTTCGCATCGAGATACCTTTTTATTGCGTGGCATGTTGCTTCCCGCACCATGCAACGTGGTTTACAGCTTACTTACTTACCTTGCAAAGAGTAGAAAAAGTAGGTTGGGTGTGTGGGGTTTGCGTACATCATGAGGTTGGCTTCTACCCTTTAGAGTTTTTGATACCACACCTAGGGATAGCTTGATGACGGTTGCACCTATAGATGGTTTTAGGATAGCTTTGATGGATCAGATGCATCTGTTATAGACATTGGATGACGATAGGGTGAGATTTAAAGCCCCGAGGGTAGAATGAGACATGGTTCCTGAGGATCATGAGGGCGGAGATGATCCGGTAGCCGAGACTGTGACTAAGGGGTAGGAACCGGTGGGCATACGTATTAGACCAGCACCACAACCCATTTCTCGCTTTCTAGCTTCTCCTAGGACTACAATTAGGAAGCCGGAGCTGGAGTCGGTTCCTCAGCCTACTACAACACAAGAGGATGAGAGGGCTTGGAGACAGAGGATGGAGTGAGAGATCAGTCATACGTGACAAACTGCAGGGTTTCTTTTGACGTATTTTGGTATAGATATTCCACCACCTCCACCAGCAGCTATAAGTTAGTGCACACCAGCCAGATATTTTTGTGGTTACGTCTTGTAATTTTCCTTATTTTTGTTTTTTTATTACCATAGTTTGTACTTAAACTTATATTCACTTCGGGAAATTGTGCGGATAATCGGTTGGGTGGATGATAATAGTTTTATATATATATATATATATGGTTATGCTTTGGTACGATGTGATTGTGTACACCACTAGTTGAGAGCGGGTGAGATTAATTGCAGAATTTCAGATGATTATGCACATGTCTTGTAGAATTTGTAGAAGCTTTTCACGAGAAATTTGGCATACTTATCAAGGGAGTTTTGTTGTTCCATTTTCATTTTTTTTATTTTTTTGTATTTATTATTTTTGGCATCCTAAACACATTATACAATTAAAATTAGAAAAAAATTTAATTGACAATGTGTCTTTCAAGTGTGGGATGAGGAAATTAAAATTAGAAGAAAAAGTTTTAAATTGAACAAATTTTTGCAAGTCCTGGTCATTTTGCACATAGAAAACAAAAGTCCATTCAATACGTCTGTTAAAAGCAAGTCAACTGTAGGGTTTTACGAGTCTTAGAAAATGTTCTTTTAAGTTGCGGCATAGTACTGACTGAGTCGTTTTCTAAAATAAAATGTTTTGGGTGCCTGTGATAGTTATTAAGCTGGAGAGTAAATTGATTGTGCATTTGTCAGTATTGGTATCCTATTTTCACATGATTGTAAGTTTTGAGCCTTTATATATATTCAATGCTTCGTTTCATGTGTGATTTACCGACTTTCTTGTATTATTTTAGAACTTGTGCGCTTAGATACATTTTGATGCCTTGAGTTGGGACTTGACATAGATATGATAGAGTCATAAAGATTACCCATTTTTATTTAGTCTTTTTTAAATTAAAATCATCTCAACACTTCATTCACGTTATGGGATCCGGGATCTCTAGGAGAACTGAATCCATCTTATCACTCCATTCACGTTGTTCTTATTGTACTTCATAAACATGTTTTTAGGATCTTAGAGGGTGTGGATCACACCCCTAGCTTTCTGATTACCATAGGATCTAACCATCTCTAGTGGGAGGTTTGTGGGTTAGAAATCAAGACTTTGGTCAATTGTCAAGTTAGAGATTTGATGCCTGGGTGGTTTCTCATTATGGATGGTTGATTCTCGTGTTATTTAGCAGTTTATGTATTCGAGTTCTTCTCATCATCTCTCACTCTTTTGCTTTCTTTAGCCTCTATAAAACACACTAATTTCTAAAATCTGTTCATATTTTAAAAAACCTCCAACATTATTATCTATCTATATCTTTATCTTACTTACAAACACTTATTTTATTATTTTTTCTCTTTCTTATACACTCACAATAAATGATATAGGCTTGGATTTGAGCCTCTAAATATTGAGGTTTTCTTTTGTTTTATCTAAATTGTTCTCTATTATAGAGAATGGGATGGAGTGGTGTTTTGAATGATTCTTTAGATTAATCTCTAAAATTTAGACATAAAAAAATAGATAAAGGGTAAGATGTGAATGCTTTTAATAACACAGTGCCTGCCTGAAATGAACTAACAGTTCATTTCTTTTTACATCTTTTAAACGTTGTAAAGTTGATGAACTCTTATTACAAAGGTGAAAGTCATGCTTGGTGGCATGTTTTTCAATATTTTATATAAAAATTCGCCGTAAAAAATAGTTTTGAATTGGAAAGCATTAGAAGTAGATTTGTAAGGGGTGGTGGGACTTCTAAAAGGAAGGTTCAATGGGTAAAATGGGAAAAATTGATTGCGACAAAGAAACTTAGAGGCTTAGGGCTTGGCAGCCAAAAAGAAGCTAACATGGCTCTTCTACTGAAATAGTGATGGCATCTGAGGCAAGACGGGGAAAATTGGGATTGGAAATGGAAGAAACACCGGACCGACGGGGGATCTTGGGCGGAATTTTAAGCTTATTAAGTGTGCTCATAAGTACCAGTACTATGGGCTGCGGGGAGAATTTTTGGGCTGGACAACAGAAAATAATTCATGTTTTTCGGTCAAGCAAGTTTGAGGACATCAGCAAGACAAATGATTACTCCATAGATGGGTCCGTTATGAAGTGGTGTAGCTAGGCATTGCCTAAAGTAAACACGTTAACTTTGCGGGGAGGATTTTTGGGCTGGGCAAAATTGCTAAACAAAAGAGGTATTCAGGTTGGTAACTTTCTTTGTCCCTGCTGCAGGTTGGAACCGGAGACCGTGGATAACGTTCTGGTAACTTGCTTGGCAGCCAGATCCATTTGGTGGCTCGTTGGTAGGTGGGCGAATATCTAGAACTTTCAAGAATGTGTCACGGTCAAAGATATTCTGCACAAGGTTGGCGACTCGAAGTTAGACAAGAAGAGAAAGAAGGTGTCACTTTGTATATGCATGGCTGGGCTTTGGAAGATTTGCTTATACAAGTATACCGGAAGAAATTAAAGAGTCCACTTATTTTTGGTTAAAAGACACGGCAAAATTAGATGAGTTTTTGTATGAAAATTGGGGTAGGCAAGGAGTTTCAATTCTAGGTGGATGATGTAATTGGTGTTGTAACATTCTCCCATCTAGCTCCTAGTTAGTATGCTTGTTTTTGTTTGTGGTTTGAACATAAAGTTCCTTTTATGATTAAAAATTCGCAAATGTCATATGTTAAGGGTTATTACTACAAGTAAGAAATCCAAAGAAATAAAATCAAAAGGAAAAGACGATTACAGACTAATAGCAGATAGACGGGCAACAAGTTGCGCCGCTACTCAATTCTGAATAGCAAACTCTACCCTGCTAGTTCTGCCCGTTAACATGCACGGTGTTACTATAAAAAGTATAAAAAAAGTAAACAATGAGCAGTATAAAACCTTTTTTTTTTGGTTGCAGGCTTGCAGCTTCTACCTACTTTTGGGCCTGTGGCTTAAACAAAATTGGGTTGTGGGAAGCCTTTTATAATGTATTGGGAACTGGATTGTAAATGAATACGCAATGACAACGGAAGGAGTGTATGACATAATTCAAGTCTTTACATTTAACTGATTTTGTATTACATTCTTTTTCATTTAGACTGTGTATTACACTTTTTTTTCATTTAGACTGAAAAGATGATAACTGCATAATATGAACCATATATAAGCCAATGGGTCACATTTAGAAAGATGTTTGCTTTTGTGATATTCTTTTAAGGTATGACATGATTGAGATAGTATAATCAGAGGAACACTTTGCACAAAAAATGACTCTTCTACATGTATATAAATAGTTATTTTTCAACTTCTAGTCATGTGTCCCTAAATAGAGATATTTGTAAGAGTACCCCATTCAAAGGAATCCTATTATTTATTATTTATTAGAAATGTTGCACCAAAAGTTCATTTCATATATAAAATGATAATTGAATGTTTTAACAAGTAAAATTGCCAACTATACATTGTTTTTTTAAATGGTCATAATGTAATTATGAAATGTAAATAGAATTAAAGGGACATCGAAGTTTTGGAAGGACAGTGACTATGGGTCCCACGTGAGTTGTAGGATGACTACTAAATCTATAAAATAACAGACATCTATATTAAATTTGCGTAAAAATAAGCCACACGTGTGTATATATGTATGTGTGTTTGTATAGCAAAATTGATCACATAAAGAATGGAAATTAATTAACGTGTTGATTGTTACCAAAAAACAATTACTATAATGGAAATTAATTCTGTTGTATGTTGCACATTAGATGGATCGAATTGAACAAAAGATTTCAATGAAGGTAACCATGCACAAATATCAAGTTTGAATAGGCTGTTGGAATAATCCCAATCTCCTTAGTTTATCAACGTTAATTAGAAGATCCGTTAATGTAGTTAGTACCCTAAATGTAATTATCATAATTTTGGGATTAGTTATGAAACTTATCTATAGATTAGGGAACCGACGCTGTTGCTTATGAACTGTCACGTCCCTTCTCCAACGGTTGCTCCGATGACTAGCTATAAATAGAGTCGCCAGCCACCATTTGTAAATATCGCGTTCAATGTAGAAACAATCTGTTCTTTATAAAATCATTAACACAAATCGTTTCTTTGTTCGATTGTTGTTTATATACGACTTTAGCTTGCGTTAACCAATTCATTTGGGCCATCATAGGCCAGCCTGACTGAACATGTTCAAAGGACTGCTATAGGTTTAATATAGGCATACATCTATATTGCATGTTTTGTATTGTTGTATTAGTGGAATTATATTTGATACGTTTAATATTTGTTTTGTTTTGTTCGTATGTTTACATTGCTTGCATGCTTTATTACCAAACAGTGATGACAGCTTTAAAACTTATCATCTTATATAAAAGAAGTTACATTGTTATCGTTTAATGTAAAAGTTGACACTCGAGTATCAAGTAATATTTTATGAGTAGGATGCACCAAGTAAGACGACATATCATGTTTCATATCATATATTCACTCTATTAAATAATTTTATAAAAATAAACCACTGACCACCCCACCCCTTACATCACCATTGTTGCCATAATGTAACGCAACCAACTGTGTCAACTCACTCACCTAATTAACCCTAATCTCATGAATCATAGCTCTACCTTAGATGCATATCAAACTTACAACTTCATTAACATCTTATTTATATTAGCTTTATTTGAGAACATCTTATCTCGTGGCGAAACTCTTAATAAAAAGAATACAAACCCATAGATTATTATTATTATTATCATTATTATTATATACACTATTTGTGTACAAGTTTAATAAAAAAATCATATTTTCAACTAAATCTATACCACTAGAACTTACTTGAACCAATGAATTCATGGTAATTTACACTTTCTTGACTAATTACCCTGAGTTCTATCTGCAACAAAAAAAAATAAATTTTAGCTAGTTAAACCAACCCAAAAGACATTTGCTCCACTTAGAAAACAGGCGTATTATTATAATGGTAATAGATTACATATTGATGTAACAACATTTTGTTTGATGGCAAACTTATCTATTCCGAATATATTAGGTTTAACCACCCATATATGTACCTCACCTCTATGATAGAGTAGAGACACGTTATCACCACACCATATCTATTGAGGACTATTTAATATCATTAGTTATAAGATGGAATGTCATAACTTGTATTTACTTGCACTTGCATATTACATGAAAAGGATTAAAACACACAATAAACCACATATTGTACTTTTAGTTTCATCAAAACGAGCTTCCCAAAAACTCACCATAAAGATCTTTTTTGAACATGAAAATCAAAAGGATGCTGGCAAACAACTCCACAATATATGAGCTCATACAAGCAACTAAATTTACCTGGATTAGTTCTACAGTTTTCTTGAAGTCAATAGTTATTTGCTATCGCGACTAATCTTTGTTGCAACATGGAGTCATCAGATGGCACCGAATCATTAGCCTGCAAAAAGTTAATAATCTGCTGACTGAGCTCTAGAGTTAATTCATGGAAACTGTGAAGCAATAGACATAATGTAATAAAGAAATTTACCTCAGTATGGATAGAGTGAATCAACCTTTGGTTTACTTTATTACAAGTGCAAGTTATGATATTAAGATCTTCCGAAATCGCCTTTAGAACTCTTGAAAGAGGGAAACATCTTCTAGTGAACAACTATTGATCAAAATCTGAACTCCCCCTTTACAAGAGCTGACTGAGACTGTATTAGGGAACACATTCCTTAAACCTTTTTCATTAGTATCTGTCCCATTACTAGTTGTCTCCACCTGTTTCTTGAGCCTGTCTCTTTTGACACTTAGAACCCTAATATTTTCTTGCATGTGTTTGATGTAGTACACTGCCTGATGCATATGATCCGACGTAGATCGCTTTCCCTACACAAAGAATCCAATTAACATGGATCATAAACATATAATACGCCACCCCAAACCAGCCGCTCAACTAAAAAAATCAAACGGTTGTTTAAAGGTAGGGGTTTATTCAAACGGGAGTTCGACAAATTCTCAAACGACCTTTAGAAGGTAAGAAGGCTATGGCACAGGCCCTAACCTTCAAACAGTTGTTCGATGCAACCTCAAACGGCCGTTGAAAGAGAGATGATTGTGAGTGTCGTGTGTATAGAAAACCCTAAAAAAGAACTCTTGGAGTCCATACTGACATAGCTAATTATATATATTTACTATTTCTATAATGGTTTTAGAAAACCTAATTAAAGAAAACTTGAAAACAACTTACCTTGACTAATTCGAGGGGAAGTAGATCTCTAAGTGAAGCATAAAGCTTAGCCATATCTTGCCTACGCTGTCGTTCGATATCTCGATGAGCCAGTTTCGCTGCGTGTGTTCGTCTTCAGTAGACACTGAATTAGGTTTAGATGAAGGTGACTGGTCTCCGTGCAATTTCCTGGCTTTGTTGACTGGATCATATATACTCTTGTCCTCCATGGTAACATGATCATGAAGATGTACTACAAGATCTTGTTGAATTCTAGCTTGTTGTTTGAAGCAGATTGAAGAAGGAGTCTGATGAAATACCAACTCATGATGATGATGATCACTTTGCTGGAAAGAGAACATAATTGATATACGATGATATACGCTAATATCTTGGATTAAGCCCACCTGCAGGATTTGATTTGATCTGATCAACCACTGTATTTGGGGGATATATATGAGTATTAATTAAGTATAAGTATTAAATACTTCTTATAGAGATACGTCTGGTTGTGAGATCTTCAAAAGTAGGGACGACAATAGGGTTTTCAAGATTTCTTCAAATCTTGAATATTATTTATTAAATAGTATTTTTGGTGTTGGAAATTATAAAATCCCTCAAATATCTTTCTTATTTGTATTTTTAGATTTAAGTGCCTATTATTTATTGGGTTTTTAGTTTATTTGGTTAAAATACTATAGTTTTGAACAAATTGAACCCCATCCATCTGTATTCACACGGAGTGGAACAACATCCAACCAAGAGAAAATAAAATTTAAAACATATTTACGGTTGGTGGTTAGGTTTTTATTAAATCACAATATATAATTCGAGTTGAGTTGAGTACAGTAATTTATGTGGTATATTATGTGTGTATTATATAGATTAAATAAATAAATTATATATTAAATATTGAAATTGTAAAAGTTATTATAAGAAAAAAAGAATGAATTAAACAAAAAGGAAGAAAATTAAAATTAGAAATTTGAAGAAATTTTTTTAAGATTTGTCTTCACCAAGTGATGTAAGAGATTTAGCCAATCATGATGTTTGTTTGACAAGAACTCTTACGATCAATCTTGGATTCCGAGGCTACTACGCACTCTAAAAGATGAAAGATGGATGATAGTGGTGGGTGTTGGTGTTGTAGTGGTGGTGGACTGATGGCAAGTGTGAGAGAAGTGGTTTGCCAATGGATGTCTTTCTCATGAACCAAGCACCACTATTTATAGCTGAAAACAGAAGGCGACCACGGCCCCTTGGGCTTCATTTTCTCTCCCTTCATTAGATGTCAGTTCTTGTACTAAAACGCCCCGTGGTGACAGAGCACGGCCCCGTGGTCAGTGTACTTGCTGTACTATCTCAGATTCTACGAATCTTAGAGTTAACCACGACGCGTGTTGAGCTGGCACGGTCCCGAGTTGCTTGTCTTTTGTTGTATGTCCTTTTCTGCAGAGAATCTTGACTGGGCACGGCCCATGCCTGAGCTTCTGTCTTCGTTATTTTTGTTGTTTTGGATGTGGATGGGGGTTTGGCAGGTCGTGTCAATCCGTCTTATTTGTATTTGTGTTAGTTTCTGCTGTTAATTTTTTCCTTTTATTCGTTTAAGCTCTTTTGATCCTATAACTTAAAAGTAAACAAAAAACCATGCTTTTTCAAACATTAGCACCGAAAAAGGGTTAATTTTATGCCTTATTTGACGTAATTTATATGTTGCATTTTGCGCAAATCAATGCTTGACAACTGTAATGAAATTAAGAAAGAAATCATCACGCACCGTTATTGTAGGTATGTATGTATGTATGTATGTATGTATGAATGCATGCATGCATGCATGCATGCATGCATGCATGCATGCATGTATGTATGTATGTTACATGCACGCATGTATACATGTACGTACGTGCGTACGTGTATATGTGTATATGTAGGTATGTACGTATGTATGTATGTATGGGTGTGTTAAAATAGGGGAGGGCTAGAATGGAGTGAACTATCAAAATCGTCTCTTAGGTTTGGGTGAAAACCGAGTGTAACAATCAAACTTTTAATTTTTTTCGTTCTCTTTTTACTTTTAAATAAAAAACAATAAAATTATTTATCAAAACCCAATACCCCACCCCCCAATCCCTCTCGCTCAACATCATCACCTAACACAACATTGTGCCCAAACCACCGGTCAACCATTATGGTAACCCCTCTCTCTAATTCACCCATCTATCTCTCTCTCTCTCTCCCTCTCAAGTTAACCACCGCCCACAGTTGTTAGATGGTGGAGGTGTTGTGGCGGTGGTTGTTTTATGGTGGATGTGGTGCAGCCATAGTTTTCAAATGGTGGAGCGATTGCGATGATGGTTGTTTTGTGGCGGAGATGGTGGTGCGGCGGCGGTTGTTAGGTGGCAGAGCTATTGCGTTGGTGGTCGGTAGTAGTTATGTTTTTGGGTTTTTAGAGTCATGTTTAATTGGGGTTTTGGCTGGTAAAAAGTGACCCGATAATCAACTCATCTAAAGTTCGGGTTGGTCGGGTTTGGTTTATTCGAGTGAGTTAGTCTGGGTCAGGTTGTTCGGTTTTTGGGTAAAATATTTAGTTGCTTTAGCTAATCCATGCACCAACACAAGTTTCAAGGGAGCAACACGAGCAATAATTGATTTGATTGACTGACCATCAGCACGTCTTCCATATCCGTGTAAACCAATTTACATTTGGATTGGTACCTAGATCGACTTAGTTATTAGTTTCCATTTTTACGTTTTAGTCTAATTACTTCGCATTCACACGCCGAAATTTAGTGTTGGTGGTCGCTTGTGGTGGTGTGACATTAATACTATTTGGCATGGTTTCACGCCCCTGCTGTAACACGAGGGTGCTTAATACTAGTTAATATTTAAATACCATTATCATTACATGATTCGATTATATACAACTTTTTAAAACGAAACAAATCTAAATTAAATTAATTTGAGTTAATATATAAACGAGCATAAATGAACAGATAAAACATCAGATAAGGTTGTAAACGAATCGAACATTCAACGAATGGTTTGTGAATCGTTCCACATGAAGTTCATTTGCGTTCGTTTATTTAATATATGAACGAACATGAACAGAGGTTATGTCCATTCATTTATGTTAGGTAACGTGTTCATTCATATTCGTTTGTGTTTGATAGTTTACTAGGGTTTTTAGTTTTTATAATTTATTTATATACATCAAAATTCCCACTGATAAAATATTTAATAAATACTAGTGTGTTGTTTATTTAATCAAATATTTAATATATGTTCATTCTTGTTCATGAAATCCTCTTTTTATTCGTTTGTGTTCATTTGTGTTCAAGAACATTCATTTGTGTTTGTTGGTGTTCATAATTATTTGTTTGTGTTTGCTTGCGTTCATGTGTGTGTGTTAAATAAACTTAACGACCGAACACAAACGTTCACGAACACGTTTATTTTCTTAACAAACGAAAACTAAAAGAAATCTTGGTTGGTAAGTAATCACGAACCATACGTGAACATTTTTATCTCCTTAAAAACGAACACGAAACAAGAATTAGGCATTGTTTATGTTCATTCCATTCATTTGTCACCCTACCCATAGATAGACAAACTCAAACAAACGATAAAGAACGAAAGAGAACTATATGTTCATGTTAACCTATTTAGTTAGATGACTTTATAAAACTAATGAAATTTCAGTCAACAATGTTTATGAACGATATGGTGAAAATTTAATTTGTTTACAGAGCTAAAGATAATGTCTCCAATCAGGCACATGTGTGTCCCTAAATGGGGCAAGATCCAGAAACAATCCATGTGGTGTGGTGCACTATACCAACCGGATAACTTTGGTTCTTAATTTTATAATTTGTATATGTATAAATAGAAGTGGGTTGGAGTTGTTGGGCACAAGTTTCTACTCAATGCCACCATAATTATTCATAAATGAAGATTTGTATATATTTCATGATGATTTTATTTGCATAAGTTTAAGAAAATGCACCCTTTTGGCCTTTTCCATATGCCTTAAGTATTTCTTAAGAATTAAACAATGGCAAAGAAATCAGATTAGTATCTGCTTTTAGTAAGGATGGACCATATACGATTCGTACATATCACATATATAATTATAATATGTATGAATTATAATTTTATTTACATGAATGTAGTAGAGGGATGAAATGAAAACTTTATTTAAAAAAAAATAGAAAACTCTCCTCAATCAATATAATAACTTTTTTTATTCCCCTCTTGTGTATTTTGGTTTTATAGCTAAAATTTAATCAATGATAAACTGATCATCCTTAATAACGGGTTAGACTTATAAACCTCTAAAAGGCTCAAAGAGATTAAACTTTAATTTTGCTATATTACTAAAATTAAGTGAATGGTGGTTATGGTTAATAAAAACAATTAATATAAAATCAAAATAAAAAACTGTTGGTTCAGTTTGGAGACCAAGCTATCATCTCACCATACATCTATAGCATAACTTATCCTATATAGATAAATCTCTACCTATATTATATATACATCTCTAACAAATTTTACCTTCTCAAATCTCAATATAAGGTTTATTTTCAATTCTATTGGTTTTACAAGGACTAAGTTGAATGTTAAGCTCAGTACTTAAAGTAGTAGAGGTGCACAAAAGACCCTAATCCGGACCTGAACCCGGAAAAAAAACCGATCCCGGGTATAAGAAAAACCAGGTTTTTTAAACTCAACCCCGGACCCTACCTGTAGCGTAGGGACTGGGTATGCATATATTGTTCAATACCCAAACCCAGGTTTTTTCGTACCTGGGTTTTCAGCGTACCCGGGTTTCCATAAAACTCGTACCCAGGTTTTCGTAATGCATGTAACCGGGTTTAAAAAAATACCCACACTAGGCTTAAAAAAATACCCAGACCCGTTGTGTACAGCAACTTTTTTGAACGTTTTTAATAGCTATATGACCGTTTAGAGCTTGTGTGGGGTTTTTTGGACAGATTTCAAGGCATATAATAATATGTATAAATAAAGGTTTTCATTATAATTTTATATTTTATGTCAAAAAAATGAATCAAAAAACCTGATCTATACCCGAACCATACCCGACCAATACGGCAATACCCCAACCCTACCCGACCAATGCCCCGGGTACACAGGGTAAGGATTTCCTGGCCAATACCCGAACCTGACCCGGGTATGGCAATATCCAAAGATTTAAAACCCGGTAATACCCAAACCTAGGTATGTACCGAACTCGGGTTTTAGAAAAAAAATCCAATTTGTGCACCTCTATTTAGTAGATAGTTGGATACATATGAACTTTATAAGTGGGATGATAGGCCCAGAGACTGTTTAAAGCCCAATTAAGAGCTTTACAAACCATCTGTATTATTGAGACCCAACATTGATGGGTTGAACCTGGACTAGCAATAACTGTACAACTTTGTGTTCAAATTACTTGTGTTCGTAGGATTGGTTCGTTGATTCATTTGGTAACTTTGTTTGAATCAAAACAAACATATTATGTTCCCATCAAACAGAACCCAAGTTTGGTCCGTTTTTATTCATTATACAAACCAACATTTCCCAAAATCGATAAATTATATTCCACTGGTTACCAGCCAACTTACTCTCCTGAATGATTGTGTTTTTACTTTAAAACAAAATAACCGATGTAGAACGCATTCACTTGAAATGAGAAATTCGCAACAGACAGCAATAGAGAGGAGGCACGTTTGAGACGGGGGAGCCTAAGCACAATCACCCACACACATTCATATAACCAAAAATAAGAAACCGGGTTCGCGTCCAGCCTAAACCATTTCCAGATTTCAAATTAAGTTCCGGTTAGGTTGGGTGGGTTAGTGTGTCTTGGCTCGGCTAGGTTATTGGTATTTTGGATCCAAACCAAACACCAAACACCCTTGGTTCATATTATACATACACATGTACATATCGATCTTAGACCGAATATGAAGCCGTTCGAAAATGAAGTTAACAGATACCTATGGATGTAGCATAAATTTCTTCATTATTTCCTCTGCTGTTGCTGCATTCGACATCGGGGCAATGCATATAATGCCATTAAATAGCAGCTTGCATGCCAAATATTGAAGAAATCTAACAAATAACTTTTATGAGCCATGTGGTTAGGTGGTTAGCCAGTCGAGTGAAGTGGGATCATATTATTTAATATGCCCTGATTAATTCATTGTTGCTGGCTTGCAGCTGCTTTTAACATCCTCTTTACACACTCATAATTGACAAAAATATTGTAAAAAACCTAACCAAGTCTTAACAAACAGAAGACTTGTAGTTGTAAGATTGAGAGTAAAACGTCATTTTCGTCCCTGAGGTTTGGCTAGTTTTATGACTTTCGTCCAAATGTTTGTTTTTCCGCATCTGGATCCAAAAGGTTTGACATCTTGCCATTTTCATCCAGCTCGATAACTCCATCCATTTTTCTCTAAGTCAGAGATATTTCCGTCTTTTTTTAAACTTAAAGAACAATTCGGTCTTTTTCAGGAGTATTTAGTCTTTTTTTACATAAATTGGAAAAGACCGAATAGCTCTTTAAATTAGCAAAAATATACGAAAATACTCCTGATTTAACGAAGAAAATTGGATGAAGTTAACGAGTTGGATGAAGATGGTAAGATTTCAAACTTTTTGAATCCAAACGCGGAAAAATAAGCCTTTGGAGGAAAGTCGTAAAATTGGCCAAATCTCAGTGACGAAAATGGCATTTTACCCAAAGATTAATTAAAAAAATTTAGAGCTTTAAAAGGTATTTGATGAAGTTGATACCTTATAGATACATTTTTAAGTCTTAACAGTATTGTTATACATACATTCTGTTATAAATAACCTACTTTTATACAACAAGTAAAACACTTGTATCAAAACAGAAGGAAGTCACTTTGACATGTAAATCTTATTGTTCACACTAAAAATCTAAAAATGCTCCACCAACCAATTTGTTAACTACATTTGTATACAACAGTTTGTAAGAACCAACTTTAAACACATCAACAAACTCATCGAGGTTTCCTATGTGACTTGAACCGCGATGGTGGGGACGGGGAATATTCGGTGGTGGCTCTAGTTCGCCCGAAAGCATCGCCACAACTTCTTTCATAGATAAGAAATTTAACATAAAGAGAGTTAAACTAACCGATTTGGGCAAAAAACGGGGTCTCCGACGGTGGTCAGGCGACTTTTGGGGGGAAAATGAAGGAGGGAAGAAATAGTGCTGTATAGGGACTGGTACGTGGACACTTTTAGCGGCGACGGCGGGTCGCCGGTATTGATATTGTGTCGCCGCTATTGGGTTAACTTGGATAAGATTTGTGTGGCTAGGGTTTATTGTGGTTAAGGGACCTTTAGCGGAGATGCCGTCGCCGCTAATGGCCATATATATGTCGCCGCTATTGCTTGTTAATTCCCCAACCATCAGATCTTGAAAATGATCAACGGATGGGGTTTGGACTGAGAGCTCCACTAAAGGGGGGTATTTCTTGTAGTGCATGTATATATAGGTTATGGATGATGGATGATACTAAGAAATCATTGTACAAATCGGTTTTCTATTTACAAATTTCAAATCTTAACATATAACTGAATATATATATAAGTACTCCTTTTCATTTAAACTAAGAATTTGCACTGGGGTCTGATTTTCGGTGTTGAGAGTTTTTTATAGCTAAACATTAGAATTTGCAGGTCGGTTGTCGTTCAGGTCGGGGCAGGGTGAGAAACATAATAAAATACAATATCAGATAAAACTATATGATCATTACTCATTAGAAAATTGCACAATAAAAAAAGATGTCATTGAAATAAAAAAAAACATTACAACTGTTTAAAGTTGTTCCTATGAAATTCAAACGGATATAACTCAGCTAACCTTAAAATCTTTTAAACACTAGATGCACTAAAATTATCACTCGGGCTCAAGTTACTACACGTAAGTAGTTCGGTTGTTACCTCACTAAAATGTTCACCAAACTATTTAATTTGCACATCTAACACTGTGGACTATGCAATAATGTTACTCTTTATACAAGATAATGATATATTAATAACATTAATAAGGGTTAAATAATATTGGCATGCTGTTCCCAAAATAATCATTCATGATGACAGCAATTAAACCTCCTAGAATTATTAAGAAATGCCAAACATGTCAAGTGGGTTGCTAAAAAAGAAACCAAAGAACGTACAGAAAAGGGTCAAACATGAGACCTATTTGTTTGGTGATGAAGGAATTGCATCACAGCAATTTTCATTTTAGTCTTATGAGACACGATTAATTATTTTTATAGGGTTTTTAAAATTAATATACCGGTTCTAATATATTTTAGAAAACATTAAGGTCTGAGAACCCCACCCATCATATGTGGGTCCGCCCCAGTGCATAAGCTCATATGAACCATATATATAATGGCTCACAGAACCATATACAATGGCTCACGTTCAAAAAATGTTTGCTTATGTGATGTTTTTAAGATATGACATGAAATTGAGATTGTATAATAAGAGGAACCTTTAAGTACAACTAGTGGGTTATACTCGCGTTTTGCGGCAGTACCATCCCATTTAACATATTTTAAATGAAAACGTATACACAATTGATTGTTTTATGTCGACATACCAATACCAACATCGATGTTTTCGGTCGTCGTTGACATCAATTCGGTTCATCAGGGTATCGCTACGTCACCGTACAAACACTCATGTGGCTTACGATAAAATATACTCTAATGCGAATAAAACTCCGTTTTCAACAAAATTATAAATACATAAGATTAAGCACGTCATAACGGTGTACTTAGAACTTTATTAAAAAATCTTTTATGTCATTATAATAACGAAGATAATAAATGGTGCTAATTTAATATGAGGTCACTTTGATAATATTTACGTGTGCACTTATCGAAACGTAGACAAAAATAGAAACATCGCAACGACATACTTGTAAGTTTAAAAACCATCATCTATTAAAATTTATAAGAAAAAAACAAAATGTAGTTAAAATTAATTATAATAAAGAAAACTAAATCTTTAAAAAGATTGTAATTCTATGCGACGCGAATTCGGTCATAAATTACAAAAAATCGATATCGATACTAACATTGTTCGGTCGGTAACAAGCCGATTTGTTTTGTTACATGTACAATACCAAAGTAACCTTATGACTAATTTAAATTAGTTTTACATTACTTAACAATTTTATATTAGTGGCCATATAGTTAAGACTCAAGTTTTTACTAATTAATCATGATAGATTATATACTTAACTTTCAATATCTCTAATCTAAGAAATGTTGCTCCAAAAGTTCATTTTATATATAAAATGTTAAATAATGTTTTAACAAGTAAAACTGCCAACTATATATTGTTTTTAATTAAATGGTCTTAATGTAGTTATAGAACTTAAATAGAATTATGGGACATAGGGTTTTTGGAAGGACACGGAATATGGGTCCCACGTGAGTTGTAGGATGACAACATAATATATAAAATAAAAGAAATGTATATTAAATTTGCATAAAAATAAACCACACGTGTGTGTAAATGCATATAAAAAGAAGGAAATTCCCGTTGGCGTACATATTTGATCACATAAAGAATGGAAATTAATTAGTAGTGTTGATTGTTACACAAAACAATCACTGTGTCAAGCTAACAATTAGATTGCTGTGTTCTTCATTTTGTAGTATGTTAGCACATTAGATGGATATCGAATTGAACCAAAGATTTCAATGAAGCCATGCATAAATACAGTGGCGGATCTAGAAAACTTTCAAAGAGATAACGTTTTAAAAGAAAGGGGAAACAGAATAGAAAAAACATCAATTTTTTCCAAAATTTATACTACAACTGGAGCGCCAAGAGCTAGCATACAAGGGTACATCCGCCCCTGCACAAATATCAAGTATGAATAGCCTGTTGGAATAGTCCAGATCTGGTTAAAGATCTTGCTAGTTTATCAAAGTGAAGTTAGAAAATTTGTTATTGTAGTTAGTACCCTAATTGTAACTTATCGTAAGTTTAGGGTTAGTTACCAAAGTTATTTGAGAATTAGGGTATCGACGCGTTGCTTATGAACCGTCGTCCCATCCCTTCTTCGATGTGACTATTAATAGAGTCGCTAGCCACCATTTGTAAATATCCTGTTCAATGTGGAAACAATCTGTTCTTCATAAAATCAGTAACACAAATCGTTACAATTGTTGCTTGTCTATTAATTTTGTTTGTGTTAATCGATCCACTTGGGCCATCATAGGCCAGCTCGACTGAACATATTCAAAGGATTGAGATCCTCTAAATTTTCAATTTGGCACTCAAAATTCAATTGCTTATCTATATTTCATATTTCATGTCTTGAATGAGGGAAATTATACATTTAACTTGTTTTGTTTGTATAGTTATACTGCATGCCTTGTTACCAAACAATTATACCAACTTTAATTAAAGCTTACCTTCTTGTATAAAATTAAAAGTTTAATTAAAAGTTGACACCCCAGTGTCGAGTAATATTTTTATAAGGAGGCACCATGTAAGATGACACATCATGTTCCATATCATATATACTCACCCTATTAAATAAATATATAAATTTAAACCATCGACCACTGACATCGCCATTGTTGACACACTGTAACACAACCAACCTGTGTCACCTCCCTCACCTAATCCTAATCTCATCTATCATAGCTCTACTTTGGATACAAATCAAACTCGCAACTTTGAGCATTAACATCTTATCAAATCTCATGGCGGAACTCTTAATAAAAAAGAATACAAACCCATAAATTATTAATTATATAGTACATCAATACTATTATTTGGGTACAAGATTAATAAAAAAAACACATTTTCAACTAAATTTATTGCCGTTAGATCGAACTCACAAGAACCAATGAATTCATGGTAATTTACACTTTCTTGACTAAGTAAACCTGCAGTTATATCAGTAAGAAAAAAGAATAACATTTTATAGCTAGTTAAGCCAACCCAAAAGGCATAATGTGACTACTTATTTACTCCACCCAGAAAACAGGCTTATAATGCTAGCTAGTAATTTATATATTGACTTAACAATATTTGTTTTAACGGCAAACTAACCTACTTCTAATCTACTATTTTTAACCACCAATACATGTATCTCATCGAGAGGGGAGAAACCTTACCACCACAACATGTCCCTTAAGGACTATTCAATAGCATTAGCTATAAGATACAATGCCATAAGTTGTAATTACTTGCACTTACATATTGCATGAAAAGTACTAAAACACAATAAACCACATACTGTAATTTCATTTTCATCTAAACGAGCTTCACTAAAGCTCACCACAAAGTTCTTTGTTTGAAAATGAAAATCAAACGTATGTTGGCAAACAACTCCACAATATATAAGCTCATACAAGCAACTAAATTTACCTTGATTAGTTCTACAGTTTTCTTGAATTCAGTAGTTATTTGCTATCGCGGCTAATCTTTGTTGCAACATCGAATTATCAGTTGACACCAGATCATTCGCCTGCGAACAGTTAATAATATGCTGACTGAGCTCTAGAGTTGAGGCATGGAAACTCTGGAACAATTGACATTATGTAATAATTAAATTTACCTCGGTTTGAACAAAGTGACTCAACCTATGGTTTACTTTAGTACAAGTGCAGGTTATGACATTAAGATCTTCCGAAATCACCTTTAGAACTCTTGAAAGAGGGAAACCATCTTCTAGTGAACAACTATTGATCATAATCTGAACTCCCCCTTTACAAGAGCTAACTGAGACTGTATTAGGAAACACATTCCTTAAACTTTTGTCATTAGTATTTGTCCCAGTACAAGAAACAGCACTTGTCTCCACCAGTTTCTTGAGCCTGTCTCTTTTGATACTTAGAACCCTAATATTTTCTTGCATGTGTTTGATGTAGTTCACCGCCTGATGAATATGATCCGAGGCAGATCGTTTTCCCTAAACACAAAATCCATCAATACATCATTCAGGTTTTAGGTTTTCAACTAGTACAACAAATTCCAATTCACTTTCATCATCAAGAACTCTTGAGGTCAAAATTGACACATTTATTTGTATAACTTTTTTGGAACAGATAACTCACACACCCATTAAATCTACACCAATGTTCACCATGGGACTAAAACACTCAACCACTTGGAGATGAACATCCCTAACCTACAAATGGCCGCTTAAAAGTTTGTGTGTGGGTTGGGGGGGGGGGGGGGGTAAGCCTAACCTTCAAACAACCGTTCGATCAATTGAAAATCACTACCAGAAAACTAGGCAATTGCAACTAAAAATTGCGACCAATATAAGACAGTCGCAAAATTTGGGACTGGTTTGCGACCAAAACCGACAATCGCAAAATTATAAACCAACCAAGATTCCGGTTGCAAATTTGTGACCGCATTTTTCCGGTCGGAGATCAGTTGAACAGTCGTCAGAAAATAGTCGCAAATGCTAGAAAAAAAACTAGGCAATTGAAGATCACTACCAGAAAATTAGGCAATTGCGACCAATATAAGACAGTCGCAAAATTCGGGACTGGTTTGCGACCAAAACCGACAATCGCAAAATTATAAACCAACCCAGATTCGGTCGCAAATGGTTGCAAATTTTGTGACCGCATTTTCCGGTCGGAGATCCGTTGAAAAGTCGTCGGTAAATAGTCGCAAATGCGAGAAAAAAAAGGAACAGTCGTAACCATTTAAAGCGGTTGCAGATACGAAAAATATGTGTAAACAAAATTTGCAACTATCAAAGCGGTCGCATATACGAGAAACATATGAAAAACATAATTTGCGGTTGGCAACAAGGTCGCAAATTCAAGAAATATATGAAAAAGCAATTGTTGCGACCGTCTAAAGCGGTCGCACATAAGAAAATATCTAAAAGTACAAATTTGTATATGAAACATTAAAAAAACCATCGCAACGGAAAGAGGAGAAAATCTTTATAGCGATGGTACTGATTCTTCCTGTAATGAGGTTTTGTAACTTTTGAATGACAATGACGTTGAATCGATTAAAGGAAAGAGGAGAAAATGAGCAATTTGTTAGGGCACAGTTTGCTTCAATCGACGGAGTTAAAGCATCAAAGTCAGAGAAACTATTGCAAGCATTACTGGAAATACTTTGTTTCAAGCTCAAGCAACTTCTGAGATACAGAAGATATCGTTGTTTTCCTTCACCTCTATATTAGCCAGCGATTTCCGTGGTCATAGATTAACTTTGAGGAGATTTGAGTTGTTTGGTTTCCAGTCTTGTTCTAGCTGTTTTAACGACCGATCCGACTTTCGAAGAAGAATTTTATACTTTTGTCATTTCATAGTAATTCAATGATTTTGATATCACTGACATGTTATGATAACATCTACTGTTGAAGATTTGCCTTAAATGAAGGTACAAATCACGTAGATGATTATTGTTTACTATTGTGTATGCAGCTTTAATAGATGGTAAGAATAATCAAACCCTAGATTCAGCAAGAAGCTCCTTCTCTCAATCTATAAAAGGTATTATCTTAATAAAATATAGTGCTAAACTGTTGCATCTGTTCTTAAGGTTACTTTAAAGCTGTTAATGATTGGTAGGTAGTGATTTAGTCAGAAAATTAGGCTGTCAGCCATGAGGTTGTGGATTAAACTCTTATGCTTATAGTTATTTAAACTCTTCTGGTAATTGAATTATTGTTGCTCTTCTATAGATCACCAAAACCGGAAGTCTATATCTGAAATTCCTGAAAGGAAGTTGGAGCGGAGAAGATCTACATCAGTGTGAAAATTTTAAAAATATGAAAAATGTGAAAATTTTATAAGAGCTACTCTAAACTAGAATTCAATACATATTTTAACCTATCAGTTTAACATTGTGTTTTTTTATTTGTTTTATTTTGTTACTGACAGGAGAGATAGTGACAACTTCGCTTCGGTATTGTGGGACTGCTGCTGTTAAGTAGCAATGGTGAGTCTTGCCTGTTTAGCTTGTCTGTAATATTAAAAAATTGTAATATTAGAAATTGGTTCATTTTCACTTTTCGTATATGTGTAATGAAGTTGGGTTATGTTGCTTATAGAAAAGATCATGATCAATATTTTCCCAGACATTGGTGTGCATGTTGCCTTGTTCGAGCCTTGGGTCGCTGCTATTCGGGTCGCTCCATATGTTCTTCATTACTTTATGGACAACAAAGACAAGCCCGTTCTTGATTTTCAGTTTTGTTTATCTAATCGCATCTTGATTCTTAGAGGTAATCACTCAAAGCCCCTAATTTAGTTGTTTGGCTTATTGTTAATTTATTGTTATGTGAAGCTATATAATTTGTTATGCATTTGGTATTCTGGAATGGTAGATTAGATTACTCAACAAGGAAATTGTGACCATTTTGCGACTAAAAGTGCAGTCGCAAAAAACCCATTTTTCTAGTAGTAAATCTAATTCAAGAAGTTGAAAGGCCAAAACAACTTACCTTGACCAATTCGAGGGGAAGCAGATCTTTAAGTAAAGCATAAAGCTTAGCCATATCTTGCCTACGTTGTCGTTCGATCTATGAGCCAGTTTTCGCTGCGTGTGTTCATCTTCAGTAGACGCTGAATTAGGTTTAGAGGAAGGTGACTGGTCTCCGTGCAGTTTCCTGGCTTTGGTGACTGGATCATATGTATCGTCGTCCATGGTAACAAGATCTTGTTGCTTCCTTGCCGGTTGTTGGAAGCAGATTAAAGAAGGAATCTGATGAAATACCAACTTATGATCACTTTTTTTGAAAAGATAACATTATGTCGTACGTAAGATGCTAAAAATTATTGTTTTAAGTCCACCAGGATTTGATTTGATCTGATCAACATATATACGAGTATTAACTATTAAATACTTGTTATAGAGATACGCCTGGTTGTGAAATCTTCAACAGTAGGGACGAAGGTAGGGTTCTCAAGATATCATCAAATCTTTAATACTATATATTAAGTAGTTTTTTTTGGTGTGAGTAATTATTAAATGCTCAAATATCGGTTTTTATTTTCTATTTGTATATTTAAGTCCCTGTTATTTAATTTGGTTAAGATTATGGAATCTTATGCATCTGTATCCACACTGAGCAGTGGACCAACATCCAACCAAGAGAAAAGAAAATATTAAAACATATTTTCGGTTGGTGATTAGGTTTTTAGTAAATTGCAATATAAATACAATTTATATGGAATTGTTAGCGATTTAAGCATATCCTCAACGTTTGATGATAAAAAAAAATAAGTAAATCAAATTCAATTGAATCAATGTTTTGTTTTTAACTTGTGATTGTGTAACAAAAGATAAAATAACGCTAAATTGGGTTTTCGTTAGTTAGGAAGCACTGAAAAGTAATCGTTGATTTTCTTGACCATTGTTATAGAAAATAATATGCGTTTTTAAACATCTTTTTTACTAGTTCTTTAACATGCTAACTATCCATATTCATACATGTAGATTCTCAAGACTTTTATAAACGAGTTTAAAATTAGAATATATCAATTTGTATGTAACATGTTATTATAGTTAGAACTTATTATATCAAACTTTAAACTTAACCAGGCATCTTGAAAAGATCAAGAATCATATTCTCTTCCTATTAAATAGGAACACATGAATACATAGATCAGAGATCTGCGTATAAACATCTTTCTCGTTTTAGATTAACCATTTTCTTGCTTCTCTTGAGCTACCATTTTTTATTAACCATAATGTTAATTTGCTTCACATCCTTGTTCAGTAGAAACATTATTTAATGTAAAAGCTTACATATCGTATACCGTATTATCATGTATAGCCGACCTATAAAATAAATAAAAATAAACCACCAACCACTACGTCCCCATGCTACTGATCACCTCACCACTGACATCGCCATATTGTTGCCACAATGTAACGCAACTCACTCATGTCACCTTCCTCACCTGACACAAACCTAGTCTTTTTCACCTTAGTTTCATTCTAGACACTTTTCAAACTCGCTACTTTGATCATCATATCTCATATATTCGCTATAACTCCATTTTAAACAAAACTTGCCTCGGTTACAAAACTCTTATAAAGAAGAACGCACACACATAAATTATTAGCTATATGTGTATACAATATGAAAATATAATTATCTGTCTACAAATTTAATAAAAAATCATATTTTCAACTAGATTTTCCAACAGCTACTACTTTAAAGAACAAGGAATGCATAGTAATTTACACTTTCTTGATTAACCCACAGTTATATAACCGTAAAATCAGTTATAAGCATGTAAAGCAAAATCGACAGACATTGTGTACTAGTTATTTACTCCACCTAGAAACCAAGCTTACAATACTAATAAATTATAATAACAACATTATATTAACTGTAACATATATGCAATGCATGTTATATGTCGTAATTACTTCCACTTACGTATTACATAGAGGATTAGAGCACGTAACATACCACAAAATATTGTACTTTTGTCAATAGGACCTTCACGGAAGCTCACCATAAAGATCTTAGATTGAACTTTGAACACAGATTCAAATAGATAGTGGCAAATAACTCCACAATACCTTAACTAGTTCTACACTTTTCTTGAATTCAGTAGTAATTTGCTATAGAGACTAATCTTTGTTGTAACACGGAGTTATACGTTGACACCGCGTCATTTGCCTGTTAAAAGTTAATAGAGTTGATGTTTATATCATCTAACAACACAAAATAGAAGTAATTTAATGAATGGAAAGAAATTTACCTCAGTTTGGATAGAGTGAATCAACCTATGGTTTTCTTTAGTAATGGTGTAGGTTATGACAATAAGATCTTCTGAAATCGCCTTTAGAACCCTTGAAAGAGGGAAACCATCTTCTATTGAACAGCTATTGATCAGAATCTGAATTCCCCCGTTACTTGAACTGACTGAGACTGTATTAGGAAACATATTACTTAAACTTTTTTCATTGGTATTTGTCCCAGTACGAGAAATAATACTTGTCTCCATCAGTTTCTTGAATCTGTCTCTTTTGGCACTTAGAACCTTAATATTTTCTTGCATGTGTTTGATGTAGGTCACTGCCTGATGCATATGATCCGAGGTACTTCGCTTTCCCTACACGAAAAGTTCAATTAACTTTGATCATATATAACTAGCACTACTATAATCCTACCACCAACCCCAAACTCAAAAACTCAAATACACCACCCCAAACCAGCTGTTCAACGAAAAACTCAAACGGCTGTTTAAAGGTAGGGGGCAATGACGCAAGCCCTACAAATTCTCAAACAAGCGTTAGAAAGTAAGAAGGCTATGACACAAGCCCTAATCTTTAAATAACTTTTCGATACAACCTCAAACGGTTGTTGAAAGTGAGATTAGATGTCAATACTGACCCATACTGACCCAATAAATTATATATATTTACTATTTCTATGATTGTTTTAGTAAACCTAATTACTTAAAGAACTTAGAAATAACTTACTTTGAGGAGTTCAAGGGGAAGTAGATCCCTAAGTGAAGCATAAAGCTTAGCCATATCTTGCCTACGTTGTCGTTCGATCGCTCGATGAGCCAGTTTTCGCTGTGTGTGATAATCTTCAGTAGATGCTGAATTAGGTTTAGATGAAGGTGACTGGTCTCCGTGCAATTTCCTAGCTTTGGTGACCGGATCATATGTACTCATGTCCTCCATGGGAACAAGATCTTGTTGATTTCTTGTTGGTTGTTGGAAGCAGATTAAAGAAGGAATCTGATGAAGTACCAACTCATGATCACTTTTTTGAAAAGAGACCATCGTATACGTAAGATGCTAAAATCTTGTATTAAGCCCACCACAATTTAATATGATTTGATCTGATCAACAACTGTATTTGGGGGATGTATGTGAGTATTAATTATTAAATACTTGTTATAGAGATACGCCTGGTTGTGAGATCTTCAACAGTAGGGACGAAGATAGGTTTTTCAAGATTTCATCAAACCTTTAATATTATTTATATTAAGTAGCTTTTTTGTGTGAATAATTATAAACCTTTCAAATATCCTTTTTTACTTATTTTCTATTGTAACATTCGCCTTTAAAAATAAAATTATTTTATATCTGTATTTTTATAAAACCTTAGAGAAAAGTGAATATAGTGCTCTTACACACTTAAATAAAGGTGAAAACCCTATAAAACTATGCCGTTTTGATTAAAAACTCAAAAAGTTAAATCAAAGCACACTTTTTTACTTCTTCCGTTTTCCATTGATGTAGCCACTTTTCGTTTTTTACAAGGTCAATCTAGTGGTTGATGTAGAATACCGTAAAATTAAATCCTTTGTATTTTTATCATTTATTTTCATTCAATGTAGCCTAAACTCCTTCGTTCTTGTTTTCGGTACAGGAATTACTTTTTTTGTTAGAAGATCGGACGATGTAATAGCTCTATTTCAATTTAGGCATGTACTAATTTGAATTCAATGTTAGCATGTTAAAGATGGATCATCGCAAAACGAACCCTCAAGTAAGCGGCCACTAGAATGATTGATGATTCACATATAGTATTCTTAATAGTTGTTATTTAATTACAAAACTAATCGGTTTTCTTCATAGTGATTTTTTTACGCTTAAAAGCACTGATGGATCCAGAGTATTTTATCAGTGGGTGCAAAACATTTAAGTCAAGTCAGATCAAGTCGGGTTAAAATTGTCACACCCCGACCCGCAGCGGAAAAGGTGATCGGGGTATGATTGGGTTATCATCAAAGCTCATGACATTTATTTTAACGTTTCATATTCATTAATACACTTTAATGGAAAATTACAATCAATATTACAACATGTCCTAAATATCAATCTAGGCTTCATTGTTTTCTTCTAAGGCATTTCCTATGTTTTCCTTGCTTCATCCTGTTCACCTGTATCATGTGTAAAAAGGGTTTTTGGATCAACAAAAAGTTGGCGAGTGAATCATATGGAAAACATTTGAACAAGTTTATTTAATTGATTATGAAATAAAGTGCACAACCACACATGAGTAAAAATAGATGTAAACTTATTCATAAATCAATTTAATATTAAACAATACACACATGAACAATAATGGATCGTTTAGAGGCACGCGTTGCTCAACTCGTCTCTCACGAGTAACTGATGGGCCTAATGAATGAATTGCATAAACATGATAATATGAAAGACATAACTACAAACAATATAAACTTAATAATACACACATGAACAATAACAGATTGGTTTTGAGGCACGCGTTGCTCAACTCGTCTCCCACGAGGAACTGATTGGCTTAATGAATGAATTTCATATAAGTTGACAAAATGAAATACATAATCACAACAATATAAACAATCTAAGTTTAGATCACGATATGGTATGACACAAGTTTAAATAAACGAGTTAATTATTTTGTGACACATGACACACCCCAAAACGTGTAATTAAAAAGGGGAGTTGTAAGATTCACTCACAGTGGGTGCGTTCGGTTGATGATGTTGAATGCACGCGAAGTGGTTTTAACCACGAGTGAAGTTAACCTAGATAATGGCATAATGTTTCTGTAAATAAACGGATTTTATTAATCCATTTTAGTAGAATTGTTGGATGTATTTTTGTGAGTTTAAGGCTATTTTCTAACCTTAAAAATGTTATTTTTAAGTATTTTTAATTGATTTTTAATTAAAATAAATAAATAAAAATAATAAAAAAAGTTGATTTTTTTTACCGTTGACCGTTGACCTTTGACCGTTGACCTTTGACCTTTGACCTTTGACCTTGACTGTTTGACCGGTTCGTATGCGTGTAAGTGTGCGCTGAGTGAGGCTCGAACCCGAGACCTCCCGTACGCGTGCACGCAGCTCTACCAACTGAGCTACGTGTCTAACCCGAAATATTTCTGTTTTTAATTATATTTATATATTAATTAGATTAATCCGAAAATCAACTTATTTCTAAAAAGATTTTACTGAATCGGACCGGTGCTCTCCACAGGTCTCGAACCCGGGACCTGTGGGTTGAGTTAACACACAGTCCACCGCTGGACTGTGTGTCTAACTTGTTAAATAATCCGATTAATATTATACTTATGAACAAACTTCATTATTTCATTTCTGCCTTATTTTAAAAAGTTAGATAGTTGTCCGGATCGGTGCAGTAGACCGGACTCGAACTCGTGACGTGTGTTTAAACATTCACACAGTCCACCGCTGGACTGTGTGTCTATCTTGGTTATTATTTCGGTTATTATTAAACTTAACATGTACAGCGGTGACTCCGGTTCGGTTAGCAAAAAAAACATTTTTATTAAGGCAAGCATGCGTGGGACAAGATTCGAACTCGAGACGTAAGCGTGTTTAATGTGCACACAGTCCACCGCTGGACTGTGTGTCTAACCCGAGTTATATCTTGATTTATAATAAACTTATATGTTACCGAAACTTCGTCTTCTTCGTCAGTCTTAACCAGAAACGATGACTGACTGGTTCGAAGTTTTAATCAAGTTTCTTTAGCGTTTTATGATTAATTATAGGTGAGATAAATGAAAAGAATGAAAGACTAAGCGTTAGATATACCGAAATTGGACTCCTCTGTTTCTCCGGCGGAACTCCGATGTCAGCAGACTATTCCGGCGACTTGTGTCTTGTGGCAGAGAGTCTTCAACGAGCTTGAGATGAATGTGCGTGGCTTCGGTATGAGTTCTGAGTGTTCAGTGTTTAGAGCAAGGCACAGAAGTGAAAAACCCGGTTTTCCGGCGATTTGCAGGAGATTTCCGGCGAGTGAGTTTTCGCCGAGAAAGGGTGCGGTTTTGAGCGAAAAAGCTTGCAGAGGTTCGAGGGGGTATTTATAGGGCAGTTCATCGATGAATTTGGTCCGATTTCCGACTTGATTCAAAGTCATTACGTTTTCCGGCGGTTATAGCTTGTGTCGCGGGTTCAGGCGTCGGTTATAACCGATGTCCTAGTAAATGTTTACGTTAAGACTTGAAGAAACCGTCCAAACTCGCGAGATCGCCGGGATTTCCGACGACTCAAATTTGGGCGCCGGTTTTTGAATTTGGGAATCATGATATGAATTAATTGATTCTAATAATTAACAAGGAACACTAGTGGCGCAGTGGTTTAGTGTGTGTGTGTTAAGTTGCTGAACCGATTGACTGACCCGGGTTCGAAACCCGGCAGAACCATTATATTTTTATTTCATTATTTTTTACAATTTTTCAAAAACAAACTATATATTCCAATATAATAATTAATTATGTATCGTTTAAAATTAATTTGGGCATTAAATACGCCACGAAATTTTAAACTGATTGTTCGGTTAATAAACGGAGCGGGTTTGGTAATATCCGTTTTTGACGGATGTTACAGTATCCCCTGCTTTTTAGAAATTTCGTCCCGAAATTTAAGTAGTGATATATTTGACTAAAAGAATGATGGTGTTTAGTTTGACAGTTACATACTTAGAAGAAAAGTAAGAGTTTAAATTTTTGTTTGAGGCGGGTAGCGTCCCTTGTAAGGGTTAAGTACCCTATTACAGGAATCGCTTTTTGTTACCTGCTGTAGAAGTATTGATAAGCAGAGTTGATTCGCTAAATATGATATCATGCATAAGAGTTTGGATATGTTTGGAAGGATATGGTTATATCCTAAGGCAAAACTTCTAATACTACAACCTACATGGAACTTCTCATAACCATCTAACAACACCTCTGATCCTTTGACAAGAATACTTATATATAGGAAGTACCAGCGGCGTATCCACCATATTCTTGTCAAATTTTCATTGGTTTTATCAGTAAGTTATGATTGGTCCTATGATGTAACCCTAGAACATAAATAACACAACAACCAATATTTGAATCCACATTCCAATAGCATATAGGTTTGAATGGTAACAGTTCCTCTCTCGTTTGTTATGATGGAGAGGTTAGTTTATGTAGAAATAGAACACAGTCCAATTTCTTTAAATGGCGAGATAATATGAATGTAACACAAATTTCAACCAAAGCAATACTAAATCCTACATGGAACTTCTCATAACCGCCTGATAATGCCTCTGATCCTTTGGCAAGAATACTTATATATAGGAAGTACCAGCGGCGTATCCACCATATTCTTGTCAAATTTTCGTTGGTTTTATCCGCAAGTTATGATTAGTTACCAAGAAACTACTAAATCCTACATAGAACTTCTCATAGCCGCCTGACAATGCCTCTGATCCTTTGACAAGAATACTTATATATAGGAAGTACCAGCGGCGTATCCACCATATTCTTGTCAAATTTTCATTGACTTTATCCACAAGTTATGATTAGTTCTATGTGACTCTACAACAAACACAACAACCACAAGATACTGATAATGAAAATGTCTGTGCGATCAAGGCTCAATCAAACGGAGCCGATCGTATTGCATGTACTGAAAATGAAAATGTCTATGCGATCAAGGCTCAATCAAACGGAGCCGATCGTATTGCATGTACTGAAAATAATAAATTTAATCTAAACAATAATCACACAAACAGCCTATACATGGAACCTCTCATAACCGCCTGATAATGCCTCCGATCCTTTGACAAGAATACTTATATATAGGAAGTACCAGCGGCGTATCCACCATATTCTCGTCAAATTCTCATTGACTTTATCCACAAGTTATGATTAGTTCTATGTGACTCTACAACAAACACAACAACCACAAGATACTGATAAGGAAAATGTCTGTGCGATCAAGGCTCAATCAAACGGAGCCGATCGTATTACATGTACTGAAAATGAAAATGTCTGTGCGATCAAGGCTCAATCAAACGGAGCCGATCGTATGTGGGCACGCCGGGTTCACGCTCATAATGAAATGGGGAACATGCTCAACGCTCATAATGTAATGGGGAGCGGCGGCCTATGAAATTGCATGTACTGAAAATAATAAACAATAATTACTCAAACAGTTTACACATGGAATCTCTCATAACCGCCAGATAATGCTTCTGATCCTTTGACAAGAATACTTATATATAGGAAGTACCAGCGGTGTATCCACCATATTCTTGTCAAAGTTTCATTGGCTTTATCCTTAAGTTATGATTGGTTCTATGTGATTCTAAAACATAAAGAAAACATAAAACTAAACAATTGGAGTTGAATCTGGATTTTCGGTGAAGAGGACTAGTTGGGTATCTTCGTTTGGGCCGTCATTATCTTCGACAGGATTGGCGTTGATGTTGAAAACTCTTCCCCTTGCTGGTGGCCTAGCGGTTGGGTTTTCTTGGTTTACTTGGTTAACTGGGTTTGATTGGGCTTGAGCGTTCATGATGTTAACCAATCGAAGGCACGTGTTTCTAAAGTGGGTAGGGTCGCCACAATTGAAACAAGCTCGAACATATGGGAACATGGGGTATTGGGGTTGTTGATAAGTTTGGACCATGTTTTGAGTAGGGGGAGAGATTTGGTTTTGAAAGGTGCGGCAAACCTTGCTCAAATGACCATAGCGTCCACAAGTTGCACATAGTCGACAAGGTAAGGTAAGGGGATGGTGATAAAAACAGTTGTTGCATCGAGGGTGAGGTCCAAGATATGGTTTCTTATTTGGGTAAGTTGAGTTGGGTGCCACTTGAGTGATTGGGATAGCTTGGATGGGTATGGCGTGTGAAATTGGTTGGTTTCGTTGGATAGTAGCGAAAAGTTGCCCGTCTCTTTTTCTCTTAGAATTGGGTTGAGAAGGGGATTCGGTTTGGGTGTGGTCGGAGGTTTCAGTCGATACTTTATCCTTCTTCTTCTCCTCCTTGAAGTCTTTGTTCCGGATTCGGTTCTCGGTGAGCTCTATTGCTAGCTCCATTGCTGCTTCCAAGGTTGCAGGCGTGGTACTTATTACAGAGTCCTGAATCTTTGACGGAAGACCACGAATGTAGTGTTCGATCAAACGGTAGAGGGGAGTGAACATGTTGGGAACCATTTGATGTAACTCAAGGAATCTTTTGTTGTATGTGGTGTGGTCTCCTTCCTTTTGCTTCAATGAATAAAATTCATCTTCTAATTTCTTGATTTCGCTCCTTGGGCAAAATCGTCTGGTCATGATTTCCTTCAATTCGTTCCAAGTTAAGGTTATAGCATCTTCCACACCTCGTTTGGCCTTCTCTGTATTCCACCAAGTAAGTGCTATCCCATATAATCGACCGGTAGCATATCGCACTTTGCGATCATCGGGGCAATCGCAATTTAGAAAAGTGTTCTCCATCTCTTCAAACCAATGGAGGAGAGCAGTGACACCTTCAGTCCCTTTGTATTTCGGAGGGTCGCATGATTTGAAATGCTTGTAGGTGCATTTAGTGGTAGTTGGGGGAGAGTTGATAATGTTTTGGTTTTCTTGATTGGCAGGATTAGCGGTAAGTGCTTGTTGGACTTGGATTACAATGTTGGGTATCACGGCAACCATTTGTTGTGCGATTAGGGCAGCCATGCGTTCGCGGGCTTTTCCTGCTCTCATCTTCCTACGGGCGTGGTTAGAAGACATCTACAAGGAATACATGTCAAGAGTATGAGTTGGATGCTTTTGGGATCATGGGTCGCATTCAGGAATGAACATTCATAAAATAATTATAGAAAAATAAATCTACTACATCCATAGGATGTCTTGGGCTTTGCTCGCCATTAGGCCCTACATGCCGCCATACTTCACCTTCGTAATCATGTGGGCCCCCATGAATACCGGGTTTTTCATATGGTTCACATGTGTTAGCCTGGTTGCGTACACTAAAACCCGGAGAAAATCGAGAAATATGTATACAACGTGTGATGTTCGGAATGTGTCCAGGTGTAGACACGGTGACACCTCAAAGTGGGTTAGTTCGAACGACGTTTGGTGTGACATGCTTTGGCCTAATAGGTCCTTCGTACTCTCATCGTTAGTCCCCAGGTAGGCAAACTGGTCCGTTATATTGGATTTATACGAATGCCAACCTAGACAGGACGTTCCGACTACCGGTACTTGTACCCTTCCAGTTACTACATGCCTGTCGCAGAACTTACTTTGATGAGATTTGAAAATTGCAACAAAATCTTTGAATACTGAGAGTATGAAAATGATTTGAATATATGAATATTGAAATATGTATAATGAATGTGTATGTAAGTATGTATGTTTGACTGTAAATATAAACAAATATGAAACAAATAAATATCATAAGTTTGTATGTAACCACCTAATCAATTAAAATTTAGGCAGACTATAGTATAGGCTCTAAGGGTCTAATAACCTATCCTATATCCCTATAGTCATGGCTCTGATACCAACCTGTCACACCCCGACCCGCAGCGGAAAAGGTGATCGGGGCATGATTGGGTTATCATCAAAGCTCATGACCTTTATTTTAACGTTTCATATTCATTAATACACTTTAATGGAAAATTACAATCAATATTACAACATGTCCTAAATATCAATCTAGGCTTCATTGTTTTCTTCTAAGGCATTTCCTATGTTTTCCTTGCTTCATCATGTTCACCTGTATCATGTGTAAAAAGGGTTTTTGGATCAACAAAAAGTTGGCGAGTGAATCCTATGGAAAACATTTGAACAAGTTTATTTAATTGATTATGAAATAAAGTGCACAACCACACATAAGTAAAAATAGATGTAAACTTATTCATAAATCAATTTAATATTAAACAATACACACATGAACAATAATGGATCGTTTAGAGGCACGCGTTGCTCAACTCGTCTCTCACGAGAAACTGATGGGCCTAATGAATGAATTGCACAAACATGATAATATGAAAGACATAACTACAAACAATATAAACTCAATAATACACACATGAACAATAACGGATTGGTTTTGAGGCACGCGTTGCTCAACTCGTCTCCCACGAGGAACTGATGGGCTTAATGAATGAATTTCATATAAGTTGACAAAATGAAATACATAATCACAACAATATAAACAATCTAAGTTTAGATCACGATATGGTATGGCACAAGTTTAAATAAACGAGTTAATTATTTTGTGACACATGACACACCCCAAAACGTGTAATTAAAAAGGGGAGTTGTAAGATTCACTCACAGTGGGTGGGTTCGGTTGATGATGTTGAATGCACGCGAAGTGGTTTTAACCACGAGTGAAATTAACCTAGATAATGGCATAATGTTTCGGTAAGTAAACGGATTTTATTAATCCATTTTAGTAGGATTGTTGGGTGTATTTTTGTGAGTTTAAGGCTATTTTCTAACCTTAAAAATGTTATTTTTAAGTATTTTTAATTGATTTTTAATTAAAATAAATAATTAAAAATAAAAAAAAGTTGACTTTTTTGACCGTTGACCTTTGACCTTTGACCTTGACTGTTTGACCGGTTCGTATGCGTGTAAGTGTGCGCTGAGTGAGGCTCGAACCCGAGACCTCCCGTACGCGTGCACGCAGCTCTACCAACTGAGCTACGTGTCTAACCAGAAATATTTCTGTTTTTAATTATATTTATATATTAATTAAATTAATCCGAAAATCAACTTATTTCTAAAAAGATTTTACTGAATCAGACCGGTGCTCTTAACAGGTCTCGAACCCGGGACCTGTGGGTTGAGTTAACACACAGTCCACCGCTGGACTGTGTGTCTAACTTGTTAAATAATCCGATTAATATTATACTTATGAACAAACTTCATTATTTCATTTCTGCCTTATTTTAAAAAGTTAGATAATTGTCCGGATCGGTGCTGTAGACCGGACTCGAACTCGTGACGTGTGTTTAAACATTCACACAGTCCACCGCTGGACTGTGTGTCTATCTTGGTTATTATTTCGGTTATTATTAAACTTAACATGTACAGCGGTGACTCCGGTTCGGTTAGCAAAAAAAACATTTTTATTAAGGCAAGCATGCGTGGGACAAGATTCGAACTCGAGACGTAAGCGTGTTTAATGTGCACACAGTCCACCGCTGGACTGTGTGTCTAACCCGAGTTATATCTTGATTTATAATAAACTTATATGTTACCGAAACTTCGTCTTCTTCGTCAGTCTTAACCAGAAACGATGACTGACTGGTTCGAAGTTTTAATCAGGTTTCTTTAGCGTTTTATGATTAATTATAGGTGAGATAAATGAAAAGAATGAAAGACTAAGCGTTAGATATACCGAAATTGGACTCCTCTGTTTCTCCGGCGGAACTCCGATGTCAGCAGACTATTCCGGCGACTTGTGTCTTGCGGCAGAGAGTCTTCAACGAGCTTGAGATGAATGTGCGTGGCTTCGGTATGAGTTCTGAGTGTTCAGTGTTTAGAGCAAGGCACAGAAGTGAAAAACCCGGTTTTCCGGCGATTTGCAGGAGATTTCCGGCGAGTGAGTTTTCGCCGAGAAAGGGTGCGGTTTTGAGCGAAAAAGCTTGCAGAGGTTCGAGGGGGTATTTATAGGGCAGTTCATGATGAATTTGGTCCGATTTCCGACTTGATTCAAAGTCATTACGTTTTCCGGCGGTTATAGCTTGTGTCGCGGGTTCAGGCGTCGGTTATAACCGATGTCCTAGTAAATGTTTACGTTAAGACTTGAAGAAACCGTCCAATCTCGCGAGATCGCCGGGATTTCCGACGACTCAAATTTGGGCGCCGGTTTTTGAATTTGGGAATCATGATATGAATTAATTGATTCTAATAATTAACAAGGAACACTAGTGGCGCAGTGGTTTAGTGTGTGTGTGTTAAGTTGCTGAACCGGTTGACTGACCCGGGTTCGAAACCCGGCAGAACCATTATATTTTTATTTCATTATTTTTTACAATTTTTCAAAAACAAACTATATATTCCAATATAATAATTAATTATGTATCGTTTAAAATTAATTTGGGCATTAAATACGCCATAAAATTTTAAACTGAATGTTCGGTTAATAAACGGAGCGGGTTTGGTAAAATCCGTTTTTGACGGATGTTACAAAAATGAGGTAAACAAAAATAAGTCGTTAGATAAGACAATTCACACTTGTTTACTTATTGACAATAATGTAAATCTATTCATAGTTTATTAGCCAATAATATTAAAAATCTGACATATATTTAAACTCAAACCTTTATAGGTAAAAACAAATATGAATCACCAGACTTATCCAACCACACATTACTATCTACATAGTTTAAACAGTTATAATTAATATGCTAATATCTAACATTTTTAATTAGTTTAAGTAATACATAATATGGCAAAAAGATATGTTAACTCAAAGGTTGTTTACAAATTCAAATCAAACTTAAAGGTTTTAAATATAAATTTACTTTAACTAGAGGGTCTAATATAAAACTTTGATTTGAAAGCCGACAAACATTGGGTATTCCCAAAATCCATTTTTGTCTTTCAAGTCATCTTCTCACTCCTTTATATTCTCCAATAAAGTTCGATTTCTCCACCAAAAATCCTGTTTTCTTCTCTGTTTTTCGACGTCACCGGTGCCTTTCATATATATATATATATATGCAAAGGTGCCTCCTAAAAAAAACTTTAAAAAATCCATTTTTTTCTAGTACTTACATGAATCTCAACCGGTGCCTTGTCACCCCCGACAAACATGTAAATCCGCCCCTGCTTAAAAGAAGAGGCGTTCTTCATAGTGATTTTGTAAAATGTTTTTTAATCAAAACAACGTAGTGACGAGGGTTCGCATTAAGCTTAGGTGTGTGACAACACCATATTCACTTCTCCCTGTTGTTAATTTGGTTAAAAAGCTCAAACGAGCCAAGTTACTTGTAAATTATCATTATATAAATTCTTAGTGATTTTAAACATACCTAATTACTTGGTAACAAAAAAAGATAAATAAATCAAATTCAATTGAATCAATGTTTTATTTTTAACTTGTGATAATGTTAACAAAATCTAAAATAACGTTAAATTGGATTGTCGCGAAATGCTGAAAAGTAAACTTTGATTTTTCTGAACAGTGTAATTAAAAATAACATATCCTTTTAAAATCTTTATACTAGTTCTTTTAATGACACATTGTAACTATCCATAAATGTAGATTATTACACTTCTACACATGATTTTAAAATTAGTATATCATTTTGCATTTAACACATTATCATAGTTGGAACTTACATTTACTTTTAAACTTAACTAGGCATAATTGAGAAGATCTAGAATCATACTCTTTTATCTCTTTCTATTAAATAGGAACATAGGAATGTAGATTGGACGACCCCATGGCTTCATACTCAAGGATGAAAAGTCTCGAACAATAAACAATACAACAGTAACTAATTCGTAAATGGAAGTAACGATAAAAACAATAGAACAACGATTTTTTGTCGATGAAAGTTTGATCAAATGGATCTATGTTCATCGGTTAACATACATATATATTGTTCTGAAACAACATAATGCTTGGTAGCAACCGTTCCAAAAATGATGCAACTGTTTGACCCTAATGATCTGACGATTACAAGTCTTTCATGGGCTTGTTAATTGTCACACCCCGACCCGCAGCGGAATAAGAGTCGGGGCATAATTGGGTTATCACCAAAGCTCATGACACTTACTAATATGTTTCATATTTAATAAAGTCAAAGTTACATTTCCAAAAATCCAAACATGTTCATTCAATACAAAGAAAATAAACCAACATAACAATCCCAACTCTAAATCGTTTTATTCTTCTAGTCCAAGTCCTATGTGTTCCTAGCTACTGCTGGTTCACCTGTATCATGTGTAAAAATGAGGGTTTTTGGGTCAACATAAGTTGGCGAGTGAACCTTATTAGATAAACATTTATTAATGAATTACTTATTAGTTTATCAATGAAAAATTGTGCATAATCATAGATGAGCAAATGTAAATAATCAAGCAATGGCAAATAGCAGTCACAACTATAGCATACAATAACATATGACAGCATACATGAACATACCAACATCTTACTGTAAATAACATAAATGAAACTGTGCGATCAAGGCTCAATCAAACGGAGCCGATCGTATGTGGGCACGCCAGGTTCAACCTCATAATGAAATGGGGAACATGCTCAACGCTCATAATGTAATGGGGAGCGGCGGCCTATGAAATTGCATGTACTGAAAATAATAAACTTGCATCCACAATAACTACACAACAGAAACAATACTGAATACACTAGTTTATGATATGATGTATGCACAATGGTTTAAGTATAATATATATATATATATATATATATCAAGACACATGATACACCCCAAAACGTGATTAAACGGGGAATTTGTAAAGATTCACTCACTTTGGGTGCGTTGGATTGGAGATGGTGAGATGCGCACGAATTAGATGTGCGGAACAACAAGGAATACTAACCTAAATAATAACGGAAAAATATATTAAATGAGTGGGTTTTTATTAAGGATTTTAATGAAATTTTTAGATATATTTTTGTGAGTTTAAGGTTATTTTCTATCTTTAAAAATGTTATTTTTAATTGATTTTTAAATTAAATTAAATAAATAAAAATATAAAAAAAATTGTTTATTTTGCGTTGACCGTTGACCGTTGACCTGTTGACTTGTTGACCGGTTCGGTCAGGGACATGGTCTGCGCTGGGTGAGGCTCGAACCCGAGACCTCCCGTACGCGTGCACGCAGCTCTACCAACTGAGCTACGTGTCTAACCCGAAATAATCTTGTTTTTAATTATATTTATACACTTATTCAATTTAACCGAATTTCTTTTATTTGCAAAAACATTTTAATTCAACGGACCGGTGCTAGTGACGGGTTTCGAACGCGCGACGTATGGCTTAATGTTGCACACAGTCCACCGCTGGACTGTGTGTCTAACCTTGTTATTATCTCGGTTTTTATTATACTTAACCACTAACTGGGTTAACCCGGTTTAGTTTTTAAACAAAAAGGCATTTTATTATATAAGGAGTGCGTATAGCAGGAATCGAACTCGGGACGTGCGTTTGTATTTTGCACACAGTCCACCGCTGGACTGTGTGTCTAACCCGTTCATTTTACTAGTTTTAAATATACTTATGACTTAGTTAGCTTCGTCTTCTTCATTTAAAATACAGTCAACTGATTTACTAACTCGTTCCTTGTGTTTACGATTTACAGACATTATTAAAGCTTAAATGAAAAGGCAGAGACGGTAATTAGAGGTGAACATACCGATGAACGGTTTATTTCAGATTTCCGGCGATGTGTCGGTTCCTGTTTTTATGCTCTTCAACTGAACAAGATAATTAACTATTTTGATTAGTCGAATGTGGAATTGAAGTGATAAACAAACGTTCACGATGTGTTTGAAGACCCTTACCGCTTCATAGACGGAAATAGGAATTTTCAGGGGAGTTCCGGCGAACTGGAATTAGTTGAATGCAGCGCCTGAATTCGATTTCAATTGAGATGTTTAAATTAGAAATAGTCTAATAATTGTTGAACTGCAATAATATTGAGAGAATTACCGTTTGAGGATGAATACGGTTTTCCGGCAGGATTTGCAGAAAATTCCGGCGAACCGATTTAAGCGTTCTGATGGTCTGAAAATGTGACGAAAATGAAATGGAGTATGGTTATGACGTTTCTGAGTCGCGAGAGTGATCTTGGGTTGAAGTATTCAGGATTTGATTGCTTTTCGGTTATGAAGACCGATAATGATGAGACTTGATGCTCAATCAATTCTGAATTGATTAAAGACATCGGTTCATCGGTTATGAACATGAATACGCGAGAAATCAAACGATTTGACGATTGCTTTGCCGATTTCCGTTTCTCAGTTGGCGGAACCGGTTTAATCTAGTCTAAATATAAATCTCATTTGTTTCCTAGAGATAACAGAAAACACAAAGTGGCGGAGTGGTGATGTGAGAGTATGTTAAGTCGTTGGGGTTGTCCTTGGCTGACCCGGGTTCGAGTCCCGGCAGCAACAAAATTCTTTTATTTATTTTGTTTTAACTTTTTATCAAATATAATTTTTATAGTTTAGTTTATTTATTAATTATGTATCGTTCTAAATCAAAATAATCACAAATATTCAACGTAACTTTTATAACTTGATATTCGATTACAAAATGGAGCGGGTTTTGAAAACCCGATTTTTACAAATGTTACATTAATCACAATTTAGCCCATAATAACATAAATATAAATTAAGTTTATTATCTTCAATATATCCCCTCTTATTGATAGTTTGATAGTCCTACTCTAAAGTCCTTAAGTATTTATAAAGCACCATTTAAAGATCTCTTCCTTTGTCAATGTTATAACCCAATACGATAGAGAAGTCGTTCCACTTTTGACATTTGTTCGTTGCTTTGAAACCTCCAAAGCTTTAAACTCCAACATATAAGTCTAGCAAATCAACCTCTTCACCACTTTCTACAGGAGGAAACGACTTACCTTTGCAGCTTTGCAAATCTTCCACAAACTACTTAACGACACCAAGAAATTCAGATTGGGACTGTCTTTGTGTTTTGTGAACATGTTGTAGATTTGTATCATGTTTAAAAAGATAACACACATGTCCCAGTCCTTTTTAACTTTGTTTCCATCCTCCTTAACTTCATCAGCATGATCAAACATCAAATCGGCCTTCTGTTGGTGAAAACGTAGTGAATTTAGAGAATATGGATCAACAACTTCATGCCTAGGTTCCATATTCATGTTCTCTAAATCCCCAACATCTTCAACACTAGTATTATTCTTGAATGTTTTAGAGATAACACAAGTATGGCTTTCAATTTTCACATCAAATCCCATAAACATTCGGGATTTTTCTATAGTTCCCATCTATAACAATCCTTGTTAATCCAAGCCCATAAACAATCAGTAAATCATTGTCATTATCCCTTTCAACTTTATAAATACTTTTGAAATCACAAAACATGGATCTATTGTTTGTTTGATGTTTCTTAACACCAGGATTAACATACCAAATTGAGTCCCAATCACCATGTTCGGTACAACTAAGTCTACATCCTGTGCATTCGATTCAACAAGGAAATTAATGGGTGACTTACGTTGACACGTATAAGCATAATGACCATAAAGATTGCATCAATAACAATAGATGCATGAGAGATAATCATGAGTCCCTCGTTCCATATTAGCGCTTGTAGTATAACATGTGTTCCGGCCAACATCATCATCAAGGAACACATTCTTGGTCGATGACTATGAATCTTTGCCATTTCCGTAAACCTCTTCGCTACCCTGTGTTTCCAATATCTTCTTATAGAAGCCCTGGGTGCACCCTCCTTCAACAAAAGACTTGACAATGCAGAAGAGAGTCTCCTAACCGATGAGATCTTTCTCTTGTTGCCAAAACCCCAAGAATCGTGATTTGAAGAAAGCCCTTTGGCTAAGATATCACTATAGATTGGACGACCCAATGGCTTTATACTCAAAGATGAAACGTCTCGAACAATAATTGATAGAACAATAACTAATTTGTAAATGGAAATAACGATAAAAACAACAGAACAGGGATTGTTTGTCAATGAAAGTTTATTCAGATTGATCTATGTTCATCGGTTAGTATACCTACATATATATTGTTCTGAAAGGACGCGATAATTGGTAGCAACCGTTCCAGAAACGACACAACTGTTTGACCCTAATGATCCGACGATTACAAGTCTTTCATGGCCTTGTTAACCACAATTTATCCCATAATAACAATAATAAAAGTCTGGCCCATAACATAAATTTAAATTAAGTTCACTACTAACGAACTGATGATCAAAGGGATTAAATCCTAGAATTAGTATCATGATGAGAAATCTACGTATAAATATCTTTCTCTTTTTAGATTGTTCATTTTCTCGTTTATATGGAGCTACCATTTTTTATTAACCATGGTGTCAATTTGCTTCATATCCTCAAACAATAGAAACTATGTTCAAACCCTATCTTGCATTATGCATTGATGACTTTAAATACATTTAGCCACGGGTAACCAAATTACATAAGAAAGACATCTAAACCCAACAAGGCACTAGGGTTCTAGCTATATATACAATGACATAAATAAATTATAATACCCAATGACATCTAGCTTTAAACATATACCTAAGATCTGATTCTAGTAAGAAACACCCAAGACCACATATCTAAAAAATTACTTTGCAAATCTTTGCTACAATATGCATTACAATTTTAAAAATCTGTTCTTAGTATCTAATTTGAACATGTTTGGATTTTTTTTAAAATTTAGGATTAGTGTCAAATTTCTAAAATATTTTCTCGTATGTACACAATAAGACATGTGAAGACTCCTTTAAAGTTACATATATTTACTAGTGTGTATATAGTGTTAAGGTAAAATGAAAATTTGTGTGCGCTGTGAGAACTTAAAGAATTTGGTCAAAACAAAGGCTTTTTCAAAATTTTTTTTACTAAATATCATAAAAAATCAACTTTTCAAATAAAAATAAAAAAAAATAATAATAATAGTTTTTGTTGCTTTACACCACTATAAAAGCCTCTTATAGTGGTCCAAATGCTGATAGTCCAAATGCTGATAAATGCTGATGTCAGCTACTTTTTACACTACTACAAAAAGGCTTAAAAACTGCTTGGAACATTTTCATCTACGTGTGTGCAAAAAATGGTGGCAAAACTCGTACGAGAAGTTGAGGTTCTCTAAGTTCTCACAACTCGAGTAGGTTTACTCTATATATATATGACGATAAAATTACGTGTACTCGTATTCGTCATGTTCTTCGAGTTTTTCATATTCATTATGTGCTTATCGTGTTCTTAATCGTCGTTATATTGAAGAAGACGTAAAAAAATAATATTTTAAAGTCGATAATTTTAATTTAATATAATTTATGTTAAAGAATGTAAGAAACCAATAGATAGGAGATAGAGAGTGATAGAATGTGGGGATCAAATGCAAACAAATTTTAACTTATGAATGGTAGATATAGCTAGAGTTTTATTAATGCACTACATTTTTAAATTAGAGTAGTAGTAGTAAAAATTATTACTTTACTTATAATACCATTCGTACATTAAAATTAGTTTGTATCAGATCTCCTCTAAATTTATACACTTAGTAAAAGACTAATATACTCTTTATGGTTGAAGTTAGTTACTTGGATTCAAGTGGTAACAAAATCCAAACCACAATATCTTCTTAGCAAATAATAATAATAAAATAATAAGTTTAAGATGATATATATGTAATTGCTCCTAATATTCTACGGGAATTTCATATATCCCTCTTTAAAATTACAAAATTATATGATTTCTCAAACACAAGTTTTCGATGCATTATATATAATGGTTATCAACATGATTTACGGAATTAGATAATTTGAGAAATTATCTCTAAGTTTTTAATGCGTGATGTGCAATGCTCTTCAAACATTATTTAGGGAATAATGTAATTTTGCAAGCTCTACAAATTATATATGTGTGTATGTGTATGCGAAATTACATGGAATAATGTAATTTACGGTTGATGGTTAGTTTTTATTAAATTGCAATATATAATTGGAGTTGAATACAGTATAATTTACATGGAATTATAGGGATTTTAATCATATCTCAATTACTACTATTTGATAATACAAAAAGTAAATGAAATTCAATTAAATCTATGTTTTATTTTTAACTGTGATTATGTTAAAAAAAACCCTCTAAAATTGGATTTTCAGTAACTACGAAGTGTAGAAGAATAATCTTTCATTTTGTTGAGAAATAATATACCTTTTAAACATCTTTCTACTAGTTCTTTTAATGACACATGCTAACCATCATGCATATAGATTCTTACCTTCTAAAAGACTATAGGGTATAGGTTTCGTGAAGCCCGTTCGTAAGGTGACATGGCCTCGTGGTCACGGTTTGCACACCACCCTTGAATCCCGTGAGCGTGTGGCTCGTGGGATCTCCCACAAAGGCCACGAGATAAAAGTTACAGCTGAAATAGCCGTTGGGTATTAGGAAAAAAATAATTTTATTTAATCACATTTCACAATATTTTTTTCACACAATCTTTACTCCTTCTTTCTATAAATTATCTCCAACAAATATAAAAATTCTCTCTACAATTATGGTTTCTTCATCATCCTCGTCTGGCGAAATCATGGTTTCTTCATCATCCTCGTCCGACGAAATCATAATGTTTTATGTGAACATGGTAATGGAAACGGCACAATTTATTTTGGAGGAAGACGAAAATGAACATACATCGCAACCGATAACAGGAAGCGCACCTTTAAATGGAGATCGGGAGGGTATACTAATTTTTTCCTTGATGTTTTTAAATATTTGCTAATTTTATTTTAATTCATTAGAATATGTACTCATAATTGGTTGATGGCCAACTACTTTGCTAAAAACCCGTGAACAGTTTACGCATCGATTTTGAATGAGTCATTGTTTATTCCTATGTATTACTAATGATTTTGTAGATAGGAAACCATTCTTTTACATTATGATGGGATGCCAGAGGTAAAAGTGGTTTTTACATTATCATGGGGTTTGGTTTCTTTCGGATTGAAGACGTATTCAATTTCGGTTTCCTTATGAAATCAAACTTTGTTTCTCTTTTAATTGTGGCTGTTGCATGATGAATTGAACATTTTACTTATGTTTTGACTGTTTGAAGATGTTTATGGGTTAATCTTCCATAGCCATTTAGGTTTTAATGAGCATTGAATGTATGCTTTGACTTTCTAGTTTAACTTTTTGATCAAATTGTGTTTGATTTAAAATAAACTAAATTTGTTATTAGTATGATCATGTGTACTAGTTTTGATTATAATTAAAGATTTAGTTGCTGATTGTATTGCTCTTGGCATGTAGAAATACACACTACATTTCGGTAAAATCATACTTTGGTCGTTAAATGGTAGGTTTTCGGTCTAGATCTTGTCATTAGAGATAATACAGGTTAACTAATCAATAAAATCGGTTAAATAAGTGTGCATCCAATCTAGATGAACCGAGTGGTGAATTGAGATTTCTAAATTATATTCTAGTCGTTGTTTGATAGTCTGGATACATGTTAGCACGAGGTTCGTTTGTTTATTCGCATCTGGTTATTCCTAGATTTTTGATTTATCTTCTTTGGGTTTGGTTCACAGTTAGAAGATTGTTGATATTATTGGTGTCACATATTTGATAGTTGTAGGATTCGGGATATCTAACGAGAACTGAATCCATCTTAGCACTTCGTTTACGTTGTTCTGATTGCACTTTGTAGATCGGTTTTTTAGAGTTTTGAGGGTGTGGATCACACCCCTGGCTTTCTGATTACTAAAGGATTTTACCATCTTTAGCGAGAAGTTTGTCGGGTTAGAAATCGGGACTTTGATCAGTTGTCAAATAAGAGGTCATTATGTGTTCTTAGGGATTTGATGCATGGGTGGTTTCTCATTCTGACTGTTTGATTATTGTGTTCTTTAGCAGTTTTCGAATTCAAGTTCTTCTCACCATCTCTCACTTTTGCTTTTTTTGTTAATTGCTTCCGTAGTTGCTAGACAAAAACAAACTAATGCTTTAGGATATGATGACTAAGCAGATAAAGATGCTAACTCAGCTGTTGACATGAGAGGAGACTCGACACCATTAGAGCTAGACGAAATTCCTGGCAAAATTTGTTTTATAGAAGTTGTCTTTTTTGTCACTCCTATGGTGCTATGCACAGGCATGGTCACATATGCATGTTTGTGCATAGTAAACGTGTCCCAACACCCATAGTAGGTGTACCTCTGGTGTATTATATTTTTCTTGTATGTTTTGTCTTTAGTGGAGGCATGAATATGCATGTACTTATTTTCTTGCGCATCACGCTTGTCTGATCTTTACTAATTTTCCAAAAGGCGAGCTTAGGCTACTAGGCGAGGCCGTGCAGCTTGGGGTGTATGGGCGTGCATCCTGGAAACTTGCGTTTTTTGTCCTTTTTTCATTGTTTTTCGCTTGGTTTTAGTTTTGAACCTTCAAACCCTACAACAATCGAAAAGGAACGATTTAGGTAGTGTTTCCTCATAATAATGCCTTTAAAGTACATATAAATGAGGTAAATATGTATAAAAATGTATAAGTAAAGGCACATCAGTGTTTCGCATCGAGATACCTTTTTATTGCGTGGCATGTTGCTTCCCGCACCATGCAACGTGGTTCACAGCTTACTTACTCACCTTGCAAAGAGTAGAAAAAGTAGGTTGGGTGTGTGGGGTTTGCGTACATCATGAGGTTGGCTTCTACCCTTTAGAGTTTTTGATTCCACACCTAGGGATAGCTTGACGACGGTTGCACCTATAGATGGTTTTAGGATAGCTTTGATGGATCAGATGCATCTGTTATAGACATTGGATGACGATAGGGTGAGATTTAAAGCCCTGAGGGTAGAATGAGACATGGTTCCTGAGGATCATGAGGGCGGAGATGATCCGGTAGCCGAGACTGTGACTAAGGGGTAGGAGCCGGTGGGCATACATATTAGACCAACACTACAACCCATTTCTCGCTTTCTAGCTTCTCCTAGGACTACAATTAGGAAGCCGGAGCTGGAGTCGATTCCTCAGCCTACTACAACACAAAAGGATGAGAGGGCTTGGAGACAGAGGATGGAGTGAGAGATCAGTCATACATGACAGATGACAGGGTTTCTTTTGACGTATTTTGGTATAGATATTCCACCACCTCCACCAGTAGCTATAAGTTAGTGCACACCAGCCAAATATTTTTGTGGTTACGTCTTATACTTTTCCTTATTTATGTTTTTTTTACCATGGTTTGTACTTAAACTTATATTCACTTTGGGAAATTGTGCGGATAATCGGTTGGGTGGATGATATATATATATATATATATATATATATATATATATATGGTTATGCTTTGGTACAATGTGATTGTGTACACCACTAGTTGAGAGCGGGTGAGATTAATTGCAAAACTTCAGACGATTATGCACATGTCTTGTAGAATTTGTAGAAGCTTTTCACGGGAAATTTGGCATACTTATCAAGGGAGTTTTGTTGTTCCATTTTCATTTTTTTTATTTCTTTGTATTTATTATTTTTGGCATCCTAAACACATGATACAATTAAAATTAGAAAAAAATTAATTGACAATGTGTCTTTCAAGTGTGGGGATGAGAAAATTAAAATTAGAAGAAAAATTTTAAAATTGAACAAATTTTGCAAGTCCTGGTCATTTTGCACATAGAAAACAAAAGTCCATTCAATACGTCTGTTAAAAGCAGGTCAACTGTAGGGTTTTACGAGTCTTAGAAAATGTTCTTTTAAGTTGCGGGATAGTACTGACTGAGTCGTTTTCTAAAATAAAATGTTTTGGGTGCCTGTGATAGTTATTAAGCTGGAGAGTAAATTGATTGTGCATTTGTCAGTATTGGTATCCCATTTTCACATGATTGTAAGTTTTGAGCTTTTATATATATTCAATGCTTCGTTTCATGTGTGATTTACCGACTTTGTTGTATTATTTTAGAACTTGTGCGCTTAGATACATTTTGATGCCTTGAGTTGGGACTTGACATAGATATGATAGAGTCATAAAGATTACCCATTTTTATTTAGTCTTTTTTAAATTAAAATCATCTCAACACTTCATTCACGTTATGGGATCCGGGATCTCTAGGAGAACTGAATCCATCTTAGCACTCCATTCACGTTGTTCTTATTGTACTTCATAAACAGGTTTTTATTTTATTATTTTTTTCTCTTTCTTATACACTCACAATAAATGATATAGGCTTGGATTTGAGCCTCTAAATATTGAGGTTTTCTTTTGTTTTATCTAAATTGTTCTCTATTATAGAGAATGGGATGGAGTGGTGTTTTGAATGATTCTTTAGATTAATCTCTAAAATTTAGACATAAAAAATAGATAAAGGGTAAGATGTGAATGCTCTTAATAACACAGTGCCTGCCTGAAATGAACTAACAGTTCATTTCTTTTTACATCTTTTAAACATTGTAAAGTTGATGAACTCTTGTTACAAAGGTGAAAGTCATGCTTGGTGGCATGTTTTTCAATATTTTATATAAAAATTCGCCGTAAAAAATAATTTTGAATTGGAAAGCATTAGAAGTAGATTTGTAAGTGGTGGTGGGACTTCTAAAAGGAAGGTTCAATGGGTAAAAATGGGAAAAATTGATCGCGACAAAGAAACTTAGAGGCTTAGGGCTTGGCAGCCAAAAAGAAGCTAACATTGCTCTTCTACTGAAATAGTGATGGCATCTGAGGCAAGACGGGGAAAATTGGGATTGGAAATGGAAGAAACACCGGACCGACGGGGGATCTTGGGCTGAATTTTTAAGCTTATTAAGTGTGCTCATAAGTACCAGTACTATGGGCTGCGGGGAGAATTTTTGGGCTGGACAACAGAAAATAATTCATGTTTTTCGGTCAAGCAAGTTTGAGGACATCAGCAAGACAAATGATTACTCCATAGATGGGTCCGTTATGAAGTGGTGTAGCTAGGCATTGCCTAAAGTAAACACGTTAACTTTGCGGGGAGGATTTTTGGGCTGGGCAAAATTGCTAAACAAAAGAGGTATTCAGGTTGGTAACTTTCTTTGTCCCTGCTGCAGGTTGGAACCGGAGACTGTGGATAACGTTCTGGTAACTTGCTTGGCAGCCAGATCCATTTGGTGGCTCGTTGGTAGGTGGGCGAATATCTAGAACTTTCAAGAATGTGTCACAATCAAAGATATTCTGCACAAGGTTGGCGACTCGAAGTTAGACAAGAAGAGAAAGAAGGCGTCACTTTGTATATGCATGGCTGGGCTTTGGAAGATTTGCTTATACAAGTATACCGGAAGAAATTAAAGAGTCCACTTATTTTTGGTTAAAAGACTAGGCAAAATTAGATGAGTTTTTGTATGAAAATTGGGGTAGGCAAGGAGTTTCAATTCTAGGTGGACGATGTAATTGGTGTTGTAACATTCTCCCATCTAACTCCTAGTTAGTATGGTTGTTTTTGTTTGTGGTTTGTGTCACACCCCGATTCGCAGCGGAATAAGAGTCGGGGCATAATTGGGTTATCACCAAAGCTCATGATTTTTACTAAAATGTTTCATATTTATTAAATTCAAATTACAACTTAAATATTCAAATCAAATCCATACAATTACAAGGAAAATGAAACTAAGTAAAACAATCCAAAGCTTAAACTGATTTATTCTTCTAAGCCTTCCTATATGTTTCTTGCCTCAACTGGATCACCTGTATCATGTGTAAAACGGGGGATATTTTGGATCAACAAAAGTTGGCGAGTGAACCTTGAGAAACATTGTTATTAATTTTCTTGTTGTGTTTAATATTGAAAAGTTGTGCAATAATCACGTGTGAGCAAACATATGTATATAACAAAACACAAACCACATTGGATGAGTAAATGACATAAATGATGATGTATTTGAGATCAAGGCTCAATCAAACGGAGCCGATCGAATGACATGAATGACGATGTATGTGAGATCAAGGCCCAATCAAACGGAGCCGATCGAATGAGGCACCTGATACTCAACCCGTATCCCACGGGGAGCTGATGGGCCTAATGAAATGCATGTACTGAAAATGATAACTTCAATCTAACATAATTCACACAACAATTGATACATACACATTTGATCACGGATATGATAGATGCACAAGTGTTTAAATATAATAAGGAATTAAACGACACATGATACACCCCAAAATGTGATTAAAACGGGGAATTTGTAGAGATTCACTCACATTGGGTGCGTTCTTTGATGACGTTGGATGCGCACGAGTTTTGGGATTTGATCGACGAGGAAAAACTAACCTAAAATAATAACGAAATGGTTCGGTAAATAAATGGATTTTATTTGAGATTAATACTTTTAATTCATAATCTTAATAGGATTTTTAGATTTATTTTTGTGAGTTTAAGGACATTTTCTAACTTTAAAAATATTATTTTTAAGTATTTTTAAATAATTTTCTGATTAAATAAATAAAAAAATAAATAAAAAATGTTGACTTTTTTTGACTTTGATCGTTGACCGTTGACCGTTGACCGGTCAGATTGTGTTAATTATATGCGCTGAGTGAGGTTCGAACTCGGGACCTCTCGTACGCGTGCACGCAGCTCTACCAACTGAGCTACGTGTCTAACCCGAAATATTCTCTGTTTTAATTATATATATATATACTGATTAACTTTTCTCTAATTTAGTTTATTTTAAAAATGATTTAAAATGGCCGACCCGACTCCAGTGACCCGGAGTCGAACTCGAGACATTCGGTTCGAGTACGCACAGCCCAACCAGTTGGGCTGTGTGTCATATCTGTTTAACTTATGGATTAAAGTATACTTATCAACATTCGGTGACCTGATCCGATTCAGTTGTAAAAATGTTGGTTTTAATTCTGAAATTCGGTAACGTATGCGATTCGAACCCAGGACGTGTGCATTGTTTGTGCACACAGTCCACCACTGGACTGTGTGTCTAACCCGGTTAAATATTCAGTTTTAATTAAACTTATACACATGTTCGACTTCGTCTTCTTCGTTTACAATGACGCAGAACAATGATGTCCGACTGTTCTGGTTTAAATCGATCATCGAACATATAATTGATTGGAATGAAATGGATAAAGAGGGTTACGGAGTAAAATGTACCGAACAGAATGCTTTTTCTCAGATTTCCGGCAAGAGGCGTCGGCTCTGATTGGTGACTTCCGTCTGAGTGAATCAACTAACGGTTTTGATCAATGAGTTGTGCAATTAAGGTACTAAACAAGGGATATCAGGGGGTTTAGGTGATTGTACCGATTCACAGCGAGACTTCGGAATTTTAAGCGATTTTCCGGTGAGTGCAGGAATTCCCGGCGACGTTGTCTGAGACAGGTTCTGATTGAAAGATTTATGTTATTACTTGCCTAATAATGGATTGCAAACAAAAGAGTCGAGAATTTTACCGATTTGAAGTAAGTCTCGGTTTTCCGGTGAAAGTCCGGCGAATGAAGAATATCTCCGGCGAGTGCTAAAGCTTCGAGAGTTTGTGCGATTTTGAGCGAAAAGGTTACTAGAGGTTTGGGTGGGTATTTATAGGGAAGAAACAACATGTATTGAGTCCGAATTTGGTCTTGATTCGCGGTCAAAACTTTTTCGGCGGTTACGACTGGAATTGGGGGTTAGACATCGGTTATAACCGATGTCGAAGTTAGTTCACGCGTTTCAGTCAAAGAAAAACGGTCGTGATTTGCGAAATCGTCGGTCTTTCTGGCAACTGCGGACTGGGCGCGCTGATTTCCGGATTTTGATTTCGAATTTTAATTTAAGTATTATTTGTTTCAGTATATTAACAAAGAAGGCAAGTGGCGGAGCGGTGTGTTGTGTGATTGAGTTTGTGGGCGACCCTGGTTCGAAACCCGGCGTCCCCATTTTATTTTTTTCTCATTAATTAAGATTATTTATAAATTATGGTTTTTAAATTCTAATATAGTTATTAATTATGTATCGTTTAAAATTAGTTTGAGCAATAAATACGCAACGAAAATTTTTAACTAGATATTCGATTAATAAACGAAGCGGGTTTTGAAAACCCGTTTTTCGACGGATGTTACAGTATCCCCTACTTTTAGAAATTTCGTCCCGAAATTTAAGTAGTAGTGGTAACAGGAAAAAGATGCGGGTATTTCTTGCGCATTGAGTCTTCACGTTCCCAAGTAAACTCAGGTCCTCGTTTCGACTCCCAACGTACCCTGACAATCGGAATACGACTCCGTCTTAAACGATTTTCTCCGAAGTCCATGATTTCTACTGGTCTTTCAATGAAGTGCATAGATTCATCGATCTGAATGTCTTCTAGAGGAACATGGAGGTTCTCATCGGCGAGGCACTTTTTCAAGTTTGATACGTGGAATGTGGGATGAATTCTGTTGAGCTCTTCTGGTAGGTCAAGCTTGTATGCTACAGGACCTACTCTTTCGAGTATCTTGAAAGGTCCTACGTAGCGTGGTGCTAGCTTGCCCTTCTGGCCAAAACGAATCACTCCCTTCCACAGTGATACTTTTAAAAGTACTTGATCCCCAATGTCAAACTCCAAGGGCTTTCGTCGTTTGTCTGCATAACTCTTTTGACGACTTTGAGCCGCTAGAAGATTGTTTCGAATTTGAATGACCTTGTCGGTTGTTTCTTGAATTAACTCTGGACCGGTGATTTGTGATTCCCCAATTTCGTGCCAACATACTGGAGATCGGCACTTACGACCATATAAAGCTTCGAAAGGAGCCATGCCGATACTTGAATGGTAGCTATTGTTGTACGAAAATTCAACTAATGGTAGATGAGCTTCCCAATTCCCTTTGAAGTCTATGACACATGCTCGAAGCATGTCTTCAAGAGTTTGGATGGTGGGTTCAGATTGTCCATCAGTTGATGAAAAGCGGTACTGAGGTCTAATCGTGTACCCAAGGCGGTTTGTACGGCTCGCCATGTTCGTGAAGTGAAACGACCATCACGGTCTGAAATGATGCTTAAAGGTACACCATGACGGCTTACGATCTCGCTGATGTAGATACGAGCTAACTTCTCGTTCTTGAAGTCCTCGCGGATCGGAATGAAGTGAGCTGATTTTGTAAGACGATCAATGATTACCCATATGGTGTCATACCCACTGGAGGTGCGAGGTAACCCGGTAATGAAGTCCATGGTTATGTTTTCCCACTTCCATACAGGTATTTCAGGTTGGGTTAGAAGTCCTGAAGGTCTTTGATGTTCAGTTTTTTACTTTGGAACAGGTAAGGCACTTGGAAACAAAAACAGCGATATCCTTTTTCATGCCCGGCCACCAGTAGGTATATCGTAGGTCTTGATACATCTTGTCGGCTCCTGGGTGTACAGAGTACCGTGTTTTGTGCGCCTCATTCATAAGGAAATCACGAAGGTTATCGCGATCAGGAATCCATATGCGGCTTAAATAGTATAGAATACCGTCGGATTTGGTTTCGATTTTGAGTTCCGCTACACATGACAGTTCATCGCGTACGTCGTTTTCTGTTACAGAAATGTGTTGAGCTTCTCGGATTCGATCTTTGATGTCGGTTATGATTTGCGAACATAGAAGACGAATGGAGTTCGCATAACCTTTTCGACTGAGTGCATCAGCCACCACATTTGCCTTGCCAGGATGATACCGAATTTCACAGTCGTAGTCGTTAAGAAGTTCGACCCATCTTCGTTGCCTCATATTCAACTCCTTTTGATTGAAGATATGTTAGAGGCTCTTGTGGTCAGTGTATATTTCACACTTGGTACCGTAGAGGTAATGTCTCCATATCTTGAGAGCGAACACAACGGCTCCAAGCTCCAGGTCGTGGGTTGTGTAATTCTTTTCATGAACTTTGAGTTGCCTAGAAGCATAGGCTATCACTTTTCCTCTTTGCATCAGTACACAGCCTAGTCCTTGCCCTGACGCGTCGCAATAAACCACGAAGTCATCACAACCCTCAGGGAGTGTGAGGATAGGTGCGTCACAGAGTTTTTGCTTTAGAGTTTGGAAGGCCTCTTCCTGCTTAGGTCCCCATATGAAGGGTTTTCCTTTATGAGTCAAGGCCGTGAGTGGTACAACAATACGGGAAAAATTGGCGATGAAGCGTCGATAGTAACCAGCCAAACCAAGAAATGACCTAACTTCGGTAGGGGTACGTGGCGCTTGCCATTCCTGCACTGCCTTGATTTTTGAAGGATCAACGTGAATTCCTTTGTCATTGACGACATGTCCGAGGAATTGTACTTCTCCTAACCAGAATTCACATTTTGAGAACTTTGCGTAGAGCTTTTCGGTCCTTAAGAGTGTAAGGATGAGTCGAAGGTGTCGTTCATGATCGGATTTAGACTTGGAGTAGATGAGGATGTCGTCGATGAAGACTATGACAAAGCGGTCGAGGTAGGGTTTGCATACTCTATTCATTAGATCCATGAAGACAGCTGGGGCGTTGGTTAAACGAATGGCATGACCATGAATTCGTAATGACCATAACGAGTCCGGAAGGCGGTCTTTGGGACGTCTTCTTCATGTACTCTGAGTTGATAATAACCAGAACGAAGGTCGATTTTTGAAAAGAAGGTGGCGCCTTGAAGTTGATCTAGGAGGTCATCGATGCGAGGTAGTGGGTAGCGATTCTTAACTGTTAACTTGTTGAGTTCTCTGTAGTCGATACACATGCGAAACGTTCCATCTTTCTTCTTCACAAAAAGAACAGGCGCACCCCAAGGCGAGGAGCTAGGACGTATGAATCCTTTGTCAGTCAGTTCTTGCAGTTGACTGGCCAGCTCTTGCCTTTCGGATGGGGCTAGCCTATAAGGAGATTTTGTGACTGGTGTAGCGCCAGGTACAAGATCGATGCGGAATTCGACTTCTCTCACATGAGGGAGTCCTGAGATGTCGTCGGGAAAGACTTGTGGGAATTCTTTCACTACTGGTATATCTTCGAGTTTCTTCTCCTTGTTTCCCTTCTTGACGACGTGAGTCAGGAATGCGACATAGTTCTTGCGGAGATATTTTCGGGCTTGAAGGCAGGACATTAATTTGAGTCCTTTCGAAGGGGTTTCTCCAAAGATACGTAGGGTCTGACCGTCTGCAAGAGGAATGCGAATGAACTTTTCGCGGCATACTACTTCCGCGTGATGCTGGCTGAGCCAGTCCATACCGATTATAATATCGAAACTTCCCAACTTCATAGGAATGAGGTCAACTGGAAAATCGTGATCGTTTAGAGTGAGGGTACAATTTCGTATAATAGAATTTAATGAAACGGGCTTTCAGTCAGCAACTTCCACCGTTAGAGATTCCATGAGATTATCACGAGTTTGGTTGAGGATAGGTTCAAATTCTAGGGACACAAAACTCTTATCCGCACTTGTATCGAATAACATGGATGCATAACTACCATTTATGAGAAACGTACCGTTAACCACGTTGTTGTCAGCTCTAGCTTGGTTGGCATTGATGTTGAAAGCTCTTCCTCTAGCAGGTGGAGGAGCTTGGCTAGCTTGGTTTACCGGATTTTCTTGAGCTTGAGCATGGATGATGTTCACCAAACGTGGACATGTGTTCCTGAAGTGGTTTGGGTCTCCACAGTTGTAACATGCTCGCATGGGTTGCATCATGGGGTAGTTGGGTTGGTAGTAGGATTGGGCTATATGTTGTGCAGGTGGTAGTAGTAAAGGTTGTTGGGCTTGACCCACTATCTGATGGTGGGTTTGGGTTGAGGGTTGATTGCGGTTCATTCGTTGAAGTGTGCGACAAGTTTGAATAGTGTGACCCGCACGGCCACAGCTGGTGCAATGTTGGCAAGGAGTTTCGGGGAGGTGATGGTATTGACAACGGTTGCATTTTGGGTATGGGCCGGTGTATGGCTTTTTAAATGGTGCAGCCGAGGGAGCAATTTGGGTAATTGGTGCGGCAGTGATAGGAGGGTTTGTTTGTGTGACGGCAAAATTTCTGCTGTTTCGTTTCCTCTTACCAGCAAACTTTGAAGAGGAGATGGAACGATTTGGAGTTTGGGCATCAATGGGGGCTTTCTTTTTCTCATCCTTGAATTTACCGTTTCGGATGCGATTCTCGGTAAGTTCGGTAGCTAGTTCCATTGCGGCTTCAAGTGTTGCAAGCGAAGTGCTTAGAACCGAGTCTTGAATTTTCGAAGGGAGGCCTCGAATGTAGTGTTCAACCAAGCGGTACACGGGGGTGAACAGATTAGGGATCATTTGGTTCAGTTCGAGAAATCTTTTGTTGTAGGAAGTGTGATCCCCTTCCTTTTGTTTCAACGAGTGGAATTCATCTTCCAACTTTTTGATTTCGCTTCTTGGACAGAAGCGCCTTGTCATGAGTTCCCTTAACTCTTCCCATGATAAGGCCATGGCATCTTCGACTCCTCGCTTACCCTTTTCTGTGTTCCACCAGGTAAGGGCTACTCCAAACAGTCTCCCTGATGCATAACGTACCTTGCGATCCTCGGGACAATCGCAATTGAGGAAGGTGTTCTCCATTTCTTCAAACCAGTGGAGGAGGGCAGTAACACCTTCGGTCCCTTCATACTTTGGGGGATCGCAAGATTTGAAGTGTTTGTAGGAGCACTTATTGGAGTGAGGGTTGGCGACGCTCTGGTCTTCTTGATTGGGATGGTGGATAGGATTTGCGGTGAGAGCTTGTTGAACTTGAATCACGATGTCAGGAAGTACCGCGGCCATTTGTTTAGCAATTTGAGTGGCCAAGCGTTCATTGGATCTTCCTGACTTTCTACCTCCACGTAGTTGCCTAGCCGACATCTACAGGAACATACATAGGAAGATTGTGAGTTTAAGAAGTTTTTAGGTGTCATGTGTCGTTAAAAGAATAAAAATAACATAATTATCAATAATGCAACTACATCCATAGGATGTCTTGGGTTTGCTCATGTTTGGGCTTCCAATGTCTCCCATACCATCGCCTGTATAGTCATGTGGGCCCCCATGACTATTGGCTTAGTAGGATTCACATTGGTGTTGGCGGTTTAACACTCGCATCACCCGAATGAAAACCATGAAATATGATTGCGAGATGTATGGTAGGAGGGTGTCCAGGTGTAGACACAATGACAACTCAAAGTGGGGTTAGCTTGTAACATCCGTCAAAAACGGATTTACCAAACCCGCTCCGTTTATCAAACCGAACAGTCAGTTAAAATTTTCGTTGCGAATTAAATGCCCAAAATAATTTTAAACGATACGTAATCAATTATTATGCGGGGATATATAATTAGTTTTTGAAAAACAGATAAAAATCGCAAAATAAAAATAATTTGCTTTTGCCGGGTTTTGAACTCGGGTCTGTAACCGGCTCAACAACAACTTATCACTCAGCCAATCAACCGCTCCGCCGCTTTGATTTTATGTTAATAACAAGAAACAATTAATTCAAATATTCAAGTTCGGAAGTCAAATTCGTCAATTTGCGCCCAATTAGCAATCGTCGGAAATCCCGACGACTTCGCCGTTATTATACGTTTCCGCTCAATTTAACCGAAGACTTAACTCTCACAACGGTTATAACCGACGTCTGAACCCGCGACATCAGCCATAACCGCCGGAGAACGGCTGACTTCGAATTGAGACCGAATTCAGACCCCATACATCTCGATACTACCCTATAAATTCACCCACAACTCGCCAGAAACCTTTCACACTCAAATCGCACCCTTTCTCGGCGAAAACTCACTCGCCGGAAATATTTTATACGTCGCCGGAAAACCGAGTTTTTAATCTCTGAGCTTCACTGAACCCCCTAAACTTATACCGAAGTCACCCACACCCTTTGTAAGCTTTCTGAAGATTCTCTGCTTCAAGACACTCGTCGCCGGAAGAGCTTGCTGTCGCCAGAGTTCTGCCAGAAAACAGAGGAGAACCAGTCGGTACTTTTCACGCCTAAACTCCTTTCTTCTTACTTTTATCTCGTCTGTAATTGATCATTAAACGCTAAAGAAAACTGAATCAACACTTCGAATCAGTCAGTCGTCACTTCCGGTGAAAACCAGTGAAGAAGACGAAGTTTCGGTAATAGTTAAGTATAATTAAAATCCAGTTATTTACCGGGTTAGACACACAGTCTAGCGGTGGACTGTGTGCACTTTGAAGCTAAGGTCTCGAGTTCGAGTATTGTCCCTCACACGCTGCCTTAATAAAAATTCCTTTTTCCGCAAAACTGAACCGGATTGATTTAGATATATGTTAAGTATATTGATAACCGAGTTTATAACCAAGTGAGACACACAGTCCAGCGGTGGACTGTGTGTCCGCTAACCCACAGGTCCCGGGTTCGAGACCTGTGGAGCGCACCGGTTCTCGGGATTTAATTCATTTTTATAATAAAGGATTTCTGTTTAAAATCTAATTAATATATATATATATAATTAAAATCGGATATATGACGGGTTAGACACGTAGCTCAGTTGGTAGAGCTGCGTGCACGCGTACGAGAGGTCTCGGGTTCGAGCCTCACCCAGCGCACAATAAAACGCCTTCGAACCGGTCAACAGGCAGTCAAAGTCAACGGTCAAAGTCAACTGTAGCAAAAATCAAATATTTTTTTTATTATTTTTATTTAATTATTTTAATTAAAAATCAATTAAAAATATTTAAAAATAACATTTTTAAGGTTAGAAAATAGCCTCAAACTCACAAAAATACACCCAACAATTCTACTAAAATAAATTAATAAAATCCGTTACTTACCGAACTAAAATGCTATTTATCTAGGTTAATTTCACTCGTGGTTAAAACCACTTCGCGTGCACTCAACATCATCAACCGAACGCACCCAATGTGAGTGAATTCTTACAAACTCCCCTTTTTATTCATGTTTTGGGGTGTATCATGTGTCGCTTAAACTAATTCTCTTATGCAAACTCGTGCTATACCATTATATGATTTAAACTAGAATGTAACTATTGTTGGTTGTGATGTATTACATATTGTCAAAGTTGTATGCAAATTATTTAGGCCCATCAGTTCCTCGTGGGAGACGAGTTGAACAACGCGTGCCTTAAAACTCATTCATTAGGCCCATCAGTTCGTAAGAACAACGCGTGCCTCAAAACTCATGCATTAGGCCCATCAGTTCGTAAGAACAACGCGTGCCTCAAAACTCATACATTAGGCCCATCAGTTCGTAAGAACAACGCGTGCCTCAAAACTCATTCATTAGGCCCATCAGTTCGTGGAACAACGCGTGCCTCAAAACTCATTTATTAGGCCCATCAGTTCCTCGTGGGAGACGAGTCGAACAACGCGTGCCTCAAAACAATCATGTGGTGTATGTGTGTTCAATATTCAATATTATGTGTTGTGTGAATAAATTTACATCTACATTTACTCATATGTGGTATGCACATTATTTATAATCAATTGGATAAACTTGTTCAAATGTTTTTCCATAGGATTCACTCGCCAACATTATGTTGATCCAAAAAAAAAACCTTTTTACACATGATACAGGTGAACAGGTTGAAGCAAGGAAAACATAGGATATGCCTTAGAAGAGAACCAAGAAGCTTAGACTGATAGTTAGAACATGTTGTATCATTTATTGTAAATTTCCATTAAATTGTATTAATGAATATGAAACATATAATAAATGTCATGAGCTTTGATGATAACCCAATCATGCCCCGGTCACCTTTTCCGCTGCGGGTCGGGGTGTGACATAGCTCACACGACGTTTGGTATAGCATGCTTTGGCCTAATAGGTCCTTCGTACTCTCATCGTTAGTCCCCAGGTAGGCAAACTGGTCCTTTATTTTGGATTTATACGAATGCCAAGCCTAGACAGGACGCTCCGACTACTGGTACTCGCACCCTTCTAGTTACTACATGCCCGTCATGGGAACTCACTTTGATGTGATTTGAAAAATACAAAAATCGTTGCAAAAATCATGGGAATTGTGAGGTGTGTGCTCTCATGGATATGATATGTTATGAGGATATGATTCATGATGAGCATTGTATAATAATATGTACTTATGAACATGCTTGCATAACATTGAATATAACAATAAACATAAAGCATATAAACATCATGAATTTTGTATGTAACGCATAAACAATTTAAAAATTCTAATCAACTATAGTATAGGCTCTAAGGGTCTAATAACCTATCCTATATCCCTATAGTCATGGCTCTGATACCAATCTGTCACACCCCGACCCGCAACAGAACAAGAGTCGGGGCATAATTAGGTTATCACCAAAGCTCATGATGTTTACTAAAATGTTTCATATTTATTAAATTCAAATTACAACTTAAATATTCAAATCAAATCCATACAATTACAAGGAAAATGAAACTAAGTAAAACAATCCAAAGCTTAAACTGATTTATTCTTCTAAGCCTTCCTATGTGTTTCTTGCCTCAACTGGATCACCTGTATCATGTGTAAAACGGGGGGTATTTTGGATCAACAAAAGTTGGCGAGTGAACCTTGAGAAACATTGTTATTATTTTCTTGTTGTGTTTAATATTGAAAAGTTGTGCAATAATCACATGTGAGCAAACATATGTATATAACAAAACACAAACCACATTGGATGAGTAAATGACATAAATGATGATGTATTAGAGATCAAGGCTCAATCAAACGGAGCCGATCGAATGACATGAATGACGATGTATGTGAGATCAAGGCCCAATCAAACGGAGCCGATCGAATGAGGCACCTGATACTCAACCCGTATCCCACGGGGAGCTGATGGGCCTAATGAAATGCATGTACTGAAAATGATAACTTCAATCTAACATAATTCACACAACAATTGATACATACACATTTGATCACGGATATGATAGATGCACAAGTGTTTAAATATAATAAGGAATTAAACGACACATGATACACCCCAAAATGTGATTAAAACGGGGAATTTGTAGAGATTCACTCACATTGGGTGCGTTCTTTGATGACGTTGGATGCGCACGAGTTTTGGGATTTGATCGACGAGGAAAAACTAACCTAAAATAATAACGAAATGGTTCGGTAAATAAATGGATTTTATTTGAGATTAATACTTTTAATTCATAATCTTAATAGGATTTTTAGATTTATTTTTGTGAGTTTAAGGACATTTTCCAACTTTAAAAATATTATTTTTAAGTATTTTTAAATAATTTTCTGATTAAATAAATAAAAAATAAATAAAAAATGTTGACTTTTTTTGACTTTGATCGTTGACCGTTGACCGTTGACCGGTCAGATTGTGTTAATTATATGCGCTGAGTGAGGTTCGAACTCGGGACCTCTAGTACGCGTGCACGCAGCTCTACCAACTGAGCTACGTGTCTAACCCGAAATATTCTCTGTTTTAATTATATATATATACTGATTAACTTTTCTCTAATTTAGTTTATTTCAAAAATGATTTAAAATGGCCGACCCGACTCCAGTGACCCGGAGTCGAACTCGAGACGTTCGGTTCGAGTACGCACAGCCCAACCAGTTGGGCTGTGTGTCATATCTGTTTAACTTATGGATTAAAGTATACTTATCAACATTCGGTGACCTGATCCGATTCAGTTGTAAAAATGTTGGTTTTAATTCTGAAATTCGGTAACGTATGCGATTCGAACCCAGGACATGTGCATTGTTTGTGCACACAGTCCACCGCTGGACTGTGTGTCTAACCCGGTTAAATATTCAGTTTTAATTAAACTTATACACATGTTCGACTTCGTCTTCTTCGTTTACAAAGACGCAGAACAATAATGTCTGACTGTTCTGGTTTAAATCGATCATCGAACATATAATTGATTGGAATGAAATGGATAAAGAGGGTTACTGAGTAAAATGTACCGAACAGAATGCTTTTTCTCAGATTTCCGGCAAGAGGCGTCGGCTCTGATTGGTGACTTCCGTCTGAGTGAATCAACTAACGGTTTTGATCAATGAGTTGTGCAATTAAGGTACTAAACAAGGGATATCAGGGGGTTTAGGTGATTGTACCGATTCACAGCGAGACTTCGGAATTTTCAGCGATTTTCCGGTGAGTGCAGGAATTCCCGGCGATGTTGTCTGAGACAGGTTCTGATTGAAAGATTTATGTTATTACTTGCCTAATAATGGATTGCAAACAAAAGAGTCGAGAATTTTACCGATTTGAAGTAAGTCTCGGTTTTCCGGTGAAAGTCCGGCGAATGCAGAATATCTCCGGCGAGTGCTAAAGCTTCGAGAGTTTGTGCGATTTTGAGCGAAAAGGTTACCAGAAGTTTGGGTGGGTATTTATAGGGAAGAAACAACATGTATTGAGTCCGAATTTGGTATTGATTCGCGGTCAAAGCTTTTCCGGCGGTTACGACTGGAATTGGGGGTTAGACATCGGTTATAACCGATGTCGAAGTTAGTTCACGCGTTTCAGTCAAAGAAAAACGGTCGTGATTTGCGAAATCGTCGGTCTTTCCGGCGACTGCGGATTAGGCGCGCTGATTTCCGGATTTTGATTTCGAGTTTTAATTTAAGTATTATTCGTTTCAGTATATTAACAAAGAAGACAAGTGGCGGAGCGATGTGTTGTGTGATTGAGTTTGTGGCGACCCGGGTTCGAAACCCGGCGTCCCCATTTTATTTTTTTCTCATTAATTAAGATTATTTATAAATTATGGTTTTTAAATTCTAATATAGTTATTAATTATGTATCGTCTAAAATTAGTTTGAGCAATAAATACGCAACGAAAATTTTTAACTGGATATTCGATTAATAAACGAAGCGGGTTTTGAAAACCCGTTTTTCGACGGATGTTACAGTTTGAACATAAAGCTTCCTTTTATGATTAAAAATTCGCAAATGTCATATGTTAAGGGTTATTACTACAAGTAAGAAATCCAAAGAAATAAAATCAAAAGGAAAAGACGATTACAGACTAATAGCAGATAGACGGTCAACAAGTTACGCCGCTACTCAATTCTTAATAGCAAACCCTACCCTGCTAAACACAAAGTTCTGCCCGTTAACATGCGCGGCGTTACTATAAAAAGTATACAAAAAGTAAACAATGAGCAGTATAAAACCTTTTTTTTTGGTTGCAGGCTTGCAGCTTCTACCTACTTTTGGTCTTGTGGCTTAAACAAAATTAGGTCGTGGGAAGCCTTTTATAATGTATTGGGAATTGGATTGTAAATGAATACGCAATGACAACGAAAGGAGTGTATGACATAATTCAAGTCTTTACATTTAACTGATTTTGTATTACATTCTTTTTCATTTAGACTGTGTATTACACTTTTTTTTTTTCATTTAGACTGAAAAGATGATAACTGCATTATATGAACCATATATAAGCCAATGGGTCACATTTAGAAAGATGTTTGCTTTTGTGATATTCTTTTAAGGTATGACATGATTGAGATAGTATAATCAGAGGAACACTTTGCACAAAAATTGACTCTTCTACATGTATATAAATAGTTAAGACTCAAGTGTTTACTAATTAGACATGATATATATTATATACATAACTTTAAATATCTCTAATCTTAGAAATGTTGCACCAAAAGTTCATTTCATATATAAAATGATAAATGAATGTTTTAACAAGTAAAATTGCCAACTATATATTGTTTTTTTAAATGGTCATAATGTAATTATGAAATGTAAATAGAATTAAAGGGACATCGAAGTTTTGAAAGGACAGTGACTATGGGTCCCACGTGAGTTGTAGGATGACAACTAAATCTATAAAATAACAGACATCTATATTAATTTTGCGTAAAAATAAGCCACACGTGTGTGTATATGTATGTGTGTTTGTATAGCAAAATTGATCACATAAAGAATGGAAATTAATTAACGTGTTGATTGTTACCAAAAAACAATTACTATAATGGAAATTAATTATGTAGTATGTTGCATTAGATTGATCGAATTGAACAAAAGATTTCAAAGAAGGTAACCATGCACAAATATCAAGTTTGAATAGGCTGTTGGAATAATCCCAATCTCCTTAGTTTATCAACGTTAATTAGAAGATCCGTTAATGTAGTTAGTACCCTAAATGTAATTATCATAAGTTTGGGATTAGTTATGAAACTTATCTATAGATTAGGGAACCGACGCGTTGCTTATGAACTGTCACGTCCCTTCTCCAACGGTTGCTCCGATGACTAGCTATAAATAGAGTCGCCAGCCACCATTTGTAAATATCGCGTTCAATGTAGAAACAATCTGTTCTTTATAAAATCATTAACACAAATCGTTTCTTTGTTCGATTGTTGTTTATATACGACTTTAGCTTGCGTTAACCAATTCATTTGGGCCATCATAGGCCTGCCTGACTGAACATGTTCAAAGGACTGCTATAGGTTTAATATAGGCATACATCTATATTGCATGTTTTGTATTGTTGTATAAGTGGAATTATATTTGATACGTTTAATATTTGTTTTGTTTTGTTCGTATGTTTACATTGCTTGCATGCTTTATTACCAAACAGTGATGACAGCTTTAAAAGTTATCACCTTATATAAAAGAAGTTACATTGTTATCGTTTAATGTAAAAGTTCACACTCGAGTATCAAGTAATATTTTATGAGTAGGATGCACCAAGTAAAACAGACATATCATGTTTCATATCATATATTCACTCTATTAAATAATTTTATAAAAATAAACCACTGACCACCCCACCCCTGACATCACCATTGTTGCCATAATGTAACGCAACCAACTGTGTCAACTCACTCACCTAATTAAGCCTAATCTCATGAATCATAGCTCTACCTTAGATGCATATCAAACTTACAACTTCATTAACATCTTATTCATCTTAGCTTTATTTGAATACATCTTATCTCGTGACGTAACTCTTAATAAAAAGAATACAAACCCATAGATTATTATTATTTATTATCATTATTATTATATACACTATTTGTGTACAAGTTTAATAAAAAAATCATATTTTCAACTAAATCTATACCACTAGAACTTACTTGAACCAATGAATTCATGGTAATTTACACTTTCTTGACTAATTAACTCTACGTTCTATCTGCAACAAAAAAATATTATAGCTAGTTAAACCAACCCAAAAGACATTTGCTCCACTTAGAAAACAGGCGTATTATTATAATGGTAATAGATTACATATTGATGTAACAACATTTTGTTTGATGGCAAACTTATCTATTCCGAATCTACTATGTTTAACCACCCATATATGTACCTCACCTCTATGATAGAGTAGAGACACGTTATCACCACACCATATCCATTGAGGACTATTTAATATCATTAGTTATAAGATGGAATGTCATAACTTGTATTTACTTGCACTTGCATATTACATGAAAAGGATTAAAACACACAATAAACCACATATTGTACTTTCAGTTTCATCAAAACGAGCTTCCCAAAAACTCACCATAAAGATCTTTGTTTGAACATGAAAATCAAAAGGATGCTGGCAAACAACTCCACAATATATGAGCTCATACAAGCAACTAAATTTACCTGGATTAGTTCTACAGTTTTCTTGAAGTCAATAGTTATTTGCTATCGCGACTAATCTTTGTTGCAACATGGAGTCATCAGATGGCACCGAATCATTAGCCTGCAAAAAGTTAATAATCTGCTGACTGAGCTCTAGAGTTAATGCATGGAAACTGTGAAGCAATAGACATAATGTAATAAAGAAATTTACCTCAGTATGGATAGAGTGAATCAACCTTTGGTTTACTTTATTACAAGTGCAAGTTATGATATTAAGATCTTCCGAAATCGCCTTTAGAACTCTTGAAAGAGGGAAACCATCTTCTCGTGAACAACTATTGATCAAAATCTGAACTCCCCCTTTACAAGAGCTGACTGAGACTGTATTAGGGAACACATTCCTTAAACCTTTTCCATTAGTATCTGTCCCATTACTAGTTGTCTCCACCTGTTTCTTGAGCCTGTCTCTTTTGACACTTAGAACCCTAATATTTTCTTGCATGTGTTTGATGTAGTTCACTGCCTGATGCATATGATCCGACGTAGATCGCTTTCCCTACACAAAGAATCCAATTAACATGGATCATAAACATATAATACGCCACCCCAAACCAGCCGCTCAACTAAAAAAAATCAAACGGTTGTTTAAAGGTGGGGGTTTATTCAAACGGGAGTTCGACAAATTCTCTCAAACGACCTTTAGAAGGTAAGAAGGCTATGGCACAGGCCCTAACCTTCAAACAGTTGTTCGATGCAACCTCAAACAGCCGTTGAAAGAGAGATGATTGTGAGTGTCGTGTGTATAGAAAACCCTAAAAAAGAACTCTTGGAGTCCATACTGACATAGCTAATTATATATATTTACTATTTCTATAATTGTTTTAGAAAACCTAATTAAAGAAAACTTGAAAACAACTTACCTTGACTAATTCGAGGGGAAGTAGATCTCTAAGTGAAGCATAAAGCTTAGCCATATCTTGCCTACGCTGTCGTTCGATATCTCGATGAGCCAGTTTTCGCTGCGTGTGTTCGTCTTCAGTAGACACTGAATTAGGTTTAGATGAAGGTGACTGGTCTCCGTGCAATTTCCTGGCTTTGTTGACTGGATCATATATACTCTTGTCCTCCATGGTAAAATGATCATGAAGATGTACTACAAGATCTTGTTGAATTCTAGCTTGTTGTTTGAAGCAGATTGAAGAAGGAGTCTGATGAAATACCAACTCATGATGATGATGATCACTTTGCTGGAAAGAGAACATAATTGATATACGATGATATATGCTAATATCTTGGATTAAGCCCACCTGCAGGATTTGATTTGATCTGATCAACCACTGTATTTGGGGGATATATATGAGTATTAATTAAGTATAAGTATTAAATACTTCTTATAGAGATACGTCTGGTTGTGAGATATTCAAAAGTAGGGACGACAATAGGGTTTTCAAGATTTCTTCAAATCTTGAATATTATTTATTAAATAGTATTTTTGGTGTTGGAAATTATAAAATCCCTCAAATATCTTTTTTATTTGTATTTTTAGATTTAAGTGCCTATTATTTATTGAGTTTTTTATATTATTTGGTTAAAATACTATAGTTTTAAACAAATTAAACCCCATCCATCGGTATAACATCCAACCAAGAGAAAATAAAATTTAAAACATATTTACGGTTGGTGGTTAGGTTTTTATTAAATCACAATATATAATTCGAGTTGAGTACAGTAATTTATGTGGAATATTATGTCTTACTCGTGTATTATATAGATTAAATAAATAAATTATATATTAAATATTGAAATTGTAAAAGTTAGTATAAGAAAAAAAGAATGAATTAAACAAAAAGGAAGAAAATTAAAATTAGATTGCCCGTTTTTGTCTTTAGTGGTTTGGCGGACTATCAATAGCGGCGACGCCTGTCGCCGCTAAAAGTCAATTTTTTTTAACAGCAGCTAAAAACAGCTGTCAAACCTGTTTCCGACCAAAAAAACACAACCTGTATCAAACCGCAACCTGGAAACAACTCCATTCTAATTTATCAAACTCCAACAACACATACAAAACGTAATAAAGTTATAAACAACATTTAAGTCCTACATTATCATCCTAAAACGATAAAAATAACAACCCATACTTCGAAATCATCCTAATCTTCGTCATCTTCTTCGTTATCAAAAAAGGGTTGTAACATTCGTCGTCGTCGTTTGCCGGTGCTTTTCCTTTTGAACTTAGATAGTCGTCAAGTCGATTCCGGAAAGCCGAGCTTTGGAACAAGTTGTCAACAAATCCCTACAATAATAAATATCAAAACGTATATTAGCATATTAATTAACGCTACCAACAACTCCCTAAGTGAAGCATAAAGCTTAGCATATCTTGCCTACGTTGTCGTTCGATCGCTAGATGAGCCAGTTTTCGCTGTGTGTGATCATCTTCAGTAGATGCTCAGTTAGGTTTAGATGAAGGTGACTGGTCTCCGTGCAATTTCCTAGCTTTGGTGACCGGATCATATGTACTCATGTCCTCCATGGTAACAAGATCTTGTTGATTTCTTGTTGGTTGTTGGAAGCAGATTAAAGAAGGAATCTTATGAAGTACCAACTCATGATCACTTTTTTGAAAAGAGACCATCGTATACGTAAGATGCTAAAATCTTGTATTAAGCCCACCACAATTTAATATGATTTGATCTGATCAACAACTGTATTTGGGGGATGTATGTGAGTATTAATTATTAAATACTTGTTATAGAGATACGCCTGGTTGTGAGATCTTCAACAGTAGGGACGAAGATAGGTTTTTCAAGATTTCATCAAACCTTTAATATTAATTATATTAAGTAGCTTTTTTGTGTGAATAATTATAAACCTTTCAAATATCTTTTTTTACTTATTTTCTATTGTAACATTCGCCTTTAAAAATAAAATTATTTTATATCTGTATTTTTATAAAACCTTAGAGAAAAGTGAATATAGTGCTTTTACACACTTAAATAAAGGTGAAAAACCCTATAAAACTACGCCGTTTTGGTTAAAAACTCAAAAAATTAAACCAAAGCACACTTTTTTACTTCTTCCGTTTTCCATTGATGTAGCCACTTTTCGTTTTTTACAAGGTCAATCTAGTGGTTGATGCAGAATACCGTAAAATTAAATCCTTTGTATTTTTATCATTTATTTTCATTCAATGTAGCCAAAACTCCTTCGTTCTTGTTTTCGGTACAGGAATTACTTTTTTTTGTTAGAAGATCGGACGATGTAATAGCTCTATTTCAATTTAGGCATCTACTAATTTGAATTCAATGTTAGCATGTTAAAGATGGATCATCGCAAAACGAACCCTCACGTAAGCGGCCACTAGAATGATTGATGATTCACATATAGTATTCTTAATAGTTTGTTATTCAATTACAAAACTAATCGGTTTTCTTCATAGTGATTTTCTTACGCTTAAAAGCACTGATGGATCCAGAGTATTTTATCAGTGGGTGCAAAACATTTAAGTCGAGTCAGATCAAGTCGGGTTAAAATGAGGTAAACAAAAATAAGTCGTTAGATAAGACAATTCACACTTGTTTACTTATTGACAATAATGTAAATCTATTCATAGTTTATTAGCCAATAATACTAAAAATCTGACATATATTTGATTAAACTCAAACCTTTATAGGTAAAAACAAATATGAATCACCAGACTTATCCAACCACACATTACTATCTACATAGTTTAAACAGTTATAATTAATATGCTAATATCTAACATTTTTAATTAGTTTAAGTAATACATAAAATGGCAAAAAGATATGTTAACTCAAAGGTTGTTTACAAATTCAAATCAAACTTAAAGGTTTTAAATATAAATTTACTTTAACTAGAGGGGCTAATATAAAACTTTGATTTGAAAGCCGACAAACATTGGGTATTCCCAAAATCCATTTTTGTCTTTCAAGTCATCTTCTCACTCCTTTATATTCTCCAATAAAGTTCGATTTCTCCACCAAAAATCCTGTTTTCTTCTCTGTTTTTCGACGTCACCGGTGCCTTTCATATATATATATATATGCAAAGGTGCCTCCTAAAAAAAACTTTAAAAAATCCATTTTTTTCTAGTACTTACATGAATCTCAACCGGTGCCTTGTCACCCCCTGACTAACATGTAAATCCGCCCCTGCTTAAAAGAAGAGACGTTCTTCATAGTGATTTGTAAAATGTTTTTAATCAAAACAACGTAGTGACGAGGGTTCGCACTAAGCTTAGGTGTGTGACAACACGATATTCACTTCTCCATATTGTTAATTTGGTTAAAATACTATAGTTTTGAACAAATGAAACCCATCCATTTGTAACATAGACGTATCGTATGGTTATTGCATATTGATATTTAGAAATACATAAAACGATCATACAAAATTTCATAAAATATAAAGTAGTAAGGTTGTTTTGTAGGTGTGCAAACGAGCTGAGAAGCTCACGAGCTACTCGAGATCGACTCGATAAAAAGCTCAAACGAGCCAAGTTACTTGTAATTATCATTATATAAATTCTTAGTGATTTTAAGCATACCTAATTACTTGGTAACAAAAAAGATAAATAAATAAAATTCAATTGAATCAATGTTTTATTTTTCTTGTGATAATGTTAACAAAATCTAAAATAACGTTAAATTTGATTGTCGCGAAATGCTGAAAAGTAAACTTTGATTTTTCTGAGCAGTGTAATTAAAAATAACATATCCTTTTAAAATCTTTCTACTAGTTCTTTTAATGACACATTGTAACTATCCATAAATGTAGATTATTACACTTCTACACATGATTTTAAAATTAGAATATATCATTTTGCATTTAACACATTATCATAGTTGGAACTTACATTTACTTTTAAACTTAACTAGGCATAATTGAGAAGATCTAGAATCATACTCTTTTATCTCTTTCTATTAAATAGGAACATATGAATGTAGATTGGACGAACCCATGGCTTCATACTCAAGGATGAAACGTCTCGAACAATAATCAATACAACAGTATCTAATTCGTAAATGGAAGTAACGATAAAAACAATAGAACAACGATTTTTTGTCGATGAAAGTTTGATCAAATGGATCTATGTTCATCGGTTAACATACATATATATTGTTCTGAAACAACATAATGCTTGGTAGCAACTGCTCCAAAAATGATGCAACTGTATGACCCTAATGATCTGACGATTACAAGTCTTTCATGGGCTTGTTATCACAGTTTAGCCCATAATAACATAAATATAAATTAAGTTTATTATCTTCAATATATCCCCTCTTAGTGATAGTTTGATAGTCCTACTCTATAGTCCTTAAGTATTTATAAAGCACCATTTAAAGATCTCTTCCTTTGTCAATGTTATAACCCAATATGATAGAGAAGTTGTTCCACTTTTGACATTTGTTCGTTGCTTTGAAACCTCCAAAGCTTTAAACTCCAACATATAAGTCTAGCAAATCAACCTCTTCACCACTTTCTACAGAGGAAACGGCTTACCTTTGCAGCTTTGGAAATCTTCCACAAACTACTTAACGACACCAAGAAATTCAGATTGAGAATGTCTTTGTGTTTTGTGAACATGTTGTAGATTTGTATCATGTTTAAAAAGATGACACACATGTCCCAGTCCTTTTTAACTTCGTTTCCATCCTCCTTAACTTCATCAGCATGATCAAACATCAAATCGGCCTTCTGTTGGTGAAAACGTAGTGAATTTAGAGAATATGGATCAACAACTTCATGCGTAGGTTCCATATTCCTGTTCTCTAAATCCCCAACATCCTCAACACTAGTATTATTCTTGAATGTTTTAGAGATAACACAAGTATGGCTTTCAATTTTCACATCAAATCCCATAAACATGCGGGATTTTTCTATAGTTCCCATCTATAACAATCCTTGTTAATCCAAGCCTATAAACAATCAGTAAATCATTGTCATTATCCCTTTCAACTTTATAAATACTTTTGAAATCACAAAACATGGATCTATTGTTTGTTTGATGTTTCTTAACACCAGGATTAACATACCAAATTGAGTCCCAATCACCATGTTCGGTTACCCTTACCACTAAGTCTACATCTTGTGCATTCGATTCAACAAGGAAATTAATGGGTGACTTACGTTGACACGTATAAGCATAATGACCATAAAGATTGCATCAATAACAATAGATGCATGAGAGATAATCATGAGTCCCTCGTTCCATATTAGCGCTTGTAGTATAACATGTGTTCCGGCCAACATCATCATCAAGGAACACATTCTTGGTCGACGACTATGAATCTTCGCCGTTTCCATAAACCTCTTCGCTACCCTGTGTTTCCAATATCTTCTTATCGAAGCCCTGGGTGCACCCTCCTTCAACAAAAGACTTGACAATGCAGAAGAGAGTCTCCTAACCGATGAGATCTTTCTCTTGTTGCCAAAACCCCAAGAATCGTGATTTGAAGAAAGCCCTTTGGCTAAGATATCACTATAGATTGGACGACCCAATGGCTTTATACTCAAAGATGAAACGTCTCGAACAATAATTGATAGAACAATAACTAATTTGTAAATGGAAATAACGATAAAAACAACAGAACATGGATTGTTTGTCGATGAAAGTTTATTCAGATTGATCTATGTTCATCGGTTAGTATACATACATATATATTGTTCTGAAAGGACGCGATAATTGGTAGCAACCGTTCCAGAAACGACACAACTGTTTGACCCTAATGATCCGACGATTACAAGTCTTTCATGGGCTTGTTAACCACAATTTATCCCATAATAACAATAATAAAAGTCTGGCCCATAACATAAATTTAAATTAAATTCACTACTAACAAACTGATGATCAAAGGGATTAAATCCTAGAATTAGTATCCTGATGAGAAATCTACGTATAAATATCTTTCTCTTTTAGATTGTTCATTTTCTCGTTTATATGGAGCTACCATTTTTTATTAACCATGGTGTCAATTTGCTTCATATCCTCAAACAATAGAAACTATGTTCAAACCCTATCTTGCATTATGCATTGATGACTTTAAATACATTTAGCCACGGATAACCAAATTACATAAGAAAGACATCTAAACCCAACAAGGCACTAGGGTTCTAGCTATATATACAATGACATAAATAAATTATAATACGCAATTACATCTAGCTTTAAACATATACCTAAGATCTGATTCTAGTAAGAAACACCCAAGACCACATATCTAAAAAATTACTTTGCAAATCTTTGCTACAATATGCATTACAATTTTAAAAATCTGTTGTTAGTATCTAATTTGAACATGTTTGGATTTTTTTAAAATTTAGGATTAGTGTCAAATTTCTAAAATATTTTCTAGTATGTACACAATAAGATATGTGAAGACTCCTTTAAAGTTACATATATTTACTAGTGTGTATATAGTGTTAAAGGTAAAATGAAAATTTGTGTGAGCTGTGAGAACTTAAAGAATTTGATCAAAACAAAGGCTTTTTCAAAAAAATTACTAAATATCCTAAAAATCAACTTTTCAAATAAAAATAATAATAATAATAATAATAATAATAATAGTTTTTGTTGCTTTACACCACTATAAAAGCCTCTTATAGTGGTCCAAATGCTGATAAATGCTGATGTTAGCTACTTTTTACACTACTGCAAAAAGGCTTTAAAACTGCTTGGAACATTTTCATCTATGTGTGTGCAAAAATGGTGGCAAAACTCGTACGAGAAGTTGAGGTTCTCTAAGTTGTCACAACTCGAGTAGGTTTACTCTATATATATATGACGATAAAATTACGTGTACTCGTATTCGTCATGTTCTTTGAGTTTTTCATATTCATTATGTGCTTATCGTGTTCTTAATCGTCGTTATATTGAAGAAGACGTAAAAAAACTAATATTTTAAAGTCGATAATTTTAATTTAATATAATTTATGTTAAAGAATGTAAGAAACCAATAGATAGAAGATAGAGAGTGATAGAATGTGGGGATCAAATGCAAACAAATTTTAACTTATGAATGGTAGATATAGCTAGAGTTTTTATTAATACACTACATTTTTAAATTAGCATAGTAGTAGTAAAAATTATTACTTTACTTATAATACCCTTCGTACATTAAAATTAGTTTGTATTAGATCTCCTCTAAATTTATACACTTAGTAAAAGACTAATATACCCTTTATGGTTGAAGTTAGTTACTTGGATTCAAGTGGTAACAAAATCCAAACCACAATATCTTCTTAGCAAATAATAATAATAAAATAATAAGTTTAAGATGATATATATGTAATTGCTCCTAATATTCTTCGGGAATTTCATATATTCCTCTTTAAAATTACAAAATTATATGATTTCTCAAACACAAGTTTTCGATGCATTATATATAATGGTTATCAACATGATTTACGGAATTATATAATTTGAGAAATTATCTCTAAGTTTTTAATGCGTGATGTGCAATGCTCTTCAAACATTATTTAGGGAATACTGTAATTTTGCAAGTCTACAAATTATATATGTGTGTATGTGTATGTGAAATTATCTGAACCTTTAAATGTCTAAATTGGTATTAGAAAGTTAAAATTATCGAAATAGATATGTTTGACCAAAAATATATCAATACAAACATTGAAACTTAGCCATTTTTAAAAAAGCGACGGCTAAGCCAAACCATCCCAAAAGCTCGGGGGGTGGGGTGAGCTTAGCCGATACTTCCCGGAAATTGTACAATTAGCCATCTTAGTCGTCTTGATCATCTCACAAATTGTTTAGGCTTAGCCGTCTAAGCCGGATCACAAAAATCATATGCTAAAGTTTAGCCTCTTAGCTGCCTCTTTAAAAGTGTAGACTAAACCTTAGCGGTCTCAATTGTATCACCAAAATTGTAAGCTAAGTTTTGTTGCTTTACACCACTATAAAAGCCTTTATAGTGGTCCAAATGCTGATAAATGCTGATGTCAGCTACTTTTTACACTACTGCAAAAAAGGCTTAAAAACTGCTTGGAACATTTTCATCTACGTATGTGCAAAAAATGGTGGCAAAACTCGTACGAGAAGTTGAGGTTCTCTAAGTTCTCACAACTCGAGTAGGTTTACTATATATATATGATGATAAAATTACGTGTACTCGTATTCGTCATGTTCTTCGAGTTTTTCATATTCATTATGTGCTTATCGTGTTTTTAATGGTCGTTATATTGAAGAAGACGTAAAAAAATAATATTTTAAAGTCGATAATTTTAATTTAATATAATTATGTTAAAGAATGTAAGAAACCAATAGATAGGAGATAGAGAGTGATAGAATGTGGGGATCAAATGCAAACAAATTTTAACTTACGAATGGTGGATATAGCTAGAGTTTTTATTAATACACTACATTTTTAAATTAGCATAATACTAGTAAAAATTATTACTTTACTTATAATACCATTCGTACATTAAAATTAGTTTGTATCAGATCTCTCTAAATTTATACACTTAGTAAAAGACTAATATACTCTTTATGGTTGAAGTTAGTTACTTGGATTCAAGTGGTGACAAAATCCAAACCACAATATCTTCTTAGCAAATAATAATAATAAAATAATAAGTTTAAGATGATATATATGTAATTGCTCCTAATATTCTATGGGAATTTCATATATCCCTCTTTAAAATTACAAAATTATATGATTTCTCAAACACAAGTTTTCGATGCATTATATATAATGGTTATCAACATGATTTACGGAATTATATAATTTGAGAAATTATCTCTAAGTTTTTAATGCGTGATGTGCAATGCTCTTCAAACATTATTTAGGGAATACTGTAATTTTGCAAGTCTACAAATTATATATGTGTATGTGTATGTGAAATTATATGAACCTTTAAATGTCTTAATTGGTATTAGAAAGTTAAAATTATCGAAATAGATATGTTTGACCAAAAATATATCAATACAAACATTGAAACTTAGCCATTTTTAAAAAGCGAGGGCTAAGCCAAACCATCCCAAAAGCCCGGGGTGGGGTGAGCTTAGCCGATACTTCCCGGAAAGTGTACGATTAGCCATCTTAGTCGTCTTGATCATCTCACAAATAGTTTAGGCTTAGCCGTCTAAGCCGGATCACAAAAATCATATGCTAAAGTTTAGCCTCTTAGCTGCCTCGTTAAAAGTGTAGACTAAACCTTAGCGGTCTCAATCGTATCACCAAAATTGTAAGCTAAGTTTTGTTGCTTTACACCACTATAAAAGCCTCTTATAGTGGTCCAAATGCTGATAAATGCTAATGTCAGCTACTTTTTACACTACTGCAAAAAGGCTTAAAAACTGCTTGGAACATTTTCATCTACGTATGTACAAAAAATGGTGGCAAAACTCGTACGAGAAGTTGAGGTTCTCTAAGTTCTCACAACTCGAGTAGGTTTACTATATATATATATATGACGATAAAATTACGTGTACTCGTATTCGTCATGTTCTTCGAGTTTTTCATATTCATTATGTGCTTATCGTGTTCTTAATCGTCGTTATATTGAAGAAGACGTAAAAAAATAATATTTTAAAGTCGATAATTTTAATTTAATATAATTTATGTTAAAGAATGTAAGAAACCAATAGATAGGAGATAGAGAGTGATAGAATGTGGGGATCAAATGCAAACAAATTTTAACTTATGAATGGTAGATATAGCTAGAGTTTTTATTAATACACTACATTTTTAAATTAGCGTAGTAGTAGCAGTAAAAATTATTACTTTACTTATAATACCGTTCGTACATTAAAATTAGTTTGTATCAGATCTCCTCTAAATTTATATACTTAGTGAAAGACTAATATACTCTTTATGGTTGAAGTTAGTTACTTGGATTCAAGTGGTAACAAAATCCAAACCACAATATCTTCTTAGCAAATAATAATAATAAAATAATAAGTTTAAGATGATATATATGTAATTGCTCCTAATATTCTACGGGAATTTCATATATCCCTCTTTAAAATTACAAAATTATATGATTTCTCAAACACAAGTTTTCGATGCATTATATATAATGGTTATCAACATGATTTATGGAATTATATAATTTGAGAAATTATCTCTAAGTTTTTAATGCGTGATGTGCAATGCTCTTCAAACATTATTTAGGGAATAATGTAATTTTGCAAGTCTACAATTATATATGTGTGTATGTGTATGCGAAATTATCTGAACCTTTAAATGTGTTAATTGGAATTAGAAAGTTAAAATTGTCGTAATAGATATGTTTGACCAAAAATATATCAATACAAACATTGAAACTTAGCCATTTTCAAAAAGCGAGGGCTAAGCCAAACCATCCCAAAAGCCCGGGTGGGGGGGGTGAGCTTAGCCGATACTTCCCGGAAATTGTACGATTAGCCATCTTAGTCATCTTGATCATCTCACAAATAGTTTAGGTTAGCCGTCTCAGCCGGATCACAAAAAGCATATGCTAAAGTTTAGCCTCTTAGCTGCCTCGTTAAAAGTGTAGACTAAACCTTAGCGGTCTCAATCGTATCACCAAAATTGTAAGCTAATTTTAGTTGTCTCATTCGACGGAGCTTATATGACAACTTCTGATTAATGTAAATAAGACTAGCTACTTTGACGAAGGCTATATTTTCGTGTCTCTGAAAAACAACCTAGTCAACTTGGTGTTTTTCCCTTTTAGGAATGTTGCACCTAAAGTTTAATTTATTTATAAAATGTTAAATGAGTCTTGTCAATATACATTGTTTTTTACATGGTCTTACTATAATTATAGAACCTAAATAGAATTAAGGGGAATAATATTTATGGAAGGACAGGGACTGCGGGTCCAGCGTGAGTTGTAGGATCTGTTCAGGACAACAAAATCTATAAAATAATTAACTAAAACAATATGGATTTAAATCAGCCCTACACGTGTGTGAATAGCAAAATAAGCAACAAGAAAACACATACAAAATAAAGAATCCTCATTATGATGGCCAGTCCAGTGACTGTTGCCTCATATAGCAAAAAGAATGACCGTTGGCGAGCGTATATACATATTTGATCACATAATTTAAGGAGTGAAAGTTAAGCAGCGTTGATTGTTACCAAAAACAATTACTAAGGCAAGCTTGCTATATTACTGTGTTTTTTATTCTGTAAAAATTTAGTATGTTGCACATCATGTGGGATATAACCATTGCTTCATTAATTTCAATGATCAGGCAACCACATAATTATGTAGCCATAGACACACATCAAATATGAATATATAGGCCACCTAGGATTATGATCCTCTAATTTTTCAAACTTGACATCCAAATTCCTACTGCTTTATATGTATATTGCATGCCAAGGGCTTGTTTACCAAACAGTGATATCTACCAACTTTAAAACTTACTCTCTTTAATAAAATAAAATAAAAATTTAAAACACAACTTGTTATTGTTCAATGTAACAACTTACATATTGTATACCATGTATACTCGATATATAAAATATTAATTAAAAATAAACCCCCACCAACCACTCCATCCCCATTCTACTGAACACCCTGGCCACCACTGACATCGCCATAATGCCATTGTTGCCACGATATAACACAACCCACTCATGTCACCTGACACAATCCTAACCTTTTTCACCTTAGTTTCATTATAGACTCGTTTTAAACTCGCTACTTTGAGCATATATCACATATATTCGCCGTAACTCTATTTTGAACACAATTTACCTCATTTACAAAACTCTTACCTAGGAGAACGCAAACACATAAATTATTAGCTATATGTATACAATATATAAATATAATTATCTACCTAGAAATTTAATGAAAGTTATATTTTCAACCAGATTTTCCAACAGTTGCAACTTAAAAGAAACTAGTAATTTACACTTTCTTGATTAACTCACAGTTATTTTACCGTAAAAGCAAGAATAAGCATGTTAAAGTTAAGCAATATCAATAGACATCGTGTACTACTTATTTACTCCATCTCCATCTAGATTACAAGCTTACAATACTAATAGATTATAATAACAGCATTAACTGTAACATGCAATGTCATAAGTCGTAATTACTTCCACTTACATATTACAATATAGAGAATTAAAACACATAACAAATCACAAAATAGTGTGCTTTTGTTTTCATCAATAAGACCTTCACGGAAGCTCACCATAAAGATTTTTGTTTGAACTTTAAACACAAATTCAAATAGGTGGTTGCAACTGGCAAACAATTCTACAATGCGCTCACACAACCTATTAAATGTACCTTGATTAGTTCTACTCTTTTCTTGAATTCAGTAGTTATTTGCTATCGAGGCTAAGCTTTGTTGTAACACGGAGTTATCAGTTGACATTGCATCATTCGCCTGTTAAAAGTTAATAGAGTTGGTGTTTATATCATCTAACAATACAAAATAGAAGTCATTTAATGAATGGACATTAAGAAAGTTACCTCAGTTTGGATATAGTGAATCAACCTATGGTTTTCTTAGTTAATTTAGTTAAAATACTGTAGTTGTATTTTTAAGGGCCTATTATTTATTGGATTTCTTATTTAATTTTGGTTAAAATACTGTAGTTTTGAACAAATGGAACCCATCCATATGTATTCACACTCGACAAGGAAAGTATTTTCTAATATTTGGTATAGAGTATAGTAACATTTATCATAAAAGAAAATAGTTTCACATTGGATGAACCAACATGCAAGCAAGTGAAAAGAAAAATTATACATATTTACGGTTGATGGTTAGGTTTTATTAAATTGCAATATATAATTGGAGTTGAATACAGTGTAATTTACATGGAATTATAGGGATTTTAATCATATCTCAATTACTATTTGATAATACAAAAAGTAAATGAAATTCAATTAAATCTATGTTTGTGATTATGTTAAAAAAACCCCCTCTAAAATTGGATTTTCAGTAACTACGAAGTGTAGAAGAATAATCTTTGATTTTGTTGAGAAATAATATACCTTTTAAATATCTTTCTACTAGTTCTTTTAATGACACATGCTAACCATCATACATATAGATTCTTACCTTCTAAAAGACTATAGGGTATAGGTTTCGTGAAGCCCGTTCGTAAGGTGACATGGCCTCGGGGTCACGGTTTGCACACCACCCTTGAATCTCGTGAGCGTGTGGCTCGTGGGATCTCCCACAAAGGCCACGAGATAAAAGTTACAGCTGATATAGCCGTTGGGTATTAGGAAAAGAAAATAATTTTATTTAATCACATTTCACAAAAAAAATTTCACACAATCTTTACTCCTTCTTTCTATAAATTATCTACGACAAATATAAAAATTCTCTCTACAATTATGGTTTCTTCATCATCCTCGTCTGGCATAATCATGGTTTCTTCATCATCCTCGTCCGACGAAATCATAATGTTTTATGTGAACATGGTAATGGAATCAGCACAATTTATTTTGGAGGAAGACGAAAATGAACATACATCGCAACCGATAACAGGAAGCGCACCTTTAAATGGAGATCGGGAGGGTATACTAATTTATTCCTTGATGTTTTTAAATATTTGCTAATTTTATTTTAATTCATTAGAATATGTACTCATAATTGGTTGATGGCCAACTACTTTGCTAAAAACCCGTGAACAGTTTACGCATCGATTTTGAATGAGTCATTGTTTATTCCTATATATTGCTAATGATTTTGTAGATAGGAAACTATTTTTTTACATTATGATGGGATGCCAGAGGTAAAAGTGGTTTTTACATTATCATGGAGTTTGGTTTCTTTCGGATTGAAGACGTATTCAATTTCGGTTTCCTTTTGAAATCAAACATTGTTTCTCTTTTAATTGTGGCTGTTGCATGATGAATTGAACATTGGTTAATCTTCCATAGCCATTTAGGTTTTGATGAGCATTGAACGTATGCTTTGACTTTCAAGTTTAACTTTTTGATCAAATTGTGTTTGATTTAAAATAAACTAAATTTGTTGTTGGTAATGATCATGTGTACTAGTTTTGATTGTAATTAAAGATTTAGTTGCTGATTGTATTGGTCTTGGCATGTAGAAATACACACTACATTTTGGTAAAATCATACTTTGGTCGTTGAATGGTAGGTTTTCGGTCTAGATCTTGTAATTAGAGATAATACAAGTTAACTAATCAATAAAATCGGTTAAATAAGTGTGCATCCAATCTAGATAAACCGAGTGGTGAATTGAGATTGCTAAATTATATTCTAGTCGTTGTTTGATAGTCTGGATACATGTTAGCACGAGGTTCGTTTTTTTATTCGCATCCGGTTATTCCTAGATTTTTTATTTATCTTCTTTGGGTTTGGTTTACAGTTAGAAGATTGTTGATATTATTGGTGTCACATATTTGATAGTTGTAGGATTCGGGATCTCTAACGAGAACTGAATCCATCTTAGCACTTTGTTCACGTTGTTCTGATTGCACTTCGTAGATCGGTTTTTTAGAGTCTTGAGGGTGTGGATCACACCCCTAGCTTTCTGATTACTAAAGGATTTTACCATCTTTAGCGAGAGGTTTGTCGGGTTAGAAATCGGGACTTTGATCAGTTGTCAAATAAGAGGTCATTATGTGTTCTTAGGGATTTGATGCATGGGTGGTTTCTCATTCTGACTGTTTGATAACTGTGTTCTTCAGTAGTTTTCGAATTCAAGTTCTTCTCACCATCTCTCACTTTTGCTTTTTTTGTTAATTGCTTCCGTAGTTGCTAGACAAAAACAAACCAATGCTTTAGGATATGATGACTAAGCAGATAAAGATGCTAACTCAGCTGTTGACATGAGAGGAGACTCGACACTATTAGAGCTAGACGAAATTTCTGGCAAAATTTGTTTTATAGAAGTTGTCTTTTCTGTCACTCCTATGGTGCTATGCACGGGCATGGTCACATATGCATGTTTGTGCATAGTAAACGTGTCCCAACACCCATAGTAGGTGTACCTCTGGTGTATTATATTTTTCTTGTATGTTTTGTCTTTAGTGGAGGCATGAATATGCATGTGCTTATTTTCTTGCGCATCACGCTTGTCTGATCTTTACTAATTTTCCAAAAGGCGAGCTTAGGCTACTAGGCGAGGCCGTGCAGCTTGGGGTGTATGGGCGTGCATCCTGGAAACTTGCGTTTTTTGTCCTTTTTTCATTGTTTTTCGCTTGGTTTTAGTTTTGAACCTTCAAACCCTATAACAATCGAAAAGGAACGATTTAGGTAGTGTTTCCTCATAATAATGCCTTTAAAGTACATATAAATGAGGTAAATATGTATAAAAATGTATAAGTAAAGGCACATCAGTGTTTCGCATCGAGATACCTTTTTATTGCGTGGCATGTTGCTTCCCGCACCATGCTACGTGGTTTACAGCTTACTTACTTACCTTGCAAAGAGTAGAAAAAGTAGGTTGGGTGTGTGGGGTTTGCGTACATCATGAGGTTGGCTTCTACCCTTTAGAGTTTTTGATACCACACCTAGGGATAGCTTGACGACGGTTGCACCTATAGATGGTTTTAGGATAGCTTTGATGCATCAGATGCATCTGTTATAGACATTGGATGACGATAGGGTGAGATTTAAAGCCCCAAGGGTAGAATGAGACATGGTTCTTGAGGATCATGAGGGCGGAGATGATCCGGTAGCCGAGATTGTGACTAAGGGGTAGGAGCGGTGGGCATACGTATTAGACCAACACTACAACCCATTTCTCGCTTTCTAGCTTCTCCTAGGACTACAATTAGGAAGCCGGAGCTAGAGTCGGTTCCTCAGCCTACTACAACACAAGAGGATGAGAGGACTTGGAGACAGAGGATGGAGTGAGAGATCAGTCATACATGACAGATGACAGGGTTTCTTTTGACGTATTTTGGTATAGATATTCCACCACCTCCACCAGCAGCTATAAGTAAGTGCACACAAGCCAGATATTTTTGTGGTTACGTCTTGTACTTTTCCTTATTTTTGTTTTTTATTACCATAGTTTGTACTTAAACTTATATTCACTTTGGGAAATTGTGCGGATAATCGGTTGGGTGGATGATAATAGTTTATATATATATATATATATATATATATATATATGGTTATGCTTTGGTATGATGTGATTGTGTACACCACTAGTTGAGAGCGGGTGAGATTAATTGCAGAATTTCAGACGATTATGCACATGTCTTGTAGAATTTGTAGAAGCTTTTCACAGGAAATTTGGCATACTTATCAAGGGAGTTTTGTTGTTCCATTTTCATTTTTTTTATTTCTTTGTATTTATTATTTTTGGCATCCTAAACACATTATACAATTAAAATTAGAAAAAAATTAATTGACCATGTGTCTTCAAGTGTGGGGATGAGGAAATTGAAAAAAATTTTTGCAAGTCCTGGTCATTTTGCATGTAGAAAACAAAGTCCATTCAATACGTAAGCAGGTCAACTGTAGGGTTTTACGAGTCTTAGAAAATGTTCTTTTAAGTTGCGGGATAATACATGACTGAGTCGTTTTCTAAAATAAAATGTTTTGGGTGCCTGTTTTAAGCTGGAGAGTAAATTGATTGTGCATTTGTCAGTATTGGTATCCCATTTTCACATGATTGTAAGTTTTGAGCCTTTATATATATTCAATGCTTCGTTTCATGTGTGATTTACCGACTTTGTTGTATTATTTTAGAACTTGTGCGCTTAGATACATTTTGATGCCTTGAGTTGGGACTTGACATAGATATGATAGAGTCATAAAGATTACCCATTTTTATTTAGTCATTTTTAAATTAAAATCATCTCAACACTTCATTCACGTTATGGGATTCGGATCTCTAGGAGAACTGAATCCATCTTAGCACTCCATTCACGTTGTTCTTATTGTACTTCATAAACAGGTGTTTAGGATCTTGAGGGTGTGGATCACACCCCAAGCTTTCTGATTACCATAGGATCTAACCATCTCTAGTGGGAGGTTTGTGGGTTAGAAATCAAGACTTTGGTCAATGTCAAGTTAGGGATTTGATGCCTGGGTGGTTTCTCATTATGACCGGTTGATTCTCGTGTTATTTAGCAGTTTATGTATTCGAGTTCTTCTCATCATCTCTCTCTTTTGCTTTCTTTAGCCTCTATAAAACACACTAATTCTAAAATCTGTTCATATTTTAAAAAACCTCCAACATTATTATCTATCTATATCTTTATCTTACTTAAAACACTTATTTTATTATTTTTTTCTCTTTCTTATACACTCACAATAAATGATATAGGCTTGGATTTGAGCCTCTAAATATTGAGGTTTTCTTTTGTTTTATCTAAATTGTTCTCTATTATAGAGAATGGGATGGAGTGGTGTTTTGAATGATTCTTTAGATTAATCTCTAAAATTTAGACATAAAAAATAGATAAAGGGTAAGATGTGAATGCTCTTAATAACACAGTGCCTGCCTGAAATGAATAACAGTTCATTTCTTTTTACATCTTTTAAACGTTGTAAAGTTGATGAACTCTTATTACAAAGGTGAAAGTCATGCTTGGTGGCATGTTTTTCAATATTTTATATAAAAATTCGCCGTAAAAAATAGTTTTGAATTGGAAAGCATTAGAAGTAGATTTGTAAAGGGTGGTGGGACTTCTAAAAGGAAGGTTCAATAGGTAAAATGGGAAAAATTGATCGCGACAAAGAAACTTTTTAGGGCTTGGCAGCCAAAAAGAAGCTAACATGGCTCTTCTACTGAAATAGTGATGGCATCTGAGGCAAGACGGGAAAATTGGGATTGGAAATGGAAGAAACACCGGACCGACGGGGGATCTTGGGCTGAATTTTTAAGCTTATTAAGTGTGCTCATAAGTACCAGTACTATGGGCTGCGGGGAGAATTTTTGGGCTGGACAACAGAAAATAATTCATGTTTTTCGGTCAAGCAAGTTTTAGGACATCAGCAAGACAAATGATTACTCCATAGATGGGTCCGTTTGAAGTGGTGTAGCTAGGCATTGCCTAAAGTAAACACGTTAACTTTGCGGGGAGGATTTTTGGGCTGGGCAAAATTGCTAAACAAAAGAGGTATTCAGGTTGGTAACTTTCTTTGTCCCTGCTGCAGGTTGGAACCGGAGACCGTGGATAACGTTCTGGTAACTTGCTTGGCAGCCAGATCCATTTGGTGGCTCGATGGTAGGTGAGCGAATATCTAGAACTTTCAAGAATGTGTCACGGTCAAAGATATTCTGCACAAGGTTGGCGACTCGAAGTTAGACAAGAAGAGAAAGAAGGCGTCACTTTGTATATGCATGGCTGGGCTTTGGAAGATTTGCTTATACAAGTATACCGGAAGAAATTAAAGAGTCCACTTATTTTTGGTTAAAAGACACGGCAAAATTAGATGAGTTTTTGTATGAAAATTGGGGTAGGCAAGGAGTTTCAATTCTAGGTGGATGATGTAATTGGTGTTGTAACATTCTCCCATCTAGCTCCTAGTGAGTATGGTTGTTTTTGTTTGTGGTTTGAACATAAAGCTTCCTTTTATGATTAAAAATTCGCAAATGTCATATGTTAAGGGTTATTACTACAAGTAAGAAATCCAAAGAAATAAAATCAAAAGGAAAAGACGATTACAGACTAATAGCAGATAGACGGGCAATAAGTTACGCCGCTACTCAATTCTGAATTGCAAACCTACCCTGCTAAACACAAAGTTCTGCCCGTTAACATGCGCGGTGTTACTATAAAAGTATACAAAAAGTAAACAATGAGCAGTATAAAACCTTTTTTTTGTTGCAGGCTTGCAGCTTCTACCTTACTTTTGGTCCTGTGGCTTAAACAAAATTGGTTGTGGGAAGCCTTTTATAATGTATTGGGAATTGGATTGTAAATGAATACGCAATGACAACGAAAGGAGTGTATGACAAAATTCAAGTCTTTACAATTAACTGATTTTGTATTACATTCTTTTCATTTAGACTGTGTATTACACTTTTTTTTTTCATTTAGACTGAAAAGATGATAACTGCATAATATGAACCATATATAAGCCAATGGGTCACATTTAGAAAGATGTTTGCTTTTGTGATATTCTTTTAAGGTATGACATGATTGAGATAGTATAATCAGAGGAACACTTTGCACAAAAATGACTCTTCTACATGTATATAAATAGTTATTTTTCAACTTCTAGTCATGTGTCCCTAAATAGAGTCGATAATTTGTATAAAGAGTAACCCCTACAAAAGGGAGAAGTTAACCTATATTATATATATTATTTATTTAAATATTATTTAGAAATTTGCACCAAAAGTTCATTTCATGTATAAAATGATAAATGAATGTTTTAACAAGTAAAATTGACAACTATATATTTTTTTTTTTAAATGGTCATAATGTAATTATGAAATGTAAATAGAATTAAAGGGACATCGAAGTTTTGGAAGGAAGTGACTATGGGTCCCACGTGAGTTGTAGGATGACTACTAAATCTATAAAATAACAGACATCTATATTAAATTTGCGTAAAAATAAGCCACACGTGTGTATATTATGTGTGTTTGTATAGCAAAATTGATCAATAAAGAATGGAAATTAATTAACGTGTTGATTGTTACCAAAAAACAACTACTATAATGGAAATTAATTCTGTAGTATGTTGCATTAGATGATCGAATTGAACAAAAGATTTCAATAGAAATACACAAATATCAAGTTTGAATAGGCTGTTGGAATAATCCCAATCTCCTTAGTTTATCAACGTTAATTAGAAGATCCGTTAAGGTAGTTAGTACCCTAAATGTAATTATCATAAGTTTGGGATTAGTTAATATTTAGATTAGGGAATCCGCGCGTTGCTTATGAACCTGTCACGTCCCTTCTCCAACGGTTGCTCCGATGACTAGCTATAAATAGAGTCGCCAGCCACCATTTGTAAATATCGCGTTCAATGTAGAAACAATCTGTTCTTTATAAAATCATTAACACAAATTTTTTTTTTCGATTGTTGTTTATATACGACTTTAGCTTGCGTTAACCAATTCATTTGGGCCATCATAGGCCTGCCTGACTGAACATGTTCAAAGGACTGCTATAGGTTTAATATAGGCATACATCTATATTGCATGTTTTGTATTGTTGTATAAGTGGAATTATATTTGATACGTTTAATATTTGTTTTGTTTGTTCGTATGTTTACATTGCTTGCATGCTTTATTACCAAACAGTGATGACAGCTTTAAAAGTTATCATCTTATATAAAAGAAGTTACATTGTTATAGTTTAATGTAAAAGTTGACACTCGAGTATCAAGTAATATTTATGAGTAGGATGCACCAAGTAAACAGACATATCATGTTTCATATCATATATTCACTCTATTAAATAATTTTATAAAAATAAACCACTGACCACCCCACCCCTGACATCACCATTGTTGCCATAATGTAACGCAACCAAATGTGTCAACTCATTCACCTAATTAACGCCTAATCTCATGAATCATAGCTCTACCTTAGATGCATATCAAACTTACAACTTCATTAACATCTTATTCATATTAGCTTTATTTGAACACATCTTATCTAGTGCGTAACTCTTAATAAAAAAGAATACAAACCCATAGATTATTATTATTATTATCATTATTATTATATACACTATTTGTGTACAAGTTTAATAAAAAAATCATATTTTCAACAAATCTATACCACTAGAAGCTTACTTGAACCAATGAATTCATGGTAATTTACACTTTCTTGACTAATTAACCTGAGTTCTATCTGCAACAAAAAAAAATATTATAGCTAGTTAAACCAACCCAAAAGACATTTGCTCCACTTAGAAAACAGGCGTATTATTATAATGGTAATAGATTACATATTGATGTAACAACATTTTGTTTGATGGCAAACTTATCTATTCCGAATCTACTATGTTTAACCACCCATATATGTACCTCACCTCTATGATAGAGTAGAGACACGTTATCACCACACCATATCCATTGAGGACTATTTAATATCATTAGTTATAAGATGGAATGTCATAACTTGTATTTACTTGCACTTGCATATTACATGAAAAGGATTAAAACACACAATAACCACATATTGTACTTTCAGTTTCATCAAAACGAGCATCCCAATAACTCACCATAAAGATCTTTGTTTGAACATGAAAATCAAAGGGATGCTAGCAAACAACTCCACAATATATGAGCTCATACAAGCAACTAAATTTACCTGGATTAGTTCTACAGTTTTCTTGAAGTCAATAGTTATTTGCTATCGCGACTAATCTTTGTTGCAACATGGAGTCATCAGATGGCACCGAATCATTAGCCTGCAAAAAGTTAATATCTGCTGACTGAGCTCTAGAGTTAATGCATGGAAACTGTGAAGCAATAGACATAATGTTATAAAGAAATTTACCTCAGTATGGATAGAGTGAATCAACCTTTGGTTTACTTTATTACAAGTGCAAGTTATGATATTAAGATCTTCCAAATCGCCTTTAGAACTCTTGAAAGAGGGAAACCATCTTCTAGTGAACAACTATTGATCAAAATCTGAACTCCCCCTTTACAAGAGCTGTCTGAGACAGTATTAGGGAACACATTCCTTAAACCTTTTTCATTAGTATCTGTCCCATTACTAGTTGTCTCCACCTGTTTCTTGAGCCTGTCTCTTTTGACACTTAGAACCCTAATATTTTCTTGCATGTGTTTGATGTAGTTCACTGCCTGATGCATATGATCCGACGTAGATCGCTTTCCCTACACAAAGAATCCAATTAACTTGGATCATAAACATATAATACGCCACCCCAAACCAGCCGCTCAACTAAAAAAATCAAACGGTTGTTTAAAGGTAGGGGTTTATTCAAACGGGAGTTCGACAAATTCTCAAAAGACCTTTAGAAGGTAAGAAGGCTATGGCACAGGCCCTAACCTTCAAACAGTTGTTCGATGCAACCTCAAACGGCCGTTGAAAGAGAGATGATTGTGAGTGTCGTGTGTATAGAAAACCCTAAAAAAGAACTCTTGGAGTCCATACTGACATAGCTAATTATATATATTTACTATTTCTATAATTGTTTTAGAAAACCTAATTAAAGAAAACTTGAAAACAACTTACCTTGACTAATTCGAGGGGAAGTAGATCTCTAAGTGAAGCATAAAGCTTAGCCATATCTTGCCTACGCTGTCGTTCGATATCTCGATGAGCCAGTTTTCGCTGGTGTGTTTCGTCTTCAGTAGTCGCTGAATTAGGTTTAGATGAAGGTGACTGGTCTCCGTGCAGTTTCCTTGCTTTGTTGACTGGATCATATGTACTCTTGTCCTCCATGGTAAAATGATCATGAAGATGTACTACAAGATCTTGTTGAATTCTAGCTTGTTGTTTGAAGCAGATCGAAGAAGGAGTCTGATGAAATACCAACTCATGATGATGATGATCACTTTGCTGGAAAGAGAACATAATTGATATACGATGATATATGCTAATATCTTGGATTAAGCCCACCTGCAGGATTTGATTTGATCTGATCAACCACTGTATTTGGGGAAATATATGAGTATTAATTAAGTATAAGTATTAAATACTTCTTTCAGAGATACGTCTGGTTGTGAGATCTTCAAAAGTAGGGACGACAATAGGGTTTTCAAGATTTCTTCAAATCTTGAATATTATTTATTAAATAGTATTTTTGGTGTTGGAAATTATAAAATCCTTCAAATATCTTTTTTATTTGTATTTTTAGATTTAAGTGCCTATTATTTATTGGGTTTTTATTTTATTTGGTCAAAATACTATAGTTTTGAACAAATTGAACCCCATCTATCACTATTCACACGGAATGGAACAACATCCAACCAAGAGAAAATAAAATTTAAAACATATTTACGGTTGGTGGTTAGGTTTTTATTAAATCATAATATATAATTCGAGTTGAGTACAGTAATTTATGTGGGTTATTATGTGTTAGTCGTGTATTATATAGATTAAATAAATAAATTATATATTAAATATTGAAATTGTAAAGGTTATTATAAGAAAAAAAGAATGAATTAAACAAAAAGGAAGAAAATTAAAATTAGAAATTTGAAGAAATTTTTTTAAGATTTGTCTTCACCAAGTGATGTAAGAGATTTAGCCAAGCATAATGTTTGTTTGACAAGAACTCTTACGATCAATCTTGGATTCCGAGACTACTACGCACTCTAAAAGATAAAAGATGGATGATAGTGGTGGTGTTGGTGTTGTAGTGGTGGTGGACTGATGGCAAGTGTGAGAGAAGTGGTTTGCCAATGAATGTCTTTCTCATGAACCAAGCACCACTATTTATAGCTGAAAACAGAAGGCGACCACGGCCCCTTGGGCTTCATTTTCTCTCCCTTCATTAACTGCAATGTAGTTCATGTACTAAAACGCCTCGTGGTGACAGAGCACGGCCCCGTGGTCAGTGTACTTGCTGTACTATCTCAGATTCTACGAATCTTAGAGTTGACCACGACGCGTGTTGAGCTGGCACGGTCTCGTGTTGCTTGTCTTTTGTTGTATGTCCTTTTTTGCAGAGAATCTTGACTAGGCACGGCCCACGTCAGAGCTTCTGTCTTCGTTATTTTTGTTGTTTTGGATGTGGATGGGGGTTTGGCAGGTCGTGTCAATCCGTCTTAATTGTATTTGTGTTAGTTTCTGCTGTTAATTTGTTCATTTTATTCGTTTGCTCTTTTAATCCTGTAATTTAAAAGTAAACAAAAAAACATGCTTTTTTCCAACATTAGCAACGAAAAAGGGTTAATTTTATACCTTGTTTGACGTAATTCATATGTTGCATTTTGCGCAAATCAAAGCTTGACAACTGTAATGAAATTAAGAAAGAAATCATCGCGCACGTTATTGTAGGTATGTATGTGTGTGTAGTATGTATGTATGTATGTATGTATGTATGATGATGTATGATATGTATGCATGACATGCATGCATGTATGCATGTACGTACGTGCGTACGTGTGTATGTGTGTATGTAGGTTGTACGTATGTATGTATGTATGGGTGTGTTAAAATAGGGGAGGGCTAGAATGGTGTGAACTATCAAAATCGTCTCTTAGGTTTGGATGAAAACCGAGTGTAACAATTAAACTTTTAATTTTTTCGTTCTCTTTTTACTTTTAAATAAAAAACAATAAAATTATTTATAAAACCCAATACCCCCCCCACCCCAATCCCTCTCACTGAACATCATCACCTAACACAACATTGTGCCCAAACCACCGGTCAACCATTATGGTAACCCCTCTCTCTAATTCACCCATCTCTCTCTCTCTCTCTCAAGTTAACCACCGCCCACATTTGTTAGATGGTGGAGGTGTTGTGGCGGTGGTTGTTTATGGTGGATGTGGTGCAGCGATAGTTTTCAAATGGTGCAGCGATTGGATGATGGTTGTTTTGTGGCGGAGATGGTGGTGCGGCGGCGATTGTTAGTGGCAGAGTATTGCGCTGGTGGTCGGTATAGGTATGTTTTTGGGTTTTTAGAGTCATGTTTAATTGGGGTTTTGGCTGGTAAAAAGTGACCCGATAATCAACTCATCTAAAGTTCGGGTTGGTCGTGTTTGGTTTATTCGAGTGAGTTAGTCTGGGTCAGGTTGTTCGGTTTTTGGGTAAAATATTTAGTGGCTTTGGCTAATCCATGCACCAACACAAGTTTCAAGGGAGCAACACGAGCAAGAATTGATTTGATTGACTGACATCAGCACGTCTTCCATATCCATGTAAACCAATTTACATCTGGATTGGTACCTAGATCGACTTAGTTATTAGTTTTCCATGTTTTACGTTTTGGTATAATTACTTCGCATTAACACGCCGAAATTTAGTGTTGGTGGTCGCTTGTGGTGGTGTGACATTGATACTATTTGGCATGGTTTCACGCCCCTGCTGTAACACGAGGGTGCTTAATACTAGTTAATATTTAAATACCATTATCATTTACATGATTCGATTATATACAACTTTTTAAAACGAAACAATAATATCTAAATTAATTTGAGTGAATATATAAACGAGCATAAATGAATAGATAAAACATCAGATAAGGTTGTAAACGAATCGAACATTCAACGAACTGTTTGTGAATCGTTCCACATGAAGTTCATTTGCGTTCGTTTATTTAATATATGAACGAACATGAACAGAGGTTGTGTCCATTCATTTATGTTAGGTAACATGTTCATTCATATTCATTTGTGTTTGATAGTTTACTAGGTTTTTAGTTTTTATAATTTATTTATATACATCAAAATTCCCACTGATAAAATATTTAATAAATACTAGTGTGTTGTTTATTTAATCAAATATTTAATATATGTTCATTCTTGTTCATGAACTCTCTTTTTATTCGTTTGTGTTCATTTGTGTTCAAGAACATTCATTTGTGTTTGTTGGTGTTCATAATTATTTGTTTGTGTTTGCTTGCGTTCGTGTGTGTGTGTTAAATAAACTTAAAGACCGAACACAAACGTTCACGAACACGTTTATTTTTTTTAACAAACGAAAACTAAAAGAAATCTTGCTTGGTAAGTAATCACGAACCATACGTGAACATTTTTATCTCCTTAAAAACGAACACGAAACACGAATTAGGCATTGTTTATGTTCATTCGATTCATTTGTCACCCTACCCATAGATAGACAAACTCAAACAAACGATAAAGAACGAAACAGAACTATATGTTCATGTTAAGCTATTTAGTTAGATGACTTTATAAAACTAATGAAATTTCAGTCAACAATGTTTATGAACGATATGGTGAAAATTTAATTTGTTTACAGAGCTAAAGATAATGTCTCCAATCAGGCCCATGTGTGTCCCTAAATGGGGCAAGATCCAGAAACAATCCATGTGGTGTGGTGCACCATACCAACCGGATAACTTTGGTTCTTAATTTTATAAATTTGTATATGTATAAATAGAAGTGGGTTGGAGTTGTTGGGCACAAGTTTCTACTCAAAGCCACCATAATTATTCATAAATGAAGATTTGTATATATTTTATGATGATTTCATTTGCATAAGTTTAAGAAAATGCACCCTTTTGGCCTTTTCCATATGCCTTAAGTATTTCTTAAGAATTAAACAATGGCAAAGAAATCAGATTAGTATCTGCTTTTAGTAAGGATGGACCATATACGATTCGTACATATCACATATATAATTAAAGTATGTATGAATTATAATTTTATTTACATGAATGTAGTAGAGGGATGAAATGAAAACTTTATTTAAAAAAAATAGAAACTCTCCTCAATCAATATAATAACTTTTTTTATTCCCCTCTTGTGTATTTTGGTTTTATAGCTAAAATTTAATCAATGATAAACTGATCATCCTTAATAACGGTTAAACTTATTAACCTCTAAAAGGCTCAAAGAGATTAAACTTTAATTTTGCTATATTACTAAAATTAAGTGAATGGTGGTTATGGTTTAATAAAAACAATTAATATAAAATCAAAATAAAAAACTATTGGTTCAGTTTGGAGACCAAGCTATCATCTCACCATACATCTATAGCATAACTTATCCTATATAGATAAATCTCTACCTATATTATATATACATCTCTAACAAATTTTACCTTCTCAAATCTCAATATAAGGTTTATTTTCAAATCTATTGGTTTTACAAGGGCTAAGTTGAATGTTAAGCTCAGTACTTAAACTAGTAGAGGTGCACAAAAGACCCTAATCCGGACCTAACCCGGAAAAAAAACCGATCCTGGGTATAAGAAAAACCAGGTTTTTTAAACTCAACCCTGGACCCTACCTGTAGCGTAGGGACCGGGTATGCATATATTGTTCAATACCCAAACCCAGGTTTTTTCGTACCCGGGTTTTCAGCGTACCCGGGTTTCCATAAAACTCGTACCCAGGTTTTCGTAATGCATGTAACCGGGTTTAAAAAAAATACCCACACTAGGCTTAAAAAAATGCCCAGACCCGTTGTGTACAGCAACTTTTTTGAACGTTTTTAATAGCTATATGACCGTTTAGAGCTTGTGTGGGTTTTTTGGGCAGATTTCAAGGCATATAATAATATGTATAAATTAAGGTTTTCATTATAATTTTATATTTTATGTCAAAAAAATGAATCGAAAAACCTGATCTATACCTGAACCATACCCGACCAATACGGCAATACCCCAACCCTACCCGACCAATGCCCAGGTACACAGGGTAAGGATTTCCTGGCCAATACCCGAACCTGACCCGGGTATGGCAATATCCAAAGATTTAAAACCCGGTAATACCCAAACCTGGGTATGTACCGAACTCGGGTTTTAGAAAAAAAAATCTAATTTGTGCACCTCTATTTAGTAGATAGTTGGATACATATGAACTTTATAAGTGGGATGATAGGCCCAGAGACTGTTTAAAGCCCAATTAAGAGCTTTACAAACCATCTGTATTATTGAGACCCAACATTGATGGTTTGAACCTGGACTAGCAATAACTGTACAACTTTGTGTTCAAATTACTTGTGTTCGTAGGATTGGTTCGTTGATTCATTTGGTAACTTTGTTTGAATCAAAACAAACAGATTATGTTCCCATCAAACAGAACCCAAGTTTGGTCCATTTTTATTCATTATACAAACCAACATTTCCCAAAATGGATAAATTATATTCCACTGGTTACCAGCCAACTTACTCTACACTGTAATGATTGTGTTTTTACTTTAAAACAAAATAACCGATGTAGAACGCATTCACTTGAAATGAGAAATTCGCAACAGACAGCAATAGAGAGGAGGCACGTTTGAGACGGGGGAGCCTAAGCACAATCACCCGCACACATTCATATAACCAAAAATAAGAAACCGGGTTCGCGTCCAGCCTAAACCATTTCCAGATTTCAAATTAAGTTCCGGTTAGGTTGGGTGGGTTAGTTTGTCTTGGCTCGGCTAGGTTATTGGTAATTTGGATCCAAACCAAACACCAAACACCCTTGGTTCATATTATACATACACATGTACATATCGATCTATAGACCGAATATGAAGCCGTTCGAAAATGAAGTTAACAGATACCTATGGATGTAGCATAAATTTCTTCATTATTTCCTCTGCTGTTGCTGCATTCGACATCGGGGCAATGCATATAATGCCATTAAATAGCAGCGTGCATGCCAAATATTGAAGAAATCTAACAAATAACTTTATGAGCCATGTGGTTAGGTGGTTAGCCAGTCGAGTGAAGTGGGATCATATTATTTAATATGCCCTGATTAATTCATTGTTGCTGGCTTGCAGCTGCTTTTAACATCCTCTTTACACACTCATAATTGACAAAAATATTGTAAAAAACCTAACCAAGTCTTAACAAACAGAAGACTTGTAGTTGTAAGATTGAGAGTAAAACGTCATTTTCGTCCCTGAGGTTTGGCCAGTTTTATGACTTTCGTCCAAATGTTTGTTTTTCCACATCTGGATCCAAAAGGTTTGACATCTTGCCATTTTCATCCAGCTCGATAACTCCATCCATTTTTCTCCGTTAAGTCAGAGATATTTCCGTCTTTTTTGTTAACTTAAAGGACAATTCGGTCTTTTTCAGGAGTATTTAGTCTTTTTTTACATAAACTGGAAAAGACCGAATTGCTCTTTAAATTAGCAAAAATATACGAAAATACTCCTGATTAATTGGATGAAGTTAATGAGTTGGATGAAGATGGTAAGATTTCAAACTTTTTGAATCCAAACGCGGAAAAATAAGCCTTTGGAGGAAAGTCGTAAAATTGGCCAAATCTCAGTGATGAAAATGGCATTTTACTCAAAGATTAATGAAAAAAATAGAGCTTTAAAAGGTATTTGATGAAGTTGATACCTGATAGATACATTTTTAAGTCTTAACAGTATTGTTATACATACATTCAGTTTTAAATAACCTAGTTTTATACAACAATTAGTACTCAACACTTGTATCAAAACAGAAGGAAGTCACTTTGAACATGTAAATCTTATTGTTCACACTAAAAATCTAAAAAAATGCTCCATACTGAAAGAGAGATGATTGTGAGTGTCGTGTGTATAGAAAACCCTAAAAAAGAACTCTTGGAGTCCATACTGACATAGCTAATTATATATATTTACTATTTCTATAATTGTTTTAGAAAACCTAATTAAAAAAACTTGAAAACAACTTACCTTGACTAATTCGAGGGGAAGTAGATCTCTAAGTGAAGCATAAAGCTTAGCCATATCTTGCCTACGCAGTCGTTCGATATCTCGATGAGCCAGTTCGCTGTGTGTGTTGTCTTCAGTAGTCGCTGAATTAGGTTTAGATGAAGTGACTGGTCTCGTGCAGTTTCCTGGCTTTGTTGACTGGATCATATGTACTCTTGTCCTCCATGGTAACATGATCATGAAGATGTACTACAAGATCTTGTTGAATTCTAGCTTGTTGTTTGAAGCAGATTGAAGAAGGAGTCTGATGAAATACCAACTCATGATGATGATGATGATGATGATGATGATATGAGGATCACTTACTGGAAAGAGAACACAATTAATATACGATGATTGATGCTAATATCTTGGATTAAGCCCACCTAGAGGATTTGATTTGATCTGACCAACCACTGTATTTGGGGATATATATGAGTGTTAAGTACAAGTATTAAATATTTGTTATAGAGATACGTCTGGTTGTGAGATCTTCAAAAGTAGAGACGATAATAGGGTTTTCAAGATTTCTTCAAATCCTAAATATTAGTTAATAAGTAGTTGTTTTTTTGAACGGCAAATTTATGCTCCTTATGAGACCACCAACCCAAGTGGTTATTATGTAATTTTTTTTTTTGCAAGTATAAAATCTCTCATATATCCTTTTTTATATTTATTTTGTATTTTAAGGCCTATTATTTATTGGGTTTCTTAGTTAATTTGGTTAAAATACTGTAGTTGTATTTTTAAGGGCCTATTATTTATTGGATTTCTTATTTAATTTTGGTTAAAATACTGTAGTTTTGAACAAATGGAACCCATCCATATGTATTCACACTCGACAAGGAAAGTATTTTCTAATATTTGGTATAGAGTACACTAACATTTATCATAAAAGAAAATAGTTTCACATTGGATGAACCAACATGCAAGCAAGTGAAAGAAAATTATACATATTACGTATGTTAGGTTTATTAAATTGCAATATATAATTGGATTGAATACAGTATAATTTACATGGAATTATAGGGATTTTAATCATATCTCAATTACTATTTGATAATACGAAAAAGTAAATGAAATTCAATTAAATCTATGTTTTTATTTTTAACTGTGATTATGTTAAAAAAAAAACCCTCTAAAATTGGATTTTCAGTAACTACGAAGTGTAGAAGAATAATCTTTGATTTTGTTGAGAAATAATATACCTTTTAAACATCTTTCTACTAGTTCTTTTAATGACACATGCTAACCATCATACATATAGATACTTACCTTCTAAAAGACTATAGGTATAGGTTTCGTGAAGCCCGTTCGTAAGGTGACATGGCCTCGTGGTCACGGTTTGCACACCACCCTTGCATCTCGTTAGCGTGTGGCTCGTGGGATCTCTCACAAAGGCCACGAGATAAAAGTTACAGTTGAAATAGACTGTTAGGTATTAGGAAAAATAATAATTTTATTTAATCACATTTCACAATATTTTTTTCACACAATCTTTACTCCTTCTTTCTATAAATTATCTCCAACAAATATAAAAATTCTCTCTACAATTATGGTTTCTCTCATCATCCTCGTCTGGCGAAATCATGGTTTCTTCATCATTCACGTCCGACGAAATCATAATGTTTTATGTGAACATGGTAATGGAAACGCACAATTATTTTGGAGGAAGACGAAAATGAACATACATCGCAACCGATAACAGGAAGCGCACCTTTAAAAGGAGATCGGGAGGGTATACTAATTTTTTCCTTGATGTTTTTAAATATATGCTAATTTTATTTTAATTCATTAGAATATGTACTCATAATTGGTTGATGGCCAACTACTTTGCTAAAAACCCGTGAACAGTTTACGCATCGATTTTGAATGAGTCATTGTTTATTCCTAAGTATTGCTAATGATTTTGTAGATAGGAAACCATTTTTTTACATTATGATGGGATGCCAGAGGTAAAAGTGGTTTTTACATTATCATGGAGTTTGGTTTCTTTCGGATTGAAGACGTATTCAATTTCGGTTTCCTTTTGAAATCAAACTTTGTTTCTCTTTTAGTTGTGGCTGTTGCATGATGAATTGAACATTTTACTTATGTTTTGACCGTTTGAACATGTTTATGGGTTAATCTTCCATAGCCATTTAGGTTTTCAAGAGATTGAACGTATGCTTTGACTTTCTAGTTTAACTTTTTGATCAAATTGTGTTTGATTTAAAATAAACTAAATTTGTTGTTGGTAATGATCATGTGTACTAGTTTTGATTGTAATTAAAGATTTAGTTGCTGATTGTATTGGTCTTGGCATGTAGAAATACACACTACATTTTGGTAAAATCATACTTTGGTCGTTGAATGGTAGGTTTTCGGTCTAGATCTTGTCATTAGAGAATACAAATTAATAACAATAAATGTTAATAATGTGCATCAATCTAATAACAGTGAAATTGAGATTGCTAAATATATAGTCGTTGTTTGTAGTCTGATACGTGTTCACGATTCGTTGTTTTCATCTGGTATTCTAGATTTTGTTACTCTTTGTCGTTAATAAGTGTGCATCATCTAGATAACCGTGTGATTAGATTGCTAAATTATATTATAGTCGTTGTTTGATAGTCTGGATACGTGTTAGCACGAGGTTCGTTTGTTTATTCGCATCTGGTTATTCCTAGATTTTTGGTTTATCTTCTTTGGGTTTGGTTCACAGTTAGAAGATTGTTGATATTATTGGTGTCACATATTTGATAGTTGTAGGATTCGGGATCTCTAACGAGAACTGAATCCATCTTAGCACTTCGTTCACGTTGTTCTGATTGCACTTCGTAGATCGGTTTTTTAGAGTCTTGAGGGTGTGGATCACACCCCTAGCTTTCTGATTACTAAAGGATTTTACCCTCTTTAGCGAGAGGTTTGTCTGGTTAGAAATCGGGACTTTGATCAGTTGTCAAATTAGAGGTCATTATGTGTTCTTAGGGATTTGATGCATGGGTGGTTTCTCATTCTGACTGTTTGATTATTGTGTTCTTTAGCAGTTTTCGAATTCAAGTTCTTCTCACCATCTCTCACTTTTGCTTTTTTTGTTAATTGCTTTCGTAGTTGCTAGACAAAAACAAACCAATGCTTTAGGATATGATGACTAAGCAGATAAAGATGCTAACTCAGCTGTTGACATGAGAGGAGACTCGACACCATTAGAGTTAGACGAAATTCCTGCCAAAATTTGTTTTATAGAAGTTGTTTTTTTTGTCACTCCTATGGTGCTATGCACAGGCATGGTCACATATGCATGTTTGTGCATAGTAAACGTGTCCCAACACCCATAGTAGGTGTACCTCTGGTGTATTATATTTTTCTTGTATGTTTTGTCTTTAGTGGAGGCATGAATATGCATGTACTTATTTCTTGCACATCATGCTTGTCTGATCTTTACTAATTTTCCAAAAGGCGAGCTTAGGCTACTAGGCGAGGCCGTGCAGCTTGGGGTGTATGGGCGTGCATCCTGGAAACTTGCGTTTTTTGTCCTTTTTTCATTGTTTTTCGCTTGGTTTTAGTTTTGAACCTTCAAACCCTATAACAATCGAAAAGGAACGATTTAGGTAGTGTTTCCTCATAATAATGCCTTTAAAGTACATATAAATGAGGTAAATATGTATAAAAATGTATAAGTAAAGGCACATCAGTGTTTCGCATCGAGATACCTTTTTATTGCGTGGCATGTTGCTTCCCGCACCATGCTACGTGATTTACAGCTCACTTCTTACCTTGCAAAGAGTAGAAAAAGTAGGTTGGGTGTGTGGGGTTTGCGTACATCATGAGGTTGGCTTCTACCCTTTAGAGTTTTTGATACCACACCTAGGGATAGCTTGACGACGGTTGCACCTATAGATGGTTTTAGGATAGCTTTGATGGAACAGATGCATCTGTTATAGACATTGGATGACGATAGGGTGAGATTTAAAGCCCCGAGGGTAGAATGAGACAAGGTTCCTGAGGATCATGAGGGCGGAGATGATCCGGTAGCTGAGACTGTGACTAAGGGGTAGGAGCTGGTGGGTATACGTATTAGACCAACACCACAACCCATTTCTCGCTTTCTAGCTTCTCCAAGGACTACAATTAGGAAACCGGAGCTAGATTCGGTTCCTCAGCCTACTGCAACACAAGAGGATGAGAGGGCTTGGAGACAGAGGATGGAGTGAGAGATCAGTCATACATGACAGATGACAGGGTTTCTTTTGACGTATTTTGGTATAGATATTCCACCACCTCCACCAGCAGCTATAAGTTAGTGCACACCAGCCAGATATTTTTGTGGTTACGTCTTGTACTTTTCCTTATTTTTGTTTTGTATTACCATAGTTTGTACTTAAACTTATATTCACTTTGGGAAATTGTGCGGATAATCGGTTGGGTGGATGATAATAGTTTTATATATATATATATATATATATATATATATATGGTTATGCTTTGGTACGATGTGATTGTGTACACCACTAGTTGAGAGCGGGTGAGATTAATTGCAGAATTTCAGACGATTATGCACATGTCTTGTAGAATTTGTAGAAGCTTTTCACAAGAAATTTGGCATACTTATCAAGGGAGTTTTGTTGTTCCATTTTCATTTTTTTTATTTCTTTGTATTTATTATTTTTGGCATCCTAAACACATTATACAATTAAAATTAGAAAAAAATTAATTGACAATGTGAAGTGTGGGGATGAGGAAATTAAAATTAGAAGAAAAAATTTTAAATTGAACAATTTTTTGCAAGTCCTGGTCATTTTGCACATAGAAAACAAAAGTCCATTCAATACGTCTGTTAAAAGCAGGTCAACTGTAGGGTTTTACGAGTCTTAGAAAATGTTCTTTTAAATTGCGGGATAGTACACTGACTGAGTCGTTTTCTAAAATAAAATGTTTTGGGTGCCTGTGATAGTTATTAAGCTGGAGATAAATTGATTGTGCATTTGTCAGTATTGGTGTCCTATTTTCACATGATTGTAAGTTTTGAGCCTTTATATATATTCAATGCTTCGTTTCATGTGTGATTTACCGACTTTGTTGTATTATTTTAGAACTTGTGCGCTTAGATACATTTTGATGCCTTGAGTTGGGACTTGACATAGATATGATAGAGTCATAAAGATTACCCATTTTTATTTAGTCTTTTTTAAATTAAAATCATCTCAACACTTCATTCACGTTATGGGATCCGGGATCTCTAGGAGAACTGAATCCATCTTAGCACTCCATTCACGTTGTTCATATTGTACTTCATAAACAGGTTTTTAGGATCTTGAGGGTGTGGATCACACCCCTAGCTTTCTGATTACCATAGGATCTAACCATCTCTAGTGGGAGGTTTGTGGGTTAGAAATCAAGACTTTGGTCAATGGTCAAGTTAGGGATTTGATGCCTGGGTGGTTTCTCATTATGACCGGTTGATTCTCGTGTTATTTAGCAGTTTATGTATTCGAGTTCTTCTCATCATCTATCACTCTTTTACTTTCTTTAGCCTCTATAAAACACACTAATTCTAAAATTTGTTCATATTTTAAAAAACCACCAACATTATTATCTATCTATATCTTTATCTTACTTACAAACACTTATTTTATTATTTTTTTCTCTTTCTTATACACTCACAATAAATGATATAGGCTTGGATTTGAGCCTCTAAATATTGAGGTTTACTTTTGTTTTATCTAAATGGTTCTCTATTATAGAGAATGGGATGGAGTGGTGTTTTGAATGATTCTTTAGATTAATCTCTAAAATTTAGACATAAAAAATAGATAAAGGGTAAGATGTGAATGCTCTTAATAACACAGTGCCTGCCTGAGTTCATTTCTTTTTACATCTTTTAAACGTTGTAAAGTTGATGAACTCTTATTACAAAGGTGAAAGTCATGCTTGGTGGCATGTTTTTCAATATTTTATATAAAAATTCGCCGTAAAAAATAGTTTTGAATTGGAAAGCATTAGAAGTAGATTTGTAAGGGGTGGTGGGACTTCTAAAAGGAAGGTTCAATGGGTAAAATGGGAAAAATTGATTGCGACAAAGAAACTTTTTAGGGCTTGGCAGCCAAAAAGAAGCTAACATGCTCTTCTACTGAAATAGTGATGGCATCTGAGGCAAGACGGGGAAAATTGGGATTGTAAATGGAAGAAACACCGGACCGACGGGGGATCTTGGGCTGAATTTTTAAGCTTATCAAGTGTGCTCATAAGTACCAGTACTATGGGCTGCGGGGAGATTTTTTGGGCTGGACAACAGAAAATAATTCATGTTTTTCGGTCAAGCAAGTTTGAGGACATCAGCAAGACAAATGATTACTCCATAGATGGGTCCGTTATGAAGTGGTGTAGCTAGGCATTGCCTAAAGTAAACACATTAACTTTGCGGGGAGGATTTTTGGGCTGGGCAAAATTGCTAAACAAAAGAGGTATTCAGGTTGGTAACTTTCTTTGTCCCTGCTGCAGGTTGGAACCGGAGACCGTGGATAACGTTCTGGTAACTTGCTTGGCAGCCAGATCCATTTGGTGGCTCGTTGGTAGGTGGGCGAATATCTAGAACTTTCAAGAATGTGTCACGGTCAAAGATATTCTGCACAAGGTTGGCGACTCGAAGTTAGACAAGAAGAGAAAGAAGGCGTCACTTTGTATATGCATGGCTGGGCTTTGGAAGATTTGCTTATACAAGTATACCGGAAGAAATTAAAGAGTCCACTTATTTTTGGTTAAAAGACACGGCAAAATTAGATGAGTTTTTGTATGAAAATTGGGGTAGGCAAGGAGTTTCAATTCTAGGTGGATGATGTAATTGGTGTTGTAACATTCTCCCATCTAGCTCCTAGTTAGTATGGTTGTTTTTGTTTGTGGTTTGAACATAAAGCTTCCTTTTATGATTAAAAATTCGCAAATGTCATATGTTAAGGGTTATTACTACAAGTAAGAAATCCAAAGAAATAAAATCAAAAGGAAAAGACGATTACAGACTAATAGCAGATAGACGGGCAACAAGTTGCGCCGCTACTCAATTCTGAATAGCAAACTCTACCCTGCTAAACACAAAGTTCTGCCCGTTAACATGCGCGGTGTTACTATAAAATGTATACAAAAAGTAAACAATGAGCAGTATAAAACCTTTTTTTTTGTTGCAGGCTTGCAGCTTCTACCTTCTTTTGGGCCTGTGGCTTAAACAAAATTAGGTTGTGGGAAGCCTTTTATAATGTATTGGGAATTGGATTGTAAATGAATACGCAATGACAACGGAAGGAGTGTATGACATAATTCAAGTCTTTACATTTAACTGATTTTGTATTACATTCTTTTTCATTTAGACTGTGTATTACACTTTTTTTTTCATTTAGACTGAAAAGATGATAACTGCATAATATGAACCATATATAAGCCAATGGGTCACATTTAGAAAGATGTTTGCTTTTGTGATATTCTTTTAAGGTATGACATGATTGAGATAGTATAATCAGAGGAACACTTTGCACAAAAACTGACTCTTCTACATGTATATAAATAGTTATTTTTCAACTTCTAGTCATGTGTCCCCTAAATAGAGATATTTGTAAGAGTACCCCATACAAAGGAATCCTATTATTTATTATTTATTATTTATTAGAAATGTTGCACCAAAAGTTCATTTCATATATAAAATGATAAATGAATGTTTTAACAAGTAAAATTGCCAACTATATATTGTTTTTTTTAAATGGTCATAATGTAATTATGAAATGTAAATAGAATTAAAGGGACATCGAAGTTTTGGAAGGAAGTGACTATGGGTCCCACGTGAGTTGTAGGATGACTACTAAATCTATAAAATAACAGACAACTATATTAAATTTGCGTAAAAATAAGCCACACGTGTGTATATATATGTGTGTTTGTATAGCAAAATTGATCAGATAAAGAATGGAAATTAATTAACGTGTTGATTGTTACCAAAAAACAATTACTATAATGGAAATTAATTCTGTAGTATGTTGCACATTAGATGGATCGAATTGAACAAAAGATTTCAATAAAGGTAACCATACACAAATATCAAGTTTGAATAGGCTGTTGGAATAATCCCAATCTCCTTAGTTTATCAACGTTAATTAGAAGATCCGTTAAGGTAGTTAGTACCCTAAATGTAATTATCATAAGTTTGGGATTAGTTAATAGATTAGGGATCCGACGCGTTGCTTATGAACCGTCACGTCCCTTCTCCAACGGTTGCTCCGATGACTAGCTATAAATAGAGTCGCCAGCCACCATTTGTAAATATCGCGTTCAATGTAGAAACAATCTGTTCTTTATAAAATCATTAACACAAATCGTTTCTTTGTTCGATTGTTGTTTATATACGACTTTAGCTTGCGTTAACCAATTCATTTGGGCCATCATAGGCCTGCCTGACTGAACATGTTCAAAGGACTGCTATAGGTTTAATATAGGCATACATCTATATTGCATGTTTTGTATTGTTGTATAAGTGGAATTATATTTGATACGTTTAATATTTGTTTTGTTCGTATGTTTACATTGCTTGCATGCTTTATTACCAAACAGTGATGACAGCTTTAAAACTTATCATCTTATATAAAAGAAGTTACATTGTTATAGTTTAATGTAAAAGTTGACACTCGAGTATCAAGTAATAATTTATGAGTAGGATGCACCAAGTAAGATGACATATCATGTTTCATATCATATATTCACTCTATTAAATAATTTTATAAAAATAAACCACTGACCACCCCACCCCTGACATCACCATTGTTGCCATAATGTAACGCAACCAAATGTGTCAACTCATTCACCTAATTAACCCTAATCTCATGAATCATAGCTCTACCTTAGATGCATATCAAACTTACAACTTCATTAACATCTTATTCATATTAGCTTTATTTGAACGCATCTTATCTAGTGGCGAAACTCTTAATAAAAAAGAATACAAACCCATAGATTATTATTATTATCATTATTATTATATACACTATTTGTGTACAAGTTTAATAAAAAAATCATATTTTCAACAAAATCTATACCACCAGAACTTACTTGAACCAATGAATTCATGGTAATTTACACTTTCTTGACTAATTAACCCTGAGTTCTATCTGCAACAAAAAAAAATATTATAGCTAGTTAAACCAACCCCAAAGACATTTGCTCCACTTAGAAAACAGGCGTATTATTATAATGGTAATAGATTACATATTGATGTAACAACATTTTGTTTGATGGCAAACTTATCTATTCCGAATCTACTATGTTTAACCACCCATATATGTACCTCACCTCTATGATAGAGTAGAGACACGTTATCACCACACCATATCCATTGAGGACTATTTAATATCATTAGTTATAAGATGGAATGTCATAACTTGTATTTACTTGCACTTGCATATTACATGAAAAGGATTAAAACACACAATAACCACATATTGTACTTTCAGTTTCATCAAAACGAGCATCCCAATAACTCACCATAAAGATCTTTGTTTGAACATGAAAATCAAAGGGATGCTAGCAAACAACTCCACAATATATGAGCTCATACAAGCAACTAAATTTACCTGGATTAGTTCTACAGTTTTCTTGAAGTCAATAGTTATTTGCTATCGCGACTAATCTTTGTTGCAACATGGAGTCATCAGATGGCACCGAATCATTAGCCTGCAAAAGTTAATATCTGCTGACTGAGCTCTAGAGTTAATGCATGGAAACTGTGAAGCAATAGACATAATGTTATAAAGAAATTTACCTCAGTATGGATAGAGTGAATCAACCTTTGGTTTACTTTATTACAAGTGCAAGTTATGATATTAAGATCTTCCAAATCGCCTTTAGAACTCTTGAAAGAGGGAAACCATCTTCTAGTGAACAACTATTGATCAAAATCTGAACTCCCCCTTTACAAGAGCTGTCTGAGACAGTATTAGGGAACACATTCCTTAAACCTTTTTCATTAGTATCTGTCCCATTACTAGTTGTCTCCACCTGTTTCTTGAGCCTGTCTCTTTTGACACTTAGAACCCTAATATTTTCTTGCATGTGTTTGATGTAGTTCACTGCCTGATGCATATGATCCGACGTAGATCGCTTTCCCTACACAAAGAATCCAATTAACTTGGATCATAAACATATAATACGCCACCCCAAACCAGCCGCTCAACTAAAAAAATCAAACGGTTGTTTAAAGGTAGGGGTTTATTCAAACGGGAGTTCGACAAATTCTCAAAGACCTTTAGAAGGTAAGAAGGCTATGGCACAGGCCCTAACCTTCAAACAGTTGTTCGATGCAACCTCAAACGGCCGTTGAAAGAGAGATGATTGTGAGTGTCGTGTGTATAGAAAACCCTAAAAAAGAACTCTTGGAGTCCATACTGACATAGCTAATTATATATATTTACTATTTCTATAATTGTTTTAGAAAACCTAATTAAAGAAAACTTGAAAACAACTTACCTTGACTAATTCGAGGGGAAGTAGATCTCTAAGTGAAGCATAAAGCTTAGCCATATCTTGCCTACGCTGTCGTTCGATATCTCGATGAGCCAGTTTTCGCTGTGTGTGTTCGTCTTCAGTAGTCGCTGAATTAGGTTTAGATGAAGGTGACTGGTCTCCGTGCAGTTTCCTTGCTTTGTTGACTGGATCATATGTACTCTTGTCCTCCATGGTAACATGATCATGAAGATGTACTACAAGATCTTGTTGAATTCTAGCTTGTTGTTTGAAGCAGATCGAAGAAGGAGTCTGATGAAATACCAACTCATGATGATGATGATCACTTTGCTGGAAAGAGAACATAATTGATATACGATGATATATGCTAATATCTTGGATTAAGCCCACCTGCAGGATTTGATTTGATCTGATCAACCACTGTATTTGGGGAAATATATGAGTATTAATTAAGTATAAGTATTAAATACTTCTTGCAGAGATACGTCTGGTTGTGAGATCTTCAAAAGTAGGGACGACAATAGGGTTTTCAAGATTTCTTCAAATCTTGAATATTATTTATTAAATAGTATTTTTGGTGTTGGAAATTATAAAATCCTTCAAATATCTTTTTTATTTGTATTTTTAGATTTAAGTGCCTATTATTTATTGGGGTTTTTATTTTATTTGGTCAAAATACTATAGTTTTGAACAAATTGAACCCCATCTATCACTATTCACACGGAATGGAACAACATCCAACCAAGAGAAAATAAAATTTAAAACATATTTACGGTTGGTGGTTAGGTTTTTATTAAATCATAATATATAATTCGAGTTGAGTACAGTAATTTATGTGGGTTATTATGTGTTAGTCGTGTATTATATAGATTAAATAAATAAATTATATATTAAATATTGAAATTGTAAAGGTTATTATAAGAAAAAAAGAATGAATTAAACAAAAAGGAAGAAAATTAAAATTAGAAATTTGAAGAAATTTTTTTAAGATTTGTCTTCACCAAGTGATGTAAGAGATTTAGCCAAGCATAATGTTTGTTTGACAAGAACTCTTACGATCAATCTTGGATTCCGAGACTACTACGCACTCTAAAAGATAAAAGATGGATGATAGTGGTGGGTGTTGGTGTTGTAGTGGTGGTGGACTGATGGCAAGTGTGAGAGAAGTGGTTTGCCAATGATGTCTTTCTCATGAACCAAGCACCACTATTTATAGCTGAAAACAGAAGGCGACCACGGCCCCTTGGGCTTCATTTTCTCTCCCTTCATTAACTGCAGATGTTAGTTCATGTACTAAAACGCCTCGTGGTGACAGAGCACGGCCCCGTGGTCAGTGTACTTGCTGTACTATCTCAGATTCTACGAATCTTAGAGTTGACCACGACGCGTGTTGAGCTGGCACGGTCTCGTGTTGCTTGTCTTTTGTTGTATGTCCTTTTTTGCAGAGAATCTTGACTAGGCACGGCCCACGTCAGAGCTTCTGTCTTCGTTATTTTTGTTGTTTTGGATGTGGATGGGGGTTTGGCAGGTCGTGTCAATCCGTCTTAATTGTATTTGTGTTAGTTTCTGCTGTTAATTTGTTCATTTTATTCGTTTTGCTCTTTTAATCCTGTAATTTAAAAGTAAACAAAAAAACATGCTTTTTCCAACATTAGCACCGAAAAATGGTTAATTTTATGCCTTGTTTGACGTAATTTATATGTTGCATTTTGCGCAAATCAAAGCTTGACAACTGTAATGAAATTAAGAAAGAAATCATCACGCACCGTTATTGTAGGTATGTATGTGTGTGTGTATTATGTATGTATGTATGTATGTTGATGCATGCATGCATCATGCATGCATGTATGTATGTTACATGCACGCATGTATGCATGTACGTACGTGCGTACGTGTGTATGTGTGTATGTAGGTATGTACGTATGTATGTATGTATGTATGTATGTATGGGTGTGTTAAAATAGGGGAGGGCTAGAATGGAGTGAACTATCAAAATCGTCTCTTAGGTTTGGGTGAAAACCGAGTGTAACAATCAAACTTTTAATGTTTTTCGTTCTCTTTTTACTTTTAAATAAAAAAACAATAAAATTATTTATAAAACCCAATACCCCCCCCCCCAATCCCTCTCGCTCAACATCATCACCTAACACAACATTGTGCCCAAACCACCGGTCAACCATTATGGTAACCCCTCTCTCTAATTCACCCATCTCTCTCTCTCGTTCTGAAGTTAACCACCGCCCACAGTTGTTAGATGGTGGAGGTGTTGTGGCGGTGGTTGTTTTATGGTGGATGTGGTGCAGCGATAGTTTTCAAATGGTGGAGCGATTGCGATGATGGTTGTTTTGTGGCGGAGATGGTGGTCGCGGCGGTGGCGAGTTGTTAGGTGGCAGAGCTATTGCGCTGGTGGTCGGTATTAGGTATGTTTTTGGGTTTTTAGAGTCATGTTTAATTGGGGTTTTGGCTGGTAAAAAGTGTCCCGATAATCAACTCATCTAAAGTTCGGGTTGGTCGTGTTTGGTTTATTCGAGTGAGTTAGTCTAGGTCAGGTTGTTCGGTTTTTGGGTAAAATATTTAGTGGCTTTAGCTAATCCATGCACCAACACAAGTTTCAAGGGAGCAACACGAGCAAGAATTGATTTGATTGACTGACCATCAGCACGTCTTCCATATCCATGTAAACCAATTTACATTTGGATTGGTACCTAGATCGACTTAGTTATTAGTTTTCATGTTTTACGTTTTGGTCTAATTACTTCGCATTAACACGCCGAAATTTAGTGTTGGTGGGCGCTTGTGGTGGTGTGACATTGATACTATTTGGCATGGTTTCACGCCCCTGCTGTAACACGAGGGTGCTTAATACTAGTTAATATTTAAATACCATTATCATTACATGATTCGATTATATACAACTTTTTAAAACGAAACAATAATATCTAAATTAATTTGAGTGAATATATAAACGAGCATAAATGAACAGATAAAACATCGGATAAGGTTGTAAACGAATTGAACATTCAGCGAACAGTTTGTGAATCGTTCCACATGAAGTTCATTTGCGTTCGTTTATTTAATATATGAACGAACATGAACAGAGGTTGTGTCCATTCATTTATGTTAGATAACGTGTTCATTCATATTCGTTTGTGTTTGATAGTTTACTATGGTTTTTAGTTTTTATAATTTATTTATATACATCAAAATTCCCACTGATAAAATATTTAATAAATACTAGTGTGTTGTTTATTTAATCAAATATTTAATATATGTTCATTCTTGTTCATGAACTCTTTTTATTCGTTTGTGTTCATTTGTGTTCAAGAACATTCATTTGTGTTTGTTGGTGTTCATAATTATTTGTTTGTGTTTGCTTGCGTTCATGTGTGTGTGTTAAATAAACTTAACGACCGAACACAAACGTTCACGAACACGTTTAGTTTTTTAACAAACGAAAACTAAAAGAAATATTGCTTGGTAAGTAATCACGAACCATACGTGAACATTTTTATCTCCTTAAAAACGAACACGAAACACGAATTAGGCATTGTTTATGTTCATTCGATTCATTTGTCACCCTACCCATAGATAGACAAACTCAAACAAACGATAAAGAACGAAAGAGAACTATATGTTCATGTTAAGCTATTTAGTTCGATGACTTTATAAAACTAATGAAATTTCAGTCAACAATGTTTATGAACGATATGGTGAAAATTTAATTTGTTTACAGAGCTAAAGATAATGTCTCCAATCAGGCCCATGTGTGTCCCTAAATGGGGCAAGAGCCAGAAACAATCCATGTGGTGTGGTGCACCATACCAACCGGATAACTTTGGTTCTTAATTTTATAAATTTGTATATGTATAAATAGAAGTGGATTGGAGTTGTTGGGCACAAGTTTCTACTCAAAGCCACCATAATTATTCATAAATGAAGATTTGTATATATTTTATGATGATTTCATTTGCATAAGTTTAAGAAAATGCACCCTTTTGGCCTTTTCCATATGCCTTAAGTATTTCTTAAGAATTAAACAATGGCAAAGAAATCAGATTAGTATCTGCTTTTAGTAAGGATGGACCATATACGATTCGTACATATCACATATATAATTAAAGTATGTATGAATTATAATTTTATTTACATGAATGTAGTAGAGGGATGAAATGAAAACTTTATTTAAAAAAAATAGAAACTCTCCTCAATCAATATAATAACTTTTTTTATTCCCCTCTTGTGTATTTTGGTTTTATAGCTAAAATTTAATCAATGATAAACTGATCATCCTTAATAACGGGTTAAACTTATTAACCTCTAAAAGGCTCAAAGAGATTAAACTTTAATTTTGCTATATTACTAAAATTAAGTGAATGGTGGTTATGGTTTAATAAAAACAATTAATATAAAATCAAAATAAAAAACTATTGGTTCAGTTTGGAGACCAAGCTATCATCTCACCATACATCTATAGCATAACTTATCCTATATAGATAAATCTCTACCTATATTATATATACATCTCTAACAAATTTTACCTTCTCAAATCTCAATATAAGGTTTATTTTCAAATCTATTGGTTTTACAAGGGCTAAGTTGAATGTTAAGCTCAGTACTTAAACTAGTAGAGGTGCACAAAAGACCCTAATCCGGACCTAACCCGGAAAAAAAACCGATCCTGGGTATAAGAAAAACCAGGTTTTTTAAACTCAACCCTGGACCCTACCTGTAGCGTAGGGACCGGGTATGCATATATTGTTCAATACCCAAACCCAGGTTTTTTCGTACCCGGGTTTTCAGCGTACCCGGGTTTCCATAAAACTCGTACCCAGGTTTTCGTAATGCATGTAACCGGGTTTAAAAAAAATACCCACACTAGGCTTAAAAAAATGCCCAGACCCGTTGTGTACAGCAACTTTTTTGAACGTTTTTAATAGCTATATGACCGTTTAGAGCTTGTGTGGGGTTTTTTGGGCAGATTTCAAGGCATATAATAATATGTATAAATTAAGGTTTTCATTATAATTTTATATTTTATGTCAAAAAAATGAATCGAAAAACCTGATCTATACCTGAACCATACCCGACCAATACGGCAATACCCCAACCCTACCCGACCAATGCCCAGGTACACAGGGTAAGGATTTCCTGGCCAATACCCGAACCTGACCCGGGTATGGCAATATCCAAAGATTTAAAACCCGGTAATACCCAAACCTGGGTATGTACCGAACTCGGGTTTTAGAAAAAAAAATCTAATTTGTGCACCTCTATTTAGTAGATAGTTGGATACATATGAACTTTATAAGTGGGATGATAGGCCCAGAGACTGTTTAAAGCCCAATTAAGAGCTTTACAAACCATCTGTATTATTGAGACCCAACATTGATGGTTTGAACCTGGACTAGCAATAACTGTACAACTTTGTGTTCAAATTACTTGTGTTCGTAGGATTGGTTCGTTGATTCATTTGGTAACTTTGTTTGAATCAAAACAAACAGATTATGTTCCCATCAAACAGAACCCAAGTTTGGTCCATTTTTATTCATTATACAAACCAACATTTCCCAAAATGGATAAATTATATTCCACTGGTTACCAGCCAACTTACTCTACACTGTATGATTGTGTTTTTACTTTAAAACAAAATAACCGATGTAGAACGCATTCACTTGAAATGAGAAATTCGCAACAGACAGCAATAGAGAGGAGGCACGTTTGAGACGGGGGAGCCTAAGCACAATCACCCGCACACATTCATATAACCAAAAATAAGAAACCGGGTTCGCGTCCAGCCTAAACCATTTCCAGATTTCAAATTAAGTTCCGGTTAGGTTGGGTGGGTTAGTTTGTCTTGGCTCGGCTAGGTTATTGGTAATTTGGATCCAAACCAAACACCAAACACCCTTGGTTCATATTATACATACACATGTACATATCGATCTATAGACCGAATATGAAGCCGTTCGAAAATGAAGTTAACAGATACCTATGGATGTAGCATAAATTTCTTCATTATTTCCTCTGCTGTTGCTGCATTCGACATCGGGGCAATGCATATAATGCCATTAAATAGCAGCGTGCATGCCAAATATTGAAGAAATCTAACAAATAACTTTTATGAGCCATGTGGTTAGGTGGTTAGCCAGTCGAGTGAAGTGGGATCATATTATTTAATATGCCCTGATTAATTCATTGTTGCTGGCTTGCAGCTGCTTTTAACATCCTCTTTACACACTCATAATTGACAAAAATATTGTAAAAAACCTAACCAAGTCTTAACAAACAGAAGACTTGTAGTTGTAAGATTGAGAGTAAAACGTCATTTTCGTCCCTGAGGTTTGGCCAGTTTTATGACTTTCGTCCAAATGTTTGTTTTTCCACATCTGGATCCAAAAGGTTTGACATCTTGCCATTTTCATCCAGCTCGATAACTCCATCCATTTTTCTCCTTAAGTCAGAGATATTTCCGTCTTTTTTGTTAACTTAAAGGACAATTCGGTCTTTTTCAGGAGTATTTAGTCTTTTTTTACATAAACTGGAAAAGACCGAATTGCTCTTTAAATTAGCAAAAATATACGAAAATACTCCTGATTAATTGGATGAAGTTAATGAGTTGGATGAAGATGGTAAGATTTCAAACTTTTTGAATCCAAACGCGGAAAAATAAGCCTTTGGAGGAAAGTCGTAAAATTGGCCAAATCTCAGTGATGAAAATGGCATTTTACTCAAAGATTAATGAAAAAATAGAGCTTTAAAAGGTATTTGATGAAGTTGATACCTGATAGATACATTTTTAAGTCTTAACAGTATTGTTATACATACATTCAGTTTTAAATAACCTAGTTTTATACAACAATTAGTACTCAACACTTGTATCAAAACAGAAGGAAGTCACTTTGAACATGTAAATCTTATTGTTCACACTAAAATTCTAAAAAAATGCTCCATACTGAAAGAGAGATGATTGTGAGTGTCGTGTGTATAGAAAACCCTAAAAAAGAACTCTTGGAGTCCATATTGACATAGCTAATTATATATATTTACTATTTCTATAATTGTTTTAGAAAACCTAATTAAAGAAAACTTGAAAACAACTTACCTTGACTAATTCGAGGGGAAGTAGATCTCTAAGTGAAGCATAAAGCTTAGCCATATCTTGCCTACGCTGTCGTTCGATATCTCGATGAGCCAGTTTTCGCTGTGTGTGTTCGTCTTCAGTAGTCGCTGAATTAGGTTTAGATGAAGGTGACTGGTCTACGTGCAGTTTCCTGGCTTTGTTGACTGGATCATATGTACTCTTGTCCTCCATGGTAACATGATCATGAAGATGTACTACAAGATCTTGTTGAATTCTAGCTTGTTGTTTGAAGCAGATTGAAGAAGGAGTCTGATGAAATACCAACTCATGATGATGATGATGATCACTTTACTGGAAAGAGAACACAATTAATATACGATGATTGATACTAATATCTTGGATAAGCCCACCTAGAGGATTTGATTTGATCTGACCAACCACTGTATTTGGGGGATATATATGAGTGTTAAGTACAAGTATTAAATATATTGTTATAGAGATACGTCTGGTTGTCAGATCTTCAAAAGTAGAGACGATAATAGGGTTTTCAAGATTTCTTCAAATCCTAAATATTAGTTAACAAGTAGTTGTTTTTTTGAACGGCAAATTTATGTTCCTTATGAGACCACCAACCCAAGTGGTTATTATGTAGTTATTTTTTTTTTTTTGCAAGTATAAAATCTCTCATATATCCTTTTTTATATTTATTTTGTATTTTGAGGCCTATTATTTATTGGGTTTCTTAGTTAATTTGGTTAAAATACTATAGTTGTATTTTTAAGGGCCTATTATTTATTGGATTTCTTATTTAATTTTGGTTAAAGTACTGTAGTTTTGAACAAATGGAACCCATCCATATGTATTCACACTCGACAAGGAAAGTATTTTCTAATATTTGGTATAGAGTACAGTAACATTTATCATAAAAGAAAATAGTTTCACATTGGATGAACCAACATGCAAGCAAGTGAAAATATATAATTGGAGTTGAATACAGTATAATTTACATGGAATTATAGGGATTTTAATCATATCTCAATTACTATTTGATAATACAAAAAGTAAATGAAATTCAATTAAATCTATGTTTTATTTTTAACTGTGATTATGTTAAAAAAAACCCCTCTAAAATTGGATTTTCAATAACTACGAAGTGTAGAAGGATAATCTTTGATTTTGTTGAGAAATAATATACCTTTTAAACATCTTTCTACTAGTTCTTTTAATGACACATGCTAACCATCATACATATAGATTCTTACCTTCTAAAAGACTATAGGTATAGGTTTCGTGAAGCCCGTTCGTAAGGTGACATGGCCTCGTGGTCACGGTTTGCACACCACCCTTGAATCTCGTGAGCGTGTGGCTCGTGGGATCTCCCACAAAGGCCACGAGATAAAAGTTACAGTTGAAATAGACGTTGGGTATTAGGAAAAAAATAATTTTATTTAATCACATTTCAAATATTTTTTTCACACAATCTTTACTCCTTTCTATAAATTATCTCCAACAAATATAAAAATTCTCTCTACAATTATGGTTTCTTCATCATCCTCGTCTGGCGAAATCATGGTTTCTTCATCATCCTCGTCCGACGAAATCATAATGTTTTATGTGAACATGGTAATGGAAACGACACAATTATTTTGGAGGAAGACGAAAATGAACATACATCGCAACCAATAACAGGAAGCGCACCTTTAAATGGAGATCGGGAGGGTATACTAATTTTTTCCTTGATGTTTTTAAATATTTGCTAAGTTTATTTTAATTCATTAGAATATGTACTCATAATTGGTTGATGGCCAACTACTTTGCTAAAAACCCGTGAACAGTTTACGCATCGATTTTGAATGAGTCATTGTTTATTCCTATGTATTGCTAATGATTTTGTAGATAGGAAACCATTTTTTTACGTTATGATGGGATGCCAGAGGTAAAAGTGGTTTTTACATTATCATGGAGTTTGGTTTCTTTCGGATTGAAGACGTATTCAATTTCGGTTTCCTTTTGAAATCAAACTTTGTTTCTCTTTTAATTGTGGCTGTTGCATGATGAATTGAACATTTTACTTATGTTTTGACCGTTTGAACATGTTTATGGGTTAATCTTCCATAGCCATCTAGGTTTTCATGAGATTGAACGTATGCTTTGACTTTCTAGTTTAACTTTTTGATCAAATTGTGTTTGATTTAAAATAAACTAAATTTGTTGTTGGTAATGATCATGTGTACTAGTTTTGATTGTAATTAAAGATTTAGTTGCTGATTGTATTGGTCTTGGCATGTAGAAATACACACTACATTTCGGTAAAATCATACTTTGGTCGTTGAATGGTAGGTTTTCGGTCTAGATCTTGTCATTAGAGATAATACAAGTTAACTAATCAATAAAATCGGTTAAATAAGTGTGCATCCAATCTAGATAAACCCAGTGGTGAATTGAGATTGCTAAATTATATTATAGTCGTTGTTTGATAGTCTGGATACGTGTTAGCACGAGGTTCGTTTGTTTATTCGCATCTGGTTATTCCTAGATTTTTGGTTTATCTTCTTTGGGTTTGGTTCACAGTTAGAAGATTGTTGATATTATTGGTGTCACATATTTGATAGTTGTAGGATTCGGGATCTCTAACGAGAACGGAATCCATCTTAGCACTTCGTTCACGTTGTTCTGATTGCACTTCGTAGATCGGTTTTTTAGAGTCTTGAGGGTGTGGATCACACCCCTAGCTTTCTGATTACTAAAGGATTTTACCCTCTTTAGCGAGAGGTTTGTCGGGTTAGAAATCGGGACTTTGATCAGTTGTCAAATTAGAGGTCATTATGTGTTCTTAGGGATTTGATGCATGGGTGGTTTCTCATTCTGACTGTTTGATTATTGTGTTCTTTAGCAGTTTTCGAATTCAAGTTCTTCTCACCATCTCTCACTTTTGCTTTTTTTGTTAATTGCTTTCGTAGTTGCTAGACAAAAACAAACCAATGCTTTAGGATATGATGACTAAGCAGATAAAGATGCTAACTCAGCTGTTGACATGAGAGGAGACTCGACACCATTAGAGTTAGACGAAATTCCTGCCAAAATTTGTTTTATAGAAGTTGTCTTTTTTGTCACTCCTATGGTGCTATGCACAGGCATGGTCACATATGCATGTTTGTGCATAGTAAACGTGTCCCAACACCCATAGTAGGTGTACCTCTGGTGTATTATATTTTTCTTGTATGTTTTGTCTTTAGTGGAGGCATGAATATGCATGTACTTATTTCTTGCACATCACGCTTGTCTGATCTTTGCTAATTTTCCAAAAGGCGAGCTTAGGCTACTAGGCGAGGCCGTGCAGCTTGGGGTGTATGGGCGTGCATCCTGGAAACTTGCGTTTTTGTCCTTTTTTCATTGTTTTTCGCTTGGTTTTAGTTTTGAACCTTCAAACCCTATAACAATCGAAAAGGAACGATTTAGGTAGTGTTTCCTCATAATAATGCCTTTAAAGTACATATAAATGAGGTAAATATGTATAAAAATGTATAAGTAAAGGCACATCAGTGTTTCGCATCGAGATACCTTTTTATTGCGTGGCATGTTGCTTCCCGCACCATGCTACGTGGTTTACAGCTTACTTACTTACCTTGCAAAGAGTAGAAAAAGTAGGTTGGGTGTGTGGGGTTTGCGTACATCATGAGGTTGGCTTCTACCCTTTAGAGTTTTTGATACCACACCTAGGGATAGCTTGACGACGGTTGCACCTATAGATGGTTTTAGGATAGCTTTGATGGAACAGATGCATCTGTTATAGACATTGGATGACGATAGGGTGAGATTTAAAGCCCCGAGGGTAGAATGAGACATGGTTCCTGAGGATCATGAGGGCGGAGATGATCCGGTAGCCGAGACTGTGACTAAGGGGTAGGAGCCGGTGGGCATACGTATTAGACCAACACCACAACTGTCACACCCCGAACCGCAGCGGAATAATAGTCGGGGCATAATTGGGTTATCACCAAAGCTCATGATGTTTACTAATATGTTTCATATTTATTAAATTCAAATTACATCTCAAGTTCCAAGTCAAATTCATACAATACAAGGAAAGGAAAAATTAACTAAAACAATCCAAAATCTAAACTGGTTTATTCTTCTAGGTCGCCCTATATGTTTCTTGCTTCAACTGGATCACATGTATCATGTGTAAAAATGGGGAGTTTTGGGTCAACAAAAGTTGGCGAGTGAACCTTGTTAAAAACGTTTATTATTGATTCCTTGTTATAATTAATATGGAAAATTGTGCAATAATCATATATGAACAAACGTACGTAAACAAACAATCACAAACACCTTGCATGAGTATATGATATGAATGACAATGTATATGCTGGCAACGTCTCGTTCACGCTCATAGGTAATGGGGAACGGCTCACGCTCATAGGTAATGGGGAGCAGACGGCCTATGATGTAATGTATGTGCGATCAAGGCTCAATCAAACGGAGCCGATCGTATGTTGGCAACGCCTCGTTCACGCTCATAGGTAATGGGGAACGGCTCACGCTCATAGGTAATAGGGAGCGGCGGCCTATGATAATGTATGTACTGAAAATGATAACTTTAATCTAAACATTAACCACACAAACAATAGATATATAATGGCAATATATTTGATCATGAATATGATGAATGCACAAGTGTTTAATTTAAATAAATAATAACGACACAATGATACACCCCAAAATGTGAGTAAAACGGGGAATTTGTAGAGATTCACTCACCTTGGGTGCGTTCGGTGAATGACGTTGATTGCGCACGAATTTAGATGATTGATCGACGAGGAATAACTAACCTAGTTAATGACGAAAAGGTACGGTAAGTAAGTGGATTTTATTAACAATTTTAATAGGATCTTTGGGTATATTTTTGTGAGTTTAAGGCTATTTTCTAACTTTAAAAACGTTATTTTTTAGTATTTTTAATTGATTTTTAAATTAAATAAATAAATAAAAATAATAATAAAAATGTTGACTTTTGACCGTGGAACATGACCGTCGACCGTTGACCGTTGACCGGTCCGGTCGCTTATATATGTGCGCTGGGTGAGACTCGAACCCGTGACCTCCCGTACGCGTGCACGCAGCTCTACCAACTGAGCTATGTGTTTAACCCGAAATATTTCTGTTTTTAATCATATTTATATACTATTTAACTTAATCCGGAAATCATTTATTTTTAAAAAGGATTTTAATTGCATTGAACCGGTGCCGTTAACCAGTCTCGAACCCGGGACGTGCGAGTTAGTGTTGCACACAGTCCACCGCTGGACTGTGTGTCTAACCTGGTTAATATTCCGGTTTTTATTATACTTAACATGATTCTGTGAGTTATCTCGGTTCGGTTAAAAAGAGCATTTTTGTTTAAAGGAGTGAGGTTAGGGCAGGGATCGAACTCGAGACGTGTTCTTATTATTTGCACACAGTCCACCGCTGGACTGTGTGTCTAACCCGTTTATTAATCTGATTTTAATTAATCTTATAATACACAGTCGACTTCGTCTTCTTCGCTCAAAGACTCAGTCGACGATTTTTCAACTGTTCTTGATTGGGTCGTTCATCGAGCATATTACTGGTTGAAATGTGATGAATAAAATGAACTCAGGAAACGAATGTACCGATCAATTGTATTTCTTCAGAATTCCGGCAATGAACGTCGGCTCTGATTTGTGTATTCTTTCTGCTTGAATCAATTATCAGTTTTGTTTGATTAGTTATGAAAGTGGGGTACTAAACAAAGATTAACAGAAGTTCGAATGATTATACCGATTCACAGCGTGAGATTAGAAATTCCAGAGGTTTTCCGGCGAGAGCTGAATATTCCGGCTACGTCGTCTGGGATTGATTCTGATTGTTGGATTGAAGTTAGTAACAGTCTAACAACGGGTTGAAACAGAAAGAGTCGAGGTATTTACCGTGTTGAGGTGAGTCTCGGTTTTCCGGTGAAAGTCCGGTGATGGCAGGATATTTCCGGCGAGTGAAATTGCTTCGAGAAAAGGTGCGATTTTGAGCGAAAAGGCTACCAGAGACTTGTGGGTGTATTTATAGGGAAGAATCGAGACGCATTGGGTCTGATTTCAGTCTCGATTCATGGTCAGCTGTTCTCCGGCGGTTACGACTGATGTCGCGGGTTCAGACATCGGTTATAACCGATGTTAGGATTAATTCTTCCATTAAATCGATAGAAACCGTCAATTATTGGCGAAGTCGTCGGGATTTTCGGCGACTGCGAAATGGGCGCGTCAATGACTGAGTTTGATTTCTGTGTTTTGTTATTTGAATTAATTGTTTCGATATGTTATCAAATAACACAAGTGGCGGAGTGGTTGGATGAGTGGGAGTTAAGTCATTTGGCTGACCCAGGTTCGAATCCCGGCAGCCTTGTTTTATTTTTAATTCTCTTATTTTCACTTTTTAACAATTTTTGCTTTTAAATCCTAATTTGTTTATTAATTATGTATTGTTTAAAATTAAAATTAATCATAAATAAACAACAAAAATTTAAAACTGATTGTTCGATTAATAAACGAAGCGGGTTGTGAAAACCCGTTTTTCGACGGATGTTACAGTATCCCCTACTTTTAGAAATTTCGTCCCGAAATTTAAGTAGTAGTAGTTACAGGAAATAGATGTGGGTATTTCTCGCGCATTGAGTCTTCACGTTCACAAGTAAACTCAGGTCCTCGTTTCGACTCCCAGCGTACCCTGACAATTGGGATGCGGCTTCGTCTTAAACGTTTCTCTCCGAAGTCCATAATTTCTACTGGTCTTTCAATGAAATGCATAGATTCATCGACTTGAATGTCTTCTAGAGGAATATGGAGATTTTCATCGGCGAGGCACTTCTTCAAGTTCGATATGTGGAATGTGAGATGAATTCTGTTGAGTTCCTCTGGTAGGTCAAGCTTGTATGCTACAGGTCCTACTCTTTCGAGTATCTTGAAAGGTCCTACGTAGCGTGGTGCTAGCTTGCCTTTTTGGCCAAAACGAACTACTCCCTTCCACGGCGATACTTTTAAAAGTACTTGGTCACCAATGTTAAATTCCAAGGGCTTTCGTCGTTTGTCTGCATAACTCTTTTGACGACTTTGTGCCGCTAGAAGGTTGTTTCGGATTTGATGAATCTTTTCTGTTGTTTCTTGTATTAATTCTGGACCGGTGATTTGAGCTTCTCCAATTTCGTGCCAACATATTGGTGATCGGCACTAACGACCATATAACGCTTCGAAAGGTGCCATGCCGATACTTGAATGATAGCTGTTGTTGTACGAAAATTCAACTAATGGTAGATGAGTGTCCCAATTCCCTTTGAAGTCTATGACACATGCTCGAAGCATGTCTTCAAGAGTTTGGATGGTGCGTTCAGATTGTCCATCAGTTTGAGGATGATAAGCGGTACTGAGGTCTAATCGTGTACCCAAAGCGACTTGTACGGCTTGCCATGTTCGTGAAGTGAAACGACCATCACGATCTGAAATAATGCTTAATGGTACACCATGACGGTTTACGATTTCGCTGATGTAGATACGAGCTAACTTCTCATTCTTAAAGTCCTCGCGAATCGGAATGAAGTGAGCTGATTTCGTAAGACGATCAATGATTACCCATATATTGTCATACCCACCAGGAGTGCGAGGTAACCCGGTAATGAAGTCCATGGTTATGTTTTCCCACTTCCATACAGGTATTTCATGTTGGACTAGAAGTCCTGAGGGTCTTTGATATTCCGCTTTCACTTTAGAACAGGTAAGGCACTTGGAAACAAAAACAGCAATATCCTTTTTCATGCCAGGCCACCAGTAGGTGTATCGAAGGTCTTGATACATCTTGTCGGCTCCTGGGTGTACAGAGTATCGTGTTTTGTGCGCCTCTTTCATAAGGGTATCGTGAAGGTTATTGTGATCGGGAATCCATATGCGATCTAGATAATACAGGATACCGTCGGATTTTGTTTCGAGTTTAAGTTCTGCTCCACAAGATAACTCATTGCGTATGTCGTATTCTGTTATGGAAACATGTTGAGCTTCTCGGATTTGATCTTTGATATCAGTTATGATTTGCGAACATAGAAGATGAATAGAGTTCGCATAACCCTTTCGACTGAGTGCATCGGCCACCACATTTGCCTTGCCAGGATGATACCGAATTTCACAGTCGTAGTCATTAAGAAGTTCGACCCATCTTCGTTGCCTCATATTCAACTCCTTTTGATTAAAGATATGTTGGAGGCTCTTGTGGTCAGTGTAAATTTCACACTTGGTACCATAGAGGTAATGTCTCCATATCTTAAGAGCGAACACAACGGCTCCAAGTTCTAGGTCGTGGGTAGTGTAGTTCTTCTCATGAGTTTTGAGCTGCCTAGAAGCATAGGCTATCACTTTTCCCCTTTGCATTAATACACAGTCTAGTCCCTGCCCTGATGCGTTGCAATAAACTACAAAGTCATCGCAACCTTCGGGGAGTGTGAGGATAGGTGCGTCACAAAGCTTTTGCTTAAGGGTTTGGAAGGCTTCTTCTTGTTTAGGTCCCCATATGAAGGGTTTTCCTTTATGTGTCAAAGCCGTGAGTGGTACAGCGATACGAGAGAAATTTGATATGAAACGGCGGTAGTAACCAGCCAAACCAAGGAAAGATCTTACTTCGGTTGGTGTACGTGGCGCTTGCCATTCTTGCACTGCTTTGATCTTTGAGGGGTCGACATGTATTCCCTTGTCATTGACGACATGTCCAAGGAATTGTACTTCTTTTAACAAGAATTCGCATTTGGAGAACTTAGCGTAGAGCTTTTCGGTTCCTAAGAGCGTGAGGATGAGTCGAAGGTGTCGTTCATGATCAGTCTTAGACTTTGAGTAAATGAGAATATCGTCGATGAAGACTATAACAAAGCGATCGAGATAGGGTTTGCAAACTCTGTTCATTATGTCCATGAAGACGGCTGGAGCGTTGGTTAGACCAAATGGCATGACCATGAATTCATAGTGACCATAACGAGTTCGGAAGGCGGTCTTTGGGACGTCTTCTTCATGTACTCTGAGTTGATGATAGCCGGAACGAAGGTCGATCTTTGAAAAACAAGTGGCACCCTGGAGTTGGTCTAGAAGATCATCGATGCGAGGTAATGGATAGCGGTTCTTGACCGTTAATTTGTTGAGTTCTCTGTAATCGATACACATGCGAAACGTTCCATCTTTCTTCTTTACAAACAGAACAGGTGCACCCCAAGGCGATGAGCTAGGACGTATGAATCCTTTGTCGGTCAGTTCTTGTAATTGACTGGCCAGCTCTTGCATCTCGGATGGGGCTAACCTATAAGGAGATTTCGCGACGGGTGTAGCGCCAGGTATAGGATCAATGCGGAATTCGACTTCTCTCTTGGGAGGAAGTCCTGAGATGTCGTCGGGAAAGACTTGCGGGAATTCTTTCACTACAGGTATGTCTTCGAGTTTCTTCTCCTTGCTTCCCTTCTTAACCACATGAGTTAGAAATGCTACATAGTTCTTGCGGAGATATTTTCGAGCTTGAAGACAGGACATCAGCTTGAGTCCTTTCGAAGGAGTTTCTCCAAAGATTCGTAGGGTTTGACCGTCTGCAAGAGGAATGCGAATGAACTTTTTGCGGCATACCACTTCAGCATGATGTTGGCTGAGCCAGTCCATGCCAATTATAATGTCGAAACTTCTTAACTTCATAGGAATGAGGTCAACTGGAAAATCGTGATCGTTTAGAGTGAGAGTACAGTTTCGGATAATGGAGTTTAATGAGACCGGTTTTCCGTCAGCAACTTCTACCGTTATGGATTCCATGAGTTTATCGCGGGTTTGGTTGAGGATGGGTTCAAATTCTAAGGACACAAAACTCTTATCCGTGCCAGTATCAAATAACATGGATGCATAACTACCATTGATGAGAAACGTACCATTAACCACGTTGTTGTCGGCCCTAGCTTGGTTGGCGTTGATGTTAAAAGCTCTTCCTCTAGCAGGTGGAGGAGCTTGGTTAGCTTGGTTCACCGGATTTGCTTGAGCTTGAGCATGTATGATGTTCACCAAGCGTGGACAAGTGTTTCTAAAGTGGTTTGGGTCTCCACAATTGTAGCAAGCCCGCATGGTTTGCATCATGGTGTAGTTGGGTTGGTAGTAGGTTTGGGCCGTATGTTATGTAGGTGGTGGTAGTAGGGGTTGTTGGGCTTGACCCATTATTTGATGGTGGGTTTGGGTTGTGGGTTGGTTGCGGTTCATTCGCTGCAGCGAGCGGCAGGTTTGGATGGTGTGACCTGCACGGTCACAGCTGGTGCAATATTGACAGGGGTGTTCGGGAGAGTGATGGTATTGGCAACGGGTGCATTTTGGGTAGGGGCCGGAGTATGGCCTTTTGTATGGTGTGGGTGAAGGGGCAACTTGAGTGATGGGTGCAGCAGGGATAGGGAAATTGGTTTGGGTGACAGCAAAATTTCTGGTATTTCGTTTCCTCTTGTTTGAAAATTTTGAGGAGGAGGTGGAGTGGTTTGAAGTTTGGCCCTCAACGGGGGCTTTCTTTTTCACCTCTTTGAATTTACCGTTTCTGATGCGGTTCTCGGTAAGTTCGGTGGCTAATTCCATAGCAGCTTCGAGAGTTGCAGGCGAAGTGCTGAGGACTGAGTCTTGAATCTTCGAGGGGAGGCCTCGAATGTAGTGTTCAACCAAGCGGTATACTGGGGTGAACAAGTTAGGAACCATCTGGTTCAGCTCAAGAAATCTTTTGTTGTAGGAAGTATGCTCTCCTTCCTTTTGCTTCAGCGAGTGGAATTCGTCTTCCAACTTCTTGAGTTCGCTTCTTGGGCAGAAACGTTTTGTCATTATTTCCCTTAACTCTTCCCACGTTAAGGCCATAGCGTCTTCAACTCCTCTTTTACCCTTCTCGGTGTTCCACCAGGTCAGGGCTACCCCAAATAGTCTCCCGGTTGCGTAACGTACCTTGCGATCCTCGGGACAATCGCAATTGAGGAATGTGTTTTCCATTTCCTCAAACCAGTGGAGGAGAGCAGTGACACCTTCAGTCCCTTCATACTTTGGGGGATCGCAAGATTTGAAGTGTTTGTAGGAGCACTTTTTGGAGGGAGGGTTGTCGATGTTTTGATCCTCTTGATTGGGTGGGTTGATAGGATTCGCGGTGAGAGCTTGTTGGACTTGAATTACAATATCAGGAAGCACCGCGGCCATTTTTTTTGCAATTTGAGTGGCCAAGCGTTCGTTTGACCTTCCCGACTTTCGACCTCCACGTAGCTGCCTAGCTGACATCTACAGGAATATACATAGGAAAATGGTGAGTTTAAGGAGTGTTTAGGTGTCATGTGTCGTTTTAAAATAATAAAATAACATAATCATCAATAATGCACTACATCCATAGGATGTCTTGGGTTTGCTCATGTTTGGGCCTCCAATGTCCCCCATACCATCGCCTGTATAGTCATGTGGGCCCCCATGACTATTGGCTTAGTAGGATTCACATTGTATTGGCGGTTTAACACTCGCATCACCCGAATGAAAACCATAAAATATGTTTGCGAGATGTATGGTCGGAGGGTGTCCAGGTGTAGACACAATGACAACTCAAAGTGGTGTTAGCTCACACGACGTTTGGTATAGCATGCTTTGGCCTAATAGGTCCTTCGTACTCTCATCGTTAGTCCCCAGGTAGGCAAACTGGTCCTTTATTTTGGATTTATACGAATGCCAAGCCTAGACAGGACGTTCTGACTAACGGTTCTTGTACCCTTCCAGTTACTACATGCCCGTCATGAGAACTCACTTTGATGTGATTTGAAAATACGAAAATCGTTGTAAAAATCATATGAATTGTGAGGTGTGTGCTCCCATGAATATGATATGTTATGAGAATTTGATTCATGATAGGCATTGTATAATAAAATGTACTTATTAACATGCTTGCAAAACATTGATTGTAACAATAAACATAAAGCATATAAACATCATGAATTTTGCATGTAACACACAAACAATTTAAAAATTCTAATCAACTATAGTATAGGCTCTAAGGGTCTAATAACCTATCCTATATCCCTATAGTCATGGCTCTGATACCAATCTGTCACACCCCGACCCGCAGCGGAATAAGAGTCGGGGCATAATATGGAAAATTGTGCAATAATCATATATGAACAAATGTACGTAAACAAACAATCACAAACACCTTGCATGAGTATATGATATGAATGACAATGTATATGCTGGCAACGTCTCGTTCACGCTCATAGGTAATGGGGAACGGCTCACGCTCATAGGTAATGGGGAGCAGACGGCCTATGATGTAATGTATGTGCGATCAAGGCTCAATCAAACGGAGCCGATCGTATGTTGGCAACGCCTCGTTCACGCTCATAGGTAATGGGGAACGGCTCACGCTCATAGGTAATGGGGAGCGGCGGCCTATGATAATGTATGTACTGAAAATGATAACTTTAATCTAAACATTAACCACACAAACAATAGATATATAATGGCAATACATTTGATCATGAATATGATTAATGCACAAGTGTTTAATTTAAATAAATAATAACGACACAATGATACACCCCAAAATGTGATTAAAACGGGGAATTTGTAGAGATTCACTCACCTTGGGTGCGTTCGGTGAATGATGTTGATTGCGCACGAATTTAGAGGATTGATCGACGAGGAATAACTTACCTAGTTAATGACGAAAAGGTACGGTAAGTAAGTGGATTTTATTAACAATTTTAATAGGATCTTTGGGTATATTTTTGTGAGTTTAAGACTGTTTTCTAACTTTAAAAAACGTTATTTTTTAGTATTTTTAATTGATTTTTAAATTAAATAAATAAATAAAAATAATAATAAAAATGTTGACTTTTGACCGTTGACCATGACCGTTGACCGTTGACCGGTCCGGTCGCTTATATATGTGCGCTAGGTGAGACTCGAACCCGTGACCTCCCGTACGCGTGCACGCAGCTCTACCAACTGAGCTACGTGTCTAACCCGAAATATTTCTGTTTTTAATTATATTTATATACTATTTAACCTAATCCGGAAGTCATTTATTTTTAAAAAGGATTTTAATTGCATTGAACCGGTGCCGTTAACCAGTCTCGAACCCGGGACGTGCGAGTTAGTATTGCACACAGTCCACCACTGGACTGTGTGTCTAACCTGGTTAATATTCCGGTTTTTATTATACTTAACATGATTCTGTGAGTTATCCCGGTTCGGTTAAAAAGAGCATTTTTGTTTAAAGGAGTGAGGTTGGGGCAGGGATCGAACTCTAGACGTGTTCTTATTATTTGCACACAGTCCACCGCTGGACTGTGTGTCTAACCCGTTTATTAATCTGATTTTAATTAATCTTATAATACACAGTCGACTTCGTCTTCTTCGCTCAAAGACTCAGTCGACGATTTTTCAACTGTTCTTGATTGGGTCGTTCATCGAGCATATTACTGGTTGAAATGTGATGAATAAAATGAACTCAGGAAACGAATGTACCGATCAATTGTATTTCTTCAGAATTCCGGCAATGAACGTCGGCTCTGATTTGTGTATTCTTTCTGCTTGAATCAATTATCGGTTTTGTTTGATTAGTTATGAAAGTGGGGTACTAAACAAAGATTAACAGAAGTTCGAATGATTATACCGATTAACAGCTTGAGATTAGAAATTCCAGAGATTTTCCGGCGAGAGCTGAATATTCCGGCTACGTCGTCTGGGATTGATTCTGATTGTTGGATTGAAGTTAGTAACAGTCTAACAACGGGTTGAAACAGAAAGAGTCGAGGTATTTACCGTGTTGAGGTGAGTCTCGGTTTTCCGGCGAAAGTCCGGTGATGGCAGGATATTTCCGGCGAGTGAAATTGCTTCGAGAAAAGGTGTGATTTTGAGCGAAAAGGCTACCAGAGACTTGTGGGTGTATTTATAGGGAAGAATCGAGACGCATTGGGTCTGATTTCAGTCTCGATTCATGGTCAGCTGTTCTCCGGCGGTTACGACTGATGTCGCGGGTTCAGACATCGGTTATAACCGATGTTAGGATTAATTCTTCCATTAAATCGATAGAAACCGTCAATTATTGGCGAAGTCGTCGGGATTTCCGGCGACTGCGAAATGGGCGCGTCAATGACTGAGTTTGATTTCTGTGTTTTGTTATTTGAATTAATTGTTTCGATATGTTATCAAATAACACAAGTGGCGGAGTGGTTGGATGAGTGGGAGTTAAGTCATTTGGCTGACCCGGCTGACCGGGGTTCGAATCCCGGCAGCCTTGTTTTATTTTTAATTCTCTTATTTTCACTTTTTAACAATTTTTGCTTTTAAATCCTAATTTGTTTATTAATTATGTATTGTTTAAAATTAAAATTAATCATAAATAAACAACAAAAATTTAAAACTGATTGTTCGATTAATAAACGAAGCGGGTTGTGAAAACCCGTTTTTCGACGGATGTTACAACAACCCATTTCTCGCTTTCTAGCTTCTCCTAGGACTACAATTAGGAAGCCGGAGCTAGATTCGGTTCCTCAGCCTACTACAACACAAGAGGATGAGAGGGCTTGGAGACAGAGGATGGAGTGAGAGATCAGTCATACATGACAGATGACAGGGTTTCTTTTGACGTATTTTGGTATAGATATTCCACCACCTCCACCAGCAGCTATAAGTTAGTGCACACCAGCCAGATATTTTTGTGGTTACGTCTTGTACTTTTCCTTATTTTTGTTTTTTATTACCATAGTTTGTACTTAAACTTATATTCACTTTGGGAAATTGTGCGGATAATCGGTTGGGTGGATGATAATAGTTTTATATATATATATATATATATATATATATATGGTTATGCTTTGGTACGATGTGATTGTGTACACCACTAGTTGAGAGCGGGTGAGATTAATTACAGAATTTCAGACGATTATGCACATGTCTTGTAGAATTTGTAGAAGCTTTTCACGAGAAATTTGGCATACTTATCAAGGGAGTTTTGTTGTTCCATTTTCATTTTTTTTATTTCTTTGTATTTATTATTTTTGGCATCCTAAACACATTATACAATTAAAATTAGAAAAAATTTAATTGACAATGTGTCTTTCAAGTGTGGGGATGAGGAAATTAAAATTAGAAGAAAAAATTTTAAATTGAACAATTTTTTGCAAGTCCTGGTCATTTTGCACATAGAAAACAAAAGTCCATTCAATACGTCTGTTAAAAGCAGGTCAATTGTAGGGTTTTACGAGTCTTAGAAAATGTTCTTTTAAGTTGCGGGATAGTACTGACTGAGTCGTTTTCTAAAATAAAATGTTTTGGGTGCCTGTGATAGTTATTAAGCTGGAGAGTAAATTGATTGTGCATTTGTCAGTATTGGTATCCTATTTTCACATGATTGTAAGTTTTGAGCCTTTATATATATTCAATGCTTCGTTTCATGTGTGATTTACCGACTTTGTTGTATTATTTTAGAACTTGTGCGCTTAGATACATTTTGATGCCTTGAGTTGGGACTTGACATAGATATGATAGAGTCATAAAGATTACCCATTTTTATTTAGTCTTTTTTAAATTAATCATCTCAACACTTCTTCACGTTATGGGATCCGGGATCTCTAGGAGAACTGAATCCATCTTAGCACTCCATTCACGTTGTTCTTATTGTACTTCATAAACAGGTTTTTAGGATCTTGAGGGTGTGGATCACACCCCTAGCTTTCTGATTACCATAGGATCTAACCATCTCTAGTGGGAGGTTTGTGGGTTAGAAATCAAGACTTTGGTCAATTGTCAAGTTAGGGATTTGATGCCTGGGTGGTTTCTCATTATGGCTGGTTTATTCTCGTGTTATTTAGCAGTTTATGTATTCGAGTTCTTCTCATCATCTCTCACTCTTTTGCTTTCTTTAGCCTCTATAAAACACAATAATTTCTAAAATCTGTTCATATTTTAAAAAACCTCCAACATTATTATCTATCTATATCTTTATCTTACTTACAAACACTTATTTTATTATTTTTTTCTCTTTCTTATACACTCACAATAAATGATATAGGCTTGGATTTGAGCCTCTAAATATTGAGGTTTTCTTTTGTTTTATCTAAATTGTTCTCTATTATAGAGAATGGGATGGAGTGGTGTTTTGAATGATTCTTTAGATTAATCTCTAAAATTTAGACATAAAAAATAGATAAAGGGTAAGATGTGAATGCTCTTAATAACACAGTGCCTGCCTGAAATGAACTAACAGTTCATTTCTTTTTACATCTTTTAAACGTTGTAAAGTTGATGAACTCTTATTACAAAGGTGAAAGTCATGCTTGGTGGCATGTTTTTCAATATTTTATATAAAAATTCGCCGTAAAAATAGTTTTGAATTGGAAAGCATTAGAAGTAGATTTGTAAAGGGTGGTGGGACTTCTAAAAGGAAGGTTCAATGGGTAAAATGGGAAAAATTGATCGCGACAAAGAAACTTTTTAGGGCTTGGCAGCCAAAAAGAAGCTAACATGGCTCTTCTACTGAAATAGTGATGGCATCTGAGGCAAGACGAGGAAAATTGGGATTGGAAATGGAAGAAACACCGGACCGACGGGGATCTTGGGCTGAATTTTTAAGCTTATTAAGTGTGCTCATAAGTACCAGTACTATGGGCTGCGGGGAGAATTTTTGGGCTGGACAACAGAAAATAATTCATGTTTTTCGGTCAAGCAAGTTTGAGGACATCAGCAAGACAAATGATTACTCCATAGATGGGTCCGTTATGAAGTGGTGTAGCTAGGCATTGCCTAAAGTAAACACGTTAACTTTGCGGGGAGGATTTTTGGGCTGGGCAAAATTGCTAAACAAAAGAGGTATTCAGGTTGTTAACTTCCTTTGTCCCTGCTGCAGGTTGGAACCGGAGACCGTGGATAACGTTCTGGTAACTTGCTTGGCAGCCAGATCCATTTGGTGGCTCGTTGGTAGGTGGGCGAATATCTAGAACTTTCAAGAATGTGTCACGGTCAAAGATATTCTGCACAAGGTTGGCGACTCGAAGTTAGACAAGAAGAGAAAGAAGGCGTCACTTTGTATATGCATGGCTGGGCTTTGGAAGATTTGCTTATACAAGTATACCGGAAGAAATTAAAGAGTCCACTTATTTTTGGTTAAAAGACACGGCAAAATTAGATGAGTTTTTGTATGAAAATTGGGGTAGGCAAGGAGTTTCAATTCTAGGTGGATGATGTATTTGGTGTTGTAACATTCTCCCATCTAGCTCCTAGTTAGTATGGTTGTTTTTGTTTGTGGTTTGAACATAAAGCTTCCTTTTATGATTAAAAATTCGCAAATGTCATATGTTAAGGGTTATTACTACAAGTAAGAAATCCAAAGAAATAAAATCAAAAGAAAAAGACGATTACAGACTAATAGCAGATAGACGGGCAACAAGTTGCGCCGCTACTCAATTCTGAATAGCAAACTCTACCCTGCTAAACACAAAGTTCTGCCCGTTAACATGCGCGGTGTTACTATAAAAAGTATACAAAAAGTAAACAATGAGCAGTATAAAACCTTTTTTTTTTGTTGCAGGCTTGCAGCTTCTACCTTCTTTTGGGCCTGTGGCTTAAACAAAATTAGGTTGTGGGAAGCCTTTTATAATGTATTGGGAATTGGATTGTAAATGAATACGCAATGACAACGGAAGGAGTGTATGACATAATTCAAGTCTTTACATTAACTGATTTTGTATTACATTCTTTTTCATTTAGACTGTGTATTACACTTTTTTTTTCATTTAGACTGAAAATATGATAACTGCATAATATGAACCATATATAAGCCAATGGGTCACATTTAGAAAGATGTTTGCTTTTGTGATATTCTTTTAAGGTATGACATGATTGAGATAGTATAATCAGAGGAACACTTTGCACAAAAACTGACTCTTCTACATGTATATAAATAGTTATTTTTCAACTTCTAGTCATGTGTCCCTAAATAGAGATATTTGTAAGAGTACCCCATTCAAAGGAATCCTATTATTTATTATTTATTAGAAATGTTGCACCAAAAGTTCATTTCATATATAAAATGATAAATGAATGTTTTAACAAGTAAAATTGCCAACTATATATTGTTTTTTTAAATGGTCATAATGTAATTATGAAATGTAAATAGAATTAAAGGGACATCGAAGTTTTGGAAGGAAGTGACTATGGGTCCCACGTGAGTTGTAGGATGACTACTAAAAATAACAGACATCTATATTAAATTTGCGTAAAAATAAGCCACACATGTGTATATGTATGTGTGTTTGTATAGCAAAATTGATCAGATAAAGAATGGAAATTAATTAACGTGTTGATTGTTACCAAAAAACAATTACTATAATGGAAATTAATTCTGTAGTATGTTGCACATTAGATGGATCGAATTGAACAAAAGATTTCAATGAAGGTAACCATGCACAAATATCAAGTTTGAATAGGCTGTTGGAATAATCCCAATCTCCTTAGTTTATCAACGTTAATTAGAAGATCCGTTAAGGTAGTTAGTACCCTAAATGTAATTATCATAAGTTTGGGATTAGTTATGAAGCTTATCTATAGATTAGGGAACCGACGCGTTGCTTATGAACCGTCACGTCCCTTCTCCAACGGTTGCTCCGATGACTAGCTATAAATAGAGTCGCCAGCCACCATTTGTAAATATCGCGTTCAATGTAGAAACAATCTTTTCTTTATAAAATCATTAACACAAATCGTTTCTTTGTTCGATTGTTGTTTATATACGACTTTAGCTTGCGTTAACCAATTCATTTGGGCCATCATAGGCCTGCCTGACTGAACATGTTCAAAGGACTGCTATAGGTTTAATATAGGCATACATCTATATTGCATGTTTTGTATTGTTGTATAAGTGGAATTATATTTGATACGTTTAATATTTGTTTTGTTCGTATGTTTACATTGCTTGCATGCTTTATTACCAAACAGTGATGACAGCTTTAAAACTTATCATCTTATATAAAAGAAGTTACATTGTTATCGTTTAATGTAAAAGTTGACACTCGAGTATCAAGTAATATTTTATGAGTAGGATGCACCAAGTAAGACGACATATCATGTTTCATATCATTTATTCACTCTATTAAATAATTTTATAAAAATAAACCACTGACCACCCCACACCTGACATCACCATTGTTGCCATAATGTAACGCAACCAACTGTGTCAACTCACTCACCTAATTAACCCTAATCTCATGAATCATAGCTCTACCTTAGATGCATATCAAACTTACAACTTCATTAACATCTTATTCATATTAGCTTTATTTGAACGCATCTTATCTCGTGACGAAACTCTTAATAAAAAGAATACAAACCCATAGATTATTATTATTATCATTATTATTATATACACTATTTGTGTACAAGTTTAATAAAAAATCATATTTTCAACTAAATCTATACCACCAGAACTTACTTGAACCAATGAATTCATGTTAATTTACACTTTCTTGACTAATTAACCCTGAGTTCTATCTGCAACAAAAAAAATATTATAGCTAGTTAAACCAACCCCAAAGACATTTGCTCCACTTAGAAAACAGGCGTATTATTATAATGGTAATAGATTACATATTGATGTAACAACATTTTGTTTGCTGGCAAACTTATCTATTCCGAATCTACTATGTTTAACCACCCATATATGTACCTCACCCCTATGATAGAGTAGAGACACGTTATCACCACACCATACCCATTGAGGACTACTTAATATCATTAGTTATAAGATGGAATGTCATAACTTGTATTTACTTGCACTTGCATATTACATGAAAAGGATTAAAACACACAATAAACCACATATTGTACTTTCAGTTTCATCAAAACGAGCTTCCCAAAAACTCACCATAAAGATCTTTGTTTGAACATGAAAATCAAAAGGATGCTGGCAAACAACTCCACAATATATGAGCTCATACAAGCAACTAAATTTACCTGGATTAGTTCTACAGTTTTCTTGAAGTCAATAGTTATTTGCTATCGCGACTAATCTTTGTTGCAACATGGAGTCATCAGATGGCACCGAATCATTAGCCTGCAAAAAGTTAATATCTGCTGACTGAGCTCTAGAGTTAATGCATGGAAACTGTGAAGCAATAGACATAATGTAATAAAGAAATTTACCTCAGTATGGATAGAGTGAATCAACCTTTGGTTTACTTTATTACAAGTGCAAGTTATGATATTAAGATCTTCCGAAATCGCCTTTAGAACTCTTGAAAGAGGGAAACCATCTTCTAGTGAACAACTATTGATCAAAATCTGAACTCCCCCTTTACAAGAGCTGACTGAGACTGTATTAGGGAACACATTCCTTAAACCTTTTTCATTAGTATCTGTCCCATTACTAGTTGTCTCCACCTGTTTCTTGAGCCTGTCTCTTTTGACACTTAGAACCCTAATATTTTCTTGCATGTGTTTGATGTAGTTCACTGCCTGATGCATATGATCCGACGTAGATCGCTTTCCCTACACAAAGAATCCAATTAACATGGATCATAAACATATAATACGCCACCCCAAACCAGCCGCTCAACTAAAAAAATCAAACGGTTGTTTAAAGGTAGGGGTTTATTCAAACGGGAGTTCGACAAATTCTCAAATGACCTTTAGAAGGTAAGAAGGCTATGGCACAGGCCCTAACCTTCAAACAGTTATTCGATGCAACCTCAAACGGCCGTTGAAAGAGAGATGATTGTGAGTGTCGTGTGTATAGAAAACCCTAAAAAAGAACTCTTGGAGTCCATACTGACATAGCTAATTATATATATTTACTATTTCTATAATTGTTTTAGAAAACCTAATTAAAGAAAACTTGAAAACAACTTACCTTGACTAATTCGAGGGGAAGTAGATCTCTAAGTGAAGCATAAAGCTTAGCCATATCTTGCCTACGCTGTCGTTCGATATCTCGATGAGCCAGTTTTCGCTGCGTGTGTTCGTCTTCAGTAGACACTGAATTAGGTTTAGATGAAGGTGACTGGCCTCCGTGCAATTTCCTGGCTTTGTTGACTGGATCATATATACTCTTGTCCTCCATGGTAAAATGATCATGAAGATGTACTACAAGATCTTGTTGAATTCTAGCTTGTTGTTTGAAGCAGATTGAAGAAGGAGTCTGATGAAATACCAACTCATGATGATGATGATCACTTTGCTGAAAAGAGAACATAATTGATATACGATGATATATGCTAATATCTTGGATTAAGCCCACCTGCAGGATTTGATTTGATCTGATCAACCACTGTATTTGGGGGATATATATGAGTATTAATTAAGTATAAGTATTAAATACTTCTTACAGAGATACGTCTGATTGTGAGATCTTCAAAAGTAGGGACGACAATAGGGTTTTCAAGATTTCTTCAAATCTTGAATATTATTTATTAAATAGTATTTTTGGTGTTGGAAATTATAAAATCCCTCAAATATCTTTTTTATTTGTATTTTTAGATTTAAGTGCCTATTATTTATTGGGTTTTTTATTTTATTTGGTTAAAATACTATAGTTTTGAACAAATTGAACCCCATCTATCACTATTCACACGGAATGGAACAACATCCAACCAAGAGAAAATAAAATTTAAAACATATTTACGGTTGGTGGTTAGGTTTTTATTAAATCATAATATATAATTCGAGTTGAGTACAGTAATTTATGTGGAATATTATGTGTTAGTCGTGTATTATATAGATTAAATAAATAAATTATATATTAAATATTGAAATTGTAAAGGTTATTATAAGAAAAAAAGAATGAATGAAACAAAAAGGAAGAAAATTAAAATTAGAAATTTGAAGAAATTTTTTTAAGATTTGTCTTCACCAAGTGATGTAAGAGATTTAGCCAAGCATAATGTTTGTTTGACAAGAACTCTTACGATCAATCTTGGATTCCGAGACTACTACGCACTCTAAAAGATAAAAGATGGATGATAGTGGTGGGTGTTGGTGTTGTAATGGTGGTGGACTGATGGCAAGTGTGAGAGAAGTGGTTTGCCAATGGATGTCTTTCTCATGAACCAAGCACCACTATTTATAGCTGAAAACAGAAGGCGACCACGGCCCCTTGGGCTTCATTTTCTCTCCCTTCATTAATTGCAGATGTCAGTTCTTGTACTAAAACGCCCCGTGGTGACAGAGCACGGCCCCGTGGTGACAGAGCACGGCCCCGTGGTCAGTGTACTTGCTGTACTATCTCAGATTCTACGAATCTTAGAGTTGACCACGACGCGTGTTGAGCTGGCACGGTCCCGTGTTGCTTGTCTTTTGTTGTATGTCCTTTTCTGCAGAGAATCTTGACTGGGCACGGCCCATGCCTGAGCTTCTGTCTTCGTTATTTTTGTTGTTTTGGATGTGGATGGGGGTTTGGCAGGTCGTGTCAATCCGTCTTATTTGTATTTGTGTTAGTTTCTGCTGTTAATTTGTTCCTTTTATTCGTTTAAGCTCTTTTGATCCTATAATTTAAAAGTAAACAAAGAAACATGCTTTTTCCAACATTAGCACCGAAAAAGGGTTAATTTTATGCCTTGTTTGACGTAATTTATATGTTGTATTTTGCGCAAATCAAAGCTTGACAACTGTAATGAAATTAAGAAAGAAATCATCACGCACCGTTAATGTAGGTATGTATGTGTGTGTGTCGTTATTTTTGTTGTTTTGGATGTGGATGGGGGTTTGGCAGGTCGTGTCAATCCGTCTTATTTGTATTTGTGTTAGTTTCTGCTGTTAATTTGTTCCTTTTATTCGTTTAAGCTCTTTTGATCCTATAATTTAAAAGTAAACAAAGAAACATGATTTTTCCAACATTAGCACCGAAAAAGGGTTAATTTTATGCCTTGTTTGACGTAATTTATATGTTGCATTTTGCGCAAATCAAAGCTTGACAACTGTAATGAAATTAAGAAAGAAATCATCACGCACCGTTATTGTAGGTATGTATGTGTGTGTGTATGTATGTATGTATGTATGTATGTATGTATGTATGTATGTATGTATGTATGTATGTATGTATGTATGTTACATGCACGCATGTATGCATGTACGTACGTGCGTACGTGTGTATGTGTGTATGTAGGTATGTACGTATGTATGTATGTATGTATGTATGGGTGTGTTAAAATAGGGGAGGGCTAGAATGGAGTGAACTATCAAATCGTCTCTTAGGTTTGGGTGAAAACCGAGTGTAACAATCAAACTTTTAATTTTTTTCGTTCTCTTTTTACTTTTAAATAAAAAACAATAAAATTATTTATAAAACCCAATACCCCCCCCCCCCCCCCCCCGCAATCCCTCTCGCTCAACATCATCACCTAACACAACATTGTGCCCAAACCAACAGTCAACCATTATGTTAACCCCTCTCTCTAATTCACCCATCTCTCTCTCTCTCTCTCTCAAGTTAACCACCGCCCACAGTTGTTAGATGGTGGAGGTGTTGTGGCGGTGGTTGTTTTATGGTGGATGTGGTGCAGCGATAGTTTTCAAATGGTGGATCAATTGCGATGATGGTTGTTTTGTGGCGGAGATGGTGGTGCGGCGGCGGTTGTTAGGTGGCAGAGCTATTGCGCTGGTGGTCGGTAGTAGGTATGTTTTTGGGTTTTTAGCGTCATGTTTAATTGGGGTTTTGGCTGGTAAAAAGTGACCGATAATCAACTCATCTAAAGTTCGGGTTGGTAATGTTTGGTTTATTCGAGTGAGTTAGTCTGGGTCAGGTTGTTCGGTTTTTGGGTAAAATATTTAGTGGCTTTAGCTAATCCATGCACCAACACAAGTTTCAAGGGAGCAACACGAGCAAGAATTGATTTGATTGACTGACCATCAGCACGTCTTCCATATCCATGTAAACCAATTTACATTTGGATTGGTACCTAGATCGACTTAGTTATTAGTTTTCATGTTTTACGTTTTGGTCTAATTACTTCGCATTAACACGCCGAAATTTAGTGTTGGTGGGCGCTTGTGGTGGTGTGACATTGATACTATTTGGCATGGTTTCACGCCCCTGCTGTAACACGAGGGTGCTTAATACTAGTTAATATTTAAATACCATTATCATTACATGATTCGATTATATACAACTTTTTAAAACGAAACAATAATATCTAAATTAATTTGAGTGAATATATAAACGAGCATAAATGAACAGATAAAACATCAGATAAGGTTGTAAACGAATTGAACATTCAGCGAACAGTTTGTGAATCGTTCCACATGAAGTTCATTTGCGTTCGTTTATTTAATATATGAACGAACATGAACAGAGGTTGTGTCCATTCATTTATGTTAGGTAACGTGTTCATTCATATTCGTTTGTGTTTGATAGTTTACTAGGGTTTTTAGTTTTTATAATTTATTTATATACATCAAAATTCCCACTGATAAAATATTTAATAAATACTAGTGTGTTGTTTATTTAATCAAATATTTAATATATGTTCATTCTTGTTCATGAACTCCTCTTTTTATTCGTTTGTGTTCATTTGTGTTCAAGAACATTCATTTGTGTTTGTTGGTGTTCATAATTATTTGTTTGTGTTTGCTTGCGTTCATGTGTGTGTGTTAAATAAACTTAACGACCGAACACAAACGTTCACGAACACGTTTATTTTTTTAACAAACGAAAACTAAAAGAAATCTTGCTTGGTAAGTAATCACGAACCATACGTGAACATTTTTATCTCCTTAAAAACGAACACGAAACACGAATTAGGCATTGTTTATGTTCATTCGATTCATTTGTCACCCTACCCATAGATAGACAAACTCAAACAAACGATAAAGAACGAAAGAGAACTATATGTTCATGTTAAGCTATTTAGTTAGATGACTTTATAAAACTAATTTAATTTGTTTACAGAGCTAAAGATAATGTCTCCAATCAGGCCCATGTGTGTCCCTAAATGGGGCAAGATCCAGAAACAATCCATGTGGTGTGGTGCACCATACCAACCGGATAACTTTGGTTCTTAATTTTATAAATTTGTATATGTATAAATTAGAAGTGGGTTGGAGTTGTTGGCACAAGTTTCTACTCAATGCCACCATAATTATTCATAAATGAAGATTTGTATATATTTTATGATGATTTTATTTGCATAAGTTTAAGAAAATGCACCCTTTTGGCCTTTTCCATATGCCTTAAGTATTTCTTAAGAATTAAACAATGGCAAAGAAATCAGATTAGTATCTGCTTTTAGTAAGGATGGACCATATACGATTCGTACATATCACATATATAATTATAATATGTATGAATTATAATTTTATTTACATGAATGTAGTAGAGGGATGAAATGAAAACTTTATTTAAAAAAAAATAGAAAACTCTCCTCAATCAATATAATAACTTTTTTTATTCCCCTCTTGTGTATTTTGGTTTTATAGCTAAAATTTAATCAATGATAAACTGATCATCCTTAATAACGGGTTAAACTTATTAACCTCTAAAAGGCTCAAAGAGATTAAACTTTAATTTTGCTATATTACTAAAATTAAGTGAATGGTGGTTATGGTTTAATAAAAACAATTAATATAAAATCAAAATAAAAAACTGTTGGTTCAGTTTGGAGACCAAGCTATCATCTCACCATACATCTATAGCATAACTTATCCTATATAGATAAATCTCTACCTATATTATATATACATCTCTAACAAATTTTACCTTCTCAAATCTCAATATAAGGTTTGTTTTCAATTCTATTGGTTTTACAAGGGCTAAGTTGAATGTTAAGCTCAGTACTTAAAGTAGTAGAGGTGCACAAAAGACCCTAATCCGGACCTGAACCCGGAAAAAAAAACCGATCCCAGGTATAAGAAAAACCAGGTTTTTTAAACTCAACCCCGGACCCTACCTGTAGCGTAGGGCCCGGGTATGCATATATTGTTCAATACCCAAACCCGGATTTTTTCGTACCCAGGTTTTCAGCGTAGCCGGGTTTCCATAAAACTCGTACCCAGGTTTTCGTAATGCATGTAACCGGGTTTAAAAAAAAATACCCACACTAGGCTTAAAAAAATGCCCAGACCCGTTGTGTACAGCAACTTTTTTGAACGTTTTTAATAGCTATATGAGCGTTTAGAGCTTGTGTGAGGTTTTTTGGGCAGATTTCAAGGCATATAATAATATGTATAAATAAAGGTTTTCATTATAATTTTATATTTTATGTCAAAAAAATGAATCGAAAAACCTGATCTATACCCGAACCATACCCGACCAATACGGCAATACCCCAACCCTACCCGACCAATGCCCCGGGTACACAGGGTAAGGATTTCCTGGCCAATACCCGAACCTGACCCGGGTATGGCAATATCCAAAGATTTAAAACCCGGTAATACCCAAACCTGGGTATGTACCGAACTCGGGTTTTAGAAAAAAAAAATCCAATTTGTGCACCTCTATTTAATAGAAAGTTGGATACATATGAACTTTATAAGTGGGATGATAGGCCCAAAGACTGTTAAAAGTCCAATTAAGAGCTTTACAAACCATCTGTATTATTGAGACCCAACATTGATGGGTTGAACCTGGACTAGCAATAACTGTACAACTTTGTGTTCAAATTACTTGTGTTCGTAGGATTGGTTCGTTGATTCATTTGGTAACTTTGTTTGAATCAAAACAAACAGATTATGTTCCCATCAAACAGAACCCAAGTTTGGTCCGTTTTTATTCATTATACAAACCAACATTTCCCAAAATGGATAAATTATATTCCACTGGTTACCAGCCAACTTACTCTACACTGAATGATTGTGTTTTTACTTTAAAACAAAATAACCGATGTAGAACGCATTCACTTGAAATGAGAAATTCGCAACAGACAGCAATAGAGAGGTGGCACGTTTGAGACGGGGGAGCCTAAGCACAATCACCCGCACACATTCATATAACCAAAAATAAGAAACCGGGTTCGCGTCCAGCCTAAACCATTTCCAGATTTCAAATTAAGTTCCGGTTAGGTTGGGTGGGTTAGTTTGTCTTGGCTCGGCTAGGTTATTGGTATTTTGGATCCAAACCAAACACCAAACTCCCTTGGTTCATATTATACATACACATGTACATATCGATCTATAGACCGAATATGAAGCCGTTCGAAAATGAAGTTAACAGATACCTATGGATGTAACATAAATTTCTTCATTATTTCCTCTGCTGTTGCTGCATTCGACATCGGGGCAATGCATATAATGCCATTAAATAGCAGCTTGCATGCCAAATATTGAAGAAATCTAACAAATAACTTTTCTGAGCCATGTGGTTAGGTGGTTAGCCAGTCGAGTGAAGTGGGATCATATTATTTAATATGCCCTGATTAATTCATTGTTGCTGGCTTGCAGCTGCTTTTAACATCCTCTTTACACACTCATAATTGACAAAAATATTGTAAAAAACCTAACCAAGTCTTAACAAACAGAAGACTTGTAGTTGTAAGATTGAGAGTAAAACGTCATTTTCGTCCCTGAGGTTTGGCCAGTTTTATGACTTTCGTCCAAATGTTTGTTTTTCCGCATCTGGATCCAAAAGGTTTGACATCTTGCCATTTTCATCCAGCTCGATAACTCCATCCATTTTTCTCCGTTAAGTCAGAGATATTTCCGTCTTTTTTGTTAACTTAAAGGACAATTCGGTCTTTTTCAGGAGTATTTAGTCTTTTTTTACATAAATTGGAAAAGACCGAATTGCTCTTTAAATTAGCAAAAATACACGAAAATACTCCTGATTTAACGAAGAAAATTGGATGAAGTTAACGAGTTGGATGAGATGCTAAGATTTCAAACTTTTTGGATCCAAACGCGGAAAAATAAGCCTTTGGAGGAAAGTCGTAAAATTGGCCAAATCTCAGTGACGAAAATGGCATTTTACTCAAAGATTAATGAAAAAAATAGAGCTTTAAAAGGTATTTGATGAAGTTGATACCTGATAGATACATTTTTAAGTCTTAACAGTATTGTTATACATACATTCTGTTATAAATAACCTAGTTTTATACAACAATTAGTACTCAACACTTGTATCAAAACAGAAGGAAGTCACTTTGAACATGTAAATCTTATTGTTCACACTAAAAATCTAAAAAAATGCTCCACCAACCAATTTGTTAACTACATTTGTATACAACAGTTTGTAAGAACCAACTTTAAACACATCAACAAACTCATCGAGGTTTCCTATGTGACTTGAACCGCGATGGGGGGGGACGGGGAATATTCGACAGGCAACGGTGGTGGCTCTAGTTCGCCCGAAAGCATCGCCACAACTTCTTTCATAGACGGTCGAAGCGCAGGGGCCTTTTGCAGGCAAAGAAGTGCCACTACAATACATACTAGAGCTTGTTCTCGATCCAGATTTTGAATAGACTGATCCACAAGATCTAGAAGCTTCCCTGCACGAGCGAGATGGCGGGCCCATGATAGAAGATTAGCGCGTTGAAATTCGGACATGGGTGATCCCGTCACTTGAAGCGGCCGCCTTCCAGCAATGAGAACTAGTAGTAGAACACCGAAGCTGTAAACATCGCACTTTTCGGAAAGATCACCGCCACATGAATACTCCGGGGCGACGTAAACACACGGTTCCCCTCATGCTTGGTGTACTGCTGATACCACCGCTTTTGGGTATATCACCGCTAACGGAGTCGTGACTATTGTGTCGTGTACGCCAAAGCTCGCCGCTAAACCCGTCTAACCACCAATCTACACTACCTTTACTACCCCTGCTTCGGCTCCTTTTCTTCTTTCTACCCGTATACAACTCATCGTCTTTCGGCCACCACTCATCGTCATTAGTACCATATGTACTCGATTCTTTCATCTTCTTCTGGTTCTTCTTTTTCTTTCGAGCAAGTTCGTCACAATACTCCTCCTTCCACCACTCCTTCGCCGGCCTTCTCTCCGGTTTCTTCACATTCTTTTCATTCTTCTCCTCGTCCAACGTAATCCACCAATCCAACCGCTTCCGATTCTTCTTCTTCTCCGATTTCCCCGTCTGCCCCGCACTAGACGACGCCCCTGTCGCAATCCACTCCGTCTTCGGCCTCTCCTTCTTAATCTCGCTCCCGATCCACTCCATCACATAATCCTTCACCCGCCCAGACTCCGACATCCCGTTGTCCTGTTTCCACCACCAATCCTTCCCCGAAACACTCTTCTTCCTTCTCCTCCCACTCTCCACACTCATCGCATCAACATTCCGTTCAGATGGACTCAAATCCGCTCCTCCACACATCCTCGGTGACTGCGTAACCGTCTCGGGAGAGGTTTCAGCTACCGGAACTGTAAAACAACTCTCCGGTGACCGATTATCTGCAACGACACTAAACTCCTCACACACAGTAGTAGTTGTAACCACGCTCTCAGTCTCCTCAAACACAGATCCCTTATCCTCAACAGAAACTTTACAATTCAAATCAATTCGACACTCATCTTCACACTTTAACCTAGCTAACCCTAAATCCCCAATCTTAGCATTGAAATCACAATCCAACAGTATATTACTAGGCTTAATATCACCATGAATAATAACCGGATCACAATAATGATGAAGATATTCAATACCTTTAGCAATATCAATCGCTATTAAACGCCGTCGTTTCCACTCCTTCAACTCCACACACTTTTTCACAAGCAAACAATCCTGTAAGCTTCTGTTATCCATAAGCTCGTACACCAGCACCATACGGCGTCGTTTCCGATCGGAAGAGAATCCGATAACCGTGACGATATATTCCGATTCGATTTTTCCGGCGAATAGGATCTCGTTTTGGAACTCACGTTCGCCTTGGAGAGAACCGGCGTCCATGACTTTAACGGCGACGTTTAGGTTGTTAGTTAGGGTTCCGCGGTAGACGGAGCCGAAACCGCCTTGGCCGAGGCGGTTGGAGGCGGAGAAGGAGGCGGTGGCGGCGCGTAGGGCGGAGTAGGGTAGGTTGTGAGGTGGTTTGGAGGAGGAGACGGTGCGTTTGCGTGTAGTGCACTTGCGAAAGCAGAAGGTTAGGGCTAGGAGGAAGGAGAAAGCGACGGTTATTGGTGGAATGAGGTTGTTGTACGGTGGTGGTGACGGTGGTTGTGATGAGGGATATGCAAAATGTCTAGAAGACATGATGATTGATGAGAGTGAAAATATTGAAGAGACCAGATTTATGACTGGTGAACAACAGAGCAAATCTGTGTGTGTTTTGACTTTTTTTTTTTTTACTTGTGAGTGCCAAATGACAAAGCTATAGAAATATATAAATAATATTTGTTATTGTTATAAAAGTTTAAAACAACCTGGTTTTATTAATTTTAAACTTTTTTATACAAATAAATAATCTTAAAATATTGTTACGACTGCCATGCATTCAATTAGTTGATTTGATTTGTCTTTTTTCTGAAATCGTAGTTGATGATTTGACCTGGATTTTTTTGGTCAAGACGTGTTGGGATAAACCGTACTACTGATTGATTTGAGTGAGTTTGTGCTTGACTGAACTTGAGCTTTGCTTATTTGGTTTAAAAGACCTTGAGTTTGGTCTCGATTCATTTTGTAAGTTAAAATTTAATAATTAAATGACTTGCAATATAGTTGTAGCTAGACGTGTAAAAAATAAATCTCTCCTTTAAGATATGTGTAATAGTTTCACCTATTGTAACGTTACGTAGATGTGAGCTTTCACTCAATTTTTTTCATCTTTAGTGGGTAATGTCTTCTCAAGTTTTTACGCTTTATCACTCATTATTAAATTAATATTTAAATCTAATAAATTGATAAAAGAAATAATGAGGTGATTGGTTGAAAATTCTTCTCCTTCTCATGGTGTGGACTAATCACCCCCCTTTTCCCTCACAACACACACTTTCACCTCTGGTAACACTCTCAAGTGGTGGTGTATAACACTGGTTAACATCACATTAACCGGTAACACACAGTCTTAGAAGTTGAGAGTTTTAGTCTCATGATAGACAAATAAATAAATTTAAGAGTACTAGTAATAGGTAACATTTAAAATCTATTGACATGTATGATTGTAATTATGATTTTTTTAAATGTTTTGTTTAATTGTTTATATATTAAAATATAATTTGCTATTGAAGTATTCAAATCCTAAACCTAAATTTGTATGACCAAATGTAGAGATTGTATTAACGGTTTCGCGCGTCCCCGTTAATCTATCACTATTTTGCGATTAATTTAGTGGTTTTACTTGTTCAATGATACCACCTGCTATTGACCAGTGTAACGTACTCTTCTGAAACTATTTTGTTTTACTTATAGAATATTTAAGTTTGACTTTTTGCCGATTATATTTCGTAAAGTTAAAGTATTATAATTTATTGAGAAGTTTCATTTCACAAGAAATTTAATGTGAAAAGAAAAAAAAGAAATGGTATAATGATAAAAATTAAATAGTTTATAACTCCTCTTATTAATTATGTTATCACTCATTAATAAAGCAAAAACATTTTATCCTACACATTTCAAAATTTATCCTACATATGTCTTACATTTACTGGAATTTACCCTACACACATGTAAATTTACCCTACACATTTCAAAATTTATCATATACATACTAAAATTTATCCTACACATGTTAATAACTTTAATTAAGTTGAGATTGAATGTGATTAATAACTTTACAACGGGTGCAGTAGGTGAGGTGTGAGACCTCCACTTTCATAAATTCATTGTTTTCACCTAATGTAATAGCCTAAATTCAATTATTAGACTGTAAAATTAATGAATAATCACTAATATTTTGTTGATTAGATGAATAAAAAATATATATATAAGAATTTTTTTGTTAAATTTAATTTATTTCTGACTACATATAAGAGAAAAAGGTGGATCGACGAGAATAATATCCAGGCCGGCCCTTAGAATTCAGTTATCCTGTCTGAGCTCGAAAAAAATGTGCGTTATGCCTTGACGAAATATAACGCAAAATAACACTTGACTAGTCAACAATTAGCGCCAAATTACACGCAAATAATTGACAATCATACGCTAGTGTCGGAGTTGCGTGAAGAGCAAGAAGATGACAGTGGGACGTGGGTGGATTGCGAATTCAGCAACAGACAAATCAGTGTTCTCCGTACCTTTGCGTTAGTGCGTTTAGAAAAGCCAAAGAATTGCCATCAGAAGGTCGAACTAGATGTTTTGCGTGGTGGGCCATTGACTTGTTGTTCAAGGATTTGCAAGTGTGTGTCGTTTCAATCTCCAGTGTTTGCCAATAGCCGCCGAAACCAAAAGGATATTGTTCTATTATTTTTTTAATCAAATGGGTAGTGGGCTAAATCTAATGGACTAACTTATATGGAAATGCTATTTAAAAAAAGAGTTAACTACCATTTTCGTCCCTATAGTTTGTACAATTATGCCACTTCATGCCAAATTTCAAATTTGTACCATTTCCGTCCCTGACATTCTTGAAACATGTCAATTCCGTCCAAAAAAACTAAGGTTTAATCGAATAATTGGACAAACCACAGGGGTGAAAATAGCAGCTAACTCATGTTTTTTTTTACGGAATTGGCATGTTTCAAGAATGTTAGAGACGGAAATGGTATAAATTTAAAATTTGGCATGAGGTAATATATTTAGACAAATTACACATATATATATATATATATATATATATATATATATATATCAGATTATTTTTTCTAAAAAAAAAAGTGCCCTCAAATACGGCTACTGGTTCTCCCTGCACACCCTTAGGCTGCCCCAATATATAATGCTTTAGCTTTTAACTCTAAATTCTATGTATGTTATTAAACTTTTTGATCTCCAGCCTTTCCCATGAACAATGTTGATACAGAAGAAAAAAGTAACAATGATGCCCCAATCTATTTTAATGGATAAAAAGTGGGTCCAAATTTTAAAATTTAAACTGAGATGATTTTGTGCTTCGATTTGTCACCATCAACCTCTTCCTCAAACGAATCACTCTACAATCATCAAACCAAGTGTTACTTTTATGTAAAACAGTAATTTTAGTGATGATAAATTATGAAATTAAGTATTTAAATTATAATATTAGACGTAAATAAATGAAGAAAACTCTTATAATTGAGAAAACCTATCAGACTCTAACCTCTCGACATTTTTTTATTTCGAAAAAAACACACATATAATACATGTTTTTAAGAATTTTGAGTAAAAAAATATTAAAAAGCGTCAAGTGGATATTTTTTAAGAAAATAAACAAGTTTTGCGCAACGCGACTGAATGTAACATATGTTACACAAAAACTTGTTTATTTTTTTTTAAATCTGGTCGGCGCTTTTTTTATTTTTTTTTTTCGTGTTTTTTTTTTGCTCAAAACCCTTAAAAACATGTATATTACATGTGTAGTTTTTTTCAAAAAAAATGTCAAAAGCTTAGAGTTTTCTGAGTTTTCTTACCACAAGTAGGTTTTCTATTTATCATTTCCCATGATATTTGAACCATTTTTAATATTTTATTGACCATATGATAAAACTTTTAAATATCAGAGCATATGATGTATTTTATTCCTGCCGATGTAATCTATCAAATAAATAAATATTTGATAAAATGTCAAACTATAATTAAATATATATTGAATCAAAAATAGCCATGATACATCATTAGAAAATAGCTAGATTCATATAAATTTTAACATATTTAAAGTTCATAACTAGGGAAGTATTGAGTTTATGTCTACATATTTGATACGTGTTTGATTAATACGATCAACTTAAAATAGCCTTTGTAATGAAATATTATAATTATAGTTGCTTTGCATATGTTGTGGTATCTTCAGTGTGTAAAAGTTAACTAGAGTTCTTACATTAAACGCAGATTATTAAATGATCACAAATAGTGAATATATATTAAGAAATAATTTAAGGCGAATAGCGAAGAGCCGAATAGGCACGAGTCACGGTTGAAACCCTTCTCATCTACTATGTTAAAAATCAACATCAAATTGCAAAGAGGCGTGACTCACGGCTGGGAAGGTTGAGCCGCAACTCGTGGCACACGGGCAAACCTCAACTTGAGTTGCAACTTGGAAATGTACGAGGTGCAACTGAGAAGGATGTGAGTTGCGCCTGGGCTAAGTTGCGGCTGGAATGACTGAGCCGCAAGGGGACGCCGGATGAGGCTGGAGGTTTTTAGCCGAAGCGTGCGGGTAAAGATTGTTTAGTAATCTAAGTTTTCGAGTCAGAGTCCTAGTTAGATATGACATGAGTTATTTATTGTTTATCTCCTAATCTTTTGTATTTGAGTTGGTTTAGAATTTAGTTGTTTCGCAGGAAAATAGTACAAATACCCATGTTGGAGTCTACATATTGTATACCCTTATAGTCGTTTCTTCAAGTTATTCAAATATAAAAATCGGTACTTCAAGTTACTCATAATTTTCTCTTTTTCGTGGTTCACCCGCTTCTATTAGCTTCAAGATACAACCACACTTTGTCTTCTACAAACTTCGATCTACCTATTCTAAGTCGACCAATGTTGAAAATCATAGTATATGTCATGCTTTTGTCATAGTTGATGGACCATCTTAGATATAAGGATTCAAATCCTTGATCAACATTCAACATCATGTTGATAGCAATAAAAGCATGTTGAATGATAATCGGACCTATTAACTATAAATCTTTTTTTATTAGATTTAGCCCATTCTGACCTGCCATCTTATTTTCAGACCTATCTATTCTAATCAATGGTATATATTAGATAACACAAACCATCTATAACAATTTATTAAAAGTACTAATTAACCGCTATTCGTCTCTTGGGATGAATAACCATTAGCCAATCTGTCAAATAGGGATGGCAATAGAACAAGTATCGTTAATTTCAGTCTCATACTTATTACTTGTAAGAAACTATCGGTTAGCTAGGATTTAAAAATACATTTTTACCATTTGAACTTTTGTATACTTTTACTACAATGAAATTATAAAGATATTAAAACTAAAAGCTTGTGAACTAGTGAGTTATTATAATACTAAAGGACAAAGGAAAATAAAAAAAAATAAGAGAAATGTTTAAGATATGGTTCGTATAAAAAGTACACGGGTATGGGTGTTTAGGGTAATCAGACGAGGTATCACCTCATATCATACCGTGAATATTTTTAAAGCTAATCTCATATGCGGCCGCATACCTGAATACTCGTCTTATGCACGTTCTAAGGGGCTATTTGGCAACTTCTGAATGGATAAGTGTTGAACCATTAAGTGTTGAACCAGTAAGTGGTCTGAACCATTAAGAGTCAGTATAATACTTAACCGTTTAGAAGCAAATGTTTGACCAATTCTGATAATAGGTCTTAACCATTCAGATTCAATATAATGTTTAACCATTCAGACACAAATGTTTGAATCATTCATACGTCTGCTTGCGAAACAAATAGTCTGAACCGTTAAGTGTTTAACCAGTAAGAGGTCCGAACCATATAAATTTATAGTGTCTAATGGAAAAGTATTATATTTGACTCAACTCGTTTTTAAATAAAATTTACGTTAAAATATAGACTGACTGAAAAAACACATAAATACAAACATGAAAACGTTTTATATTTGACTCGACTTATTTCCTTGAAAAATTACGTTGAAATGTAAGGAAATAATGTACTTTTAAGTTAAAAATGGTACCGCATTGCAATGACATCAAAATGTAAAATAACTCGAATTTATACTGTCATGAATACATATTGTATTTAACTTTTATATTATTATAAAAATATATTATATTTTACTCGAATTACATATGGTTCCAATTTGAAATAGTAAGATTTTGCAATTCAAGTAACATTAGGCATACAACTTATAGTTATTTGTATTTTAGTGTACTAGAGTCAAAATGGAACTAACAAAGTCTTCACATTATAAAATTGAGTAAATTATCATTTTAGTTTTTAAGGTTTGATCAAAATTGGCATACTAGTCTAAATAGTTTTTTTGTTATTTTAGTACAAATAGTTTTGTTTTCTGTTATTTTAGTCTCTGACTTTTGTTATTTTTGCCATTTTCATTCAACCCACTAACTTCATTCAAAACATTTAGTTAACTTAGGTGAATTTTGATCAAACCACATTTTTTTTTCTTTTTCTGCAGGTGTGATGGTATGGGGATGGTGTTGTGCCAGTTTATAGTGAAGATGATGGCGGTGGTTGTTGGTTTTACGATGATAGCGGTGATGTTGGTTGAAGACGTGGGTGGCGGAAAAGTGGCCGGTGGTGGTGGAAATGGTGGGTGGGTGGTGATGGCGCAGGCACATGGTGACGATGATAGAAGGTTGTGATGGGTGGGTGGTGGAAGGTTGTGGTGATGGTCAATGAAAATGACAAAAAGACTAAAATGACGGAAAACAAAATTTTTTGAATTAAAATGACAAGAAAAAAACTATTTGGATTTAAGTGGCAGTTTTGGTTAAAACTCAACGACTAAAATAGTAATTTACTCTAAAATTTTAACATAACAATAACATTAAATAGGAGTGTACTTGGAATAAATACACACATAACAAAACTAGAAAATCTATTAAGGTTGTCTAGAATATATATATATATATATATATATATATATATATATATATAATATATATATATATATATATATATATATATAATATATATATAAAATAGATTAAGCATACTATTCTTTTGTGCATAATTATGTAATTGGTTAAGAATATGAACTCATACCATTCACAACTAATGACTCTTGCTTATTTAATACTACAAAACTTGTTATACTTATACCTATATTAAAACAAGCATCATGGTTAACACTTCGAAACCACTAGAAAGATCTAGGGGCCTTTATACCTCGCCACCTCGGAGCTAGGTCGCAACATTGATCCCCACATGAAGGCCGGTTTAGGACATAGTGAGAAAATTACCCTTGAAATTTTGTTATGATTTGTTACAAGGATATTGTATGAGAGTAACAATGATGTTGTTTTTTATTAACACTTATACTTTATGAAGAATATCCCTCAAAATGCCATGCCCAACTACTTTATAATCAAAATTGTGTCATAATATTCAACAATGTTATACTCCTAATGAATTGTTATTGATTGTTAACCGTCTTTAATCATCCTCTCCATCCTCACCACTCAAGTCGATTTTTGGTACACAAGTGCAACAATGCATTGCACACCAAGTTTTCTAAACTCGTCTACTATGTACTAACGCTAAAAAATTGCACGGTCTACAAAACCATCCCCTCTCTAACGTCATTATTGTGTGTGTGTTAGTATATACGAACACACATACATGTATATAGTTCGTTCGTGTGTATGGGTACAAGAAAATAAGTTGTGTTGTTTACTAAAAGGTATATAAAATTTAGAACATTCATTTAAAGAATCTTATATTGGAATCTCATACATAATATATGTCATTGGCTTTTCATTATATATTGGATTCCAAAATAAATTATTTGGAAAAATAATCTTAGATGAATTTGATGTAGACATGTAGTGATAGATGTATAAATTGTTAGTTGGTTTTTCCAACTAACCCGTTTAAATTAAGACGATAAATTGTGCAGTACTTGGACAATAAATCACCACATGCCACACAACCATTTGTTAAGTGACTCCAATTTTCACTTAAAATACCAACCTAATCCTCAACCATATGCCTGGCAATATATAGCATCTATTACTAATAAACTTATGTGGCTACACATGGTATTGTTAATATGTCAATTGATGACACATAAGCCATGTTGCTAGTCACTTTGTCTAGTCCTGGTTGTGAAGGTAACCTTGTACGACAGTTTTTGGTACTTGGTGAAATCTATGATTGATGGTGCTCTTTTTTCACAACTGCGAGATCACAACATGGTCATTTGAGGTTGTAGGTCCAACATTAGAGACCGTTCAATGTTGTAATTCAAATCGCTAGGTCCTGAAAGGGAATTCCGGATATTCTCCTCCTCCTCCTCCCGCATCTCTCCTCCACCTAGATGACACCTATGATTTGAACATTAAAATTCAAAAGTACCCCGTTGGAGATGCTCTTACAACTTGTTTAAATATATACAAAATAAATAAATAGGAAACAAACTAAATTAAAATAATAAATAACTTAAAAATAATGATAGTAAAGTAAATAAAGCGTTGGTTTATTTTTTAAAATTTACAGATACCCCTTTCAACTCGGACTTTTTTTTTTGCTAGAAAAGTGTTTTGATCATAACCAAAATGTATACCTTTCTAAAATGGCATGCTTTGGACCCATTTAAGTTTACATGGTTCGTAAAAGTAACTCGCTTTAATAAATTATAAATTGTATAATTCGGATAGATGATAGATCCAAAACAACTCTTTAACAAAGATTACCTAAATCTATTACTTAAAATAATATATCATGATGTTAACTAGTTGAAAATAGTAAAGACGGAATCATGATATAGAAACAAAACTATATTACATTAGTTGGTCAAAATTTCTACTTATACAACAAGGTGTTTGATGTATAAAACTATAAAACTTGGATGTGATATCATTCTATTATTATCATACATCATGATGATTAAGTAGTTAAATATCATTAATAATTTAATATACAATGATATATTACAAAATCAAAAAATAATATATCTAGAGTGATATCATTTACTATCATCAATTCATGCATCCGACAGTAGAAAAATCAAACAATTAATTAATTCCATTAGATGCCCATTTGTGCAACTTCGGCCATATTTCATCCCTAACACTTAACAGGATAGGTATGGATAGAGGTGTTCATCGGGTTTTTTCTTCGGGTTTCGGGTTTTTCGGGTCGGGTTGTTCGGGTTTTTGTCTAGGAAAAATTGACCCGATAACCGACCTATTTAAAGTTCGGGTTAGTCGGGTTTGAGTTTTCGGGTTCGGATTAGTTCGGGTCGGGTTATTCGTTTTTCGGGTTTAGATGTAAAATGAAAAATAAATGTTTTTTTACAAATATCATCAATATTCATATTGGTACTTTAAAAATATCATCAAAGTTCAAACATTATTTGAAAATATGTTATTATAATATTTAAAAGTCCAAAAACTTAATGTTACATATATTAAAGACCTCAAACCAAAACACTTCTATAAGAAAAATACAATAAATGTTCGGGTTTTTATTCGGGTTTCGTGTTTCGGGTTTTTCGGGTCGGGTTGTTCGGGTTTTTGGTGGGGAAAAAGTGACCCGATAACCAAACCATTTAAAGTTCGGGTTGGTCGGGTTCGGGTTTCTCGGGTTCGGGTTATTCGGATATTCGCTAATTCGGGTTCGGGTGGCTTTGAATTCGAGTCGGGTTTCGGGTTTTGGATAAAAATGAACAGCCCTAGTTATGGATACTGTCAGCCCATGGGCCTTTATAGGCCTCATTAACAATTGGCCTGTTACACTCCCATACCAAACTGGTACATTTGGGCCCACTCCCCATCCCAAGCTGCAACACCCTCTCCCCTTGCTTCACCATCTCCTTCCCTTCCATGTAAGCTAATTCATACCACAACGAAGACGATGACTGGTTCCCGAACCGATGCAATGTCATCAATGCCGCCTCGATTTCCTCTTTTAACTTCATCTTTTTCCCTATCTCCATTATCATTGACTTCCCTGAAGTTGGCAAACAGTAATGTTGTATCACTTTCCTAAAGTTTGGTATGTAAAGTTCTATCGATTTGTCGAGAAATTTCTTTCTTATTATTGAAAACCCGTATCGGATTTTCTCTTCCATTGGAAGTATTGAGGAGCCTAGAACTTGAAAGTTCGATCGAAGTAATTCTCCGGCCACATGTAACACATCTTTTTTAAGAGTGACTCCAGTGATACCTTCCGAATCTTCTTCACGGATCGCTGAGTTATAAGCTATGTCATCGAACGCGCCTTGTGTTCTTTGAGCATATAGTAACCTGGGTGAAAAGGACCATTATGACATAAAGCTATATTATTAGTGTGAGCCCATAGGCCACTTTAAGTATTTATGGTTTTATATTATCTCTATATATTGTAAAGTAGGCCTGTGAGCTTACACTAGTAATATAGTCTAATAAATATAGGACAACTCACAAACTAACATACTCTTAAAAAACTCTAATAGAAAAAACTATTATACCCTTGGCTAACTAATATTATCATTTAACTATTGTTATTATTATTATTATCGTATCAACCTGTATTTGGAAATCCTTTTGGCGGATGTCTTGTTGGTGATGAGGGTGGCCGCACCACCTGACCGAAAGAGACAGTTGAGGACCATCATGGACCGGTCTTTTCCTGCATACCAACCGTTTGATAAAATTTCTGTACTAAGAATGACGGCGTTAGAGTTCTTGTGAACTTTCAAAAGGTTTTTGGCCATGTCAACCGCTAAGGCACTCGCGCTACACCCCATGCCGCTTATGTTGAAGCTCTTTACATCGTCTCGCATCGAGTACCTAAATGAATTTAAAAAAAGAACAAAACAATATTAATCAATAAATTTTTTTGTGCATTGAGTAACTAAAACTCAAATCTTTTATTTAGTGAGATTAAAATGGAAAAAAAAACTAACCTACTAATAACAATTATAATGTATAAATAATAACAATAAAAATAAAATACTAATGGTAATACTAATAATGATAACAACAACAATAATAATAATAATAAAAATAATAAACCCTCAATTACTATTCATATATAGTGCACGTATAATAATGACTAACAAACAAACTTAAAGATAGATCGTAAAAAACTATATTAATAATAATAACTAGGATAGACGATAAACTCAGTTAACATTACCGGTTGACAACGATTGCAGACAGCGACGGAGAAGGACAAAAGCCGCTGCAGTTGACGATAATAATGTCGATCTCTCGAGGCGAGAGTTGGATTTTGGATAAAAGGTCTTCAAAAACAGTGAAGAGAATCATTTGAGCTTCTTTGGTGGCATCTTCGTGAGTTGATCTTGGTGGGATATAATGCAAAGGTGGAGGAATGCAGGTACTTTGACTTTGACCTGAAGACACCAAGACTTTAGACATGAAGTCAACACATTGTTGATCGAGCGAGTGGACGATGCGTGAGTGTTCGAGGAAAGACGAAAAGGGTAGTCTCCAATAGTTTGGGGGCTTAAAACATGAGTAGTCAACAAGATAGATAGGTGGAGAAGATGACATGAAGTGTGTTTTAAACAAAACAAAGATGATAATAGCAAAGAGTGGTGCTAAAAAGATGTGTTCTTGAAGTTGATTGAGAAAAATACAAGCAAGTAAAGAAAGAAGGATGGTGTTATGAAATGTGGGAGTGAAGATTATAAGTTGTTCCATTTTTGTGGAGTGAATAAGAATTTTTTTTTTCTTAAGAAGAAGAAGATTATAAATAGAGATGTGACATGAATGAGATGAGGTCAAATTATATAGAGTTATGCATGGGATTGGGTGAGGCAGGTGAGTGGTATCAATGCTAGTTATGTCGTTATTTATTTTATCAGACAGATACGGATATCATCATCGATTATCCCAAAATGAATTCATCGGTAAATAAACATAACAACAATGTGGATTTTCCATGTATATCTCCCAAACAATGTGTCGCATTTGGCATTATGACTGTCTGTTGTGGTCCAGGTGAGCATCTGGATTCATCCTTTGATATTGCCATACATGAAGTTGACTACACGCCTACTCATCACCTTGTCTACTTGCACCCCTCTTACTTGAGCCTGTTGTGATAACTTCACCAATAGCGCCCAACCCCCCCCCCCCCCCTCTCCAAAAAAAACATCCCTAAACAAAGCCCACTCGACCAGGCTACCACACTCACTTCGCTCGCTCACGCCAACGTTAGCTTGACCATGTTGTGGCAGCCACGTGGCTAGCGTCACCCGCTAGCGGCTTCCACAACAAATAATCTAAAGGGGAGGAAGTGGAGTCCTGGTGAGCCGGTAAGCTGATCCCAGCCCTAAGTGAGAACACCACCCCCAAATCTGAAGAAAAAATACATCGGAAATTGAGGAGCTCTCACCAATTCTTGGGGAAGATTGTAAACCCTTTCTAATTAATATAATTAAGGTTTAAACATATTTTTAATTATATTAAAGCTTTTTAAATATATTAATTTTTCAAGTTTACCTTATATTAAAATGTTTTTGTTTTGGAGAAATATGAGGAAACCTAATGTGACATACGGAGAAATCTGAAGAGTCTAGGTCGACTCGTTTTTCTCTAAAGAAACGATAGTCTTCAATAAATGGTAATAAGAAAGTAATTGATGGTGTAAAAGTAGTAGGTTTTCTATGAATGATATATAGAGCAAAATGGGACAAGTAACTGTCCAACTGACGTTCTTTTAATGTGTAATGTTATGTAATATGTAATGTATCCGGCATTAAAATACATAAACATTTTGTCATTGATTTTAATATGAAATAATGTAAAGATGATTCTCGTGAATGGATTATGGCCAAAAGATAATGTGAAAATGAGACTAGATACATGCATGCATTAAATTGACTGAGTGTAAATGAAAGCAGTTGGTAGCTTCCTACAATTATGGCAAGGGTTAAGTCAAACGGTGCAGAAGCATTCAGAAAGATGTAAACCATTTGGGTAATTGTTAATTTACATTCCCCACACGTATTGCTTCATGTTCTCTAGAAGATTGAAGAAACAAGAGAAATGGCTTTTATCATCAAAGGCCTATGTCATGAGGTTTTGGGTCTAGACTATGTGTTTTACGTTGACTCAAAGGATGTGGGGCACCAAAACAAAAGGGGCGTTAGGGCGTCACCTGTGGAGATCTTTGTGAGCGTGAGAGGCGTTGTGTGGGTATTTTAGTTTTTTTATTATTATTAACCAATATATAAAATAGTCATTTATCTCCGCACCTCACAATTTCTTTGATTTTTTTTGTTATTTATTACTCACCCTACCACGTTTTATATTACCATGATACATTTTAGTGAAAGGTGATACCCCTTTTGCCTCATAGCGTTTCTTTCTTCTTCTTTTTTTTTTACATTTCATATTCATCATAATAGGGATAAGCATTTGGTACCGGGTACCGGTACCTACTCTCTCCTTTTTTCAATACCGGTATTTAAAGGTAAAACACCGGTAAATACTGGTACCGGTATCGAACCGGTATATTCGGTATCGGTACCCATTTTTTCTGTTTTTTTGTACCGGTACTGTTCGGTACCAAACGGATATCGTGCTCATCCCTACACTACAACACATAATTTTTGTATGGATAACAATTCCTAACACGAGATGAAACACAGGATGAAAAAACATGTTTTGGGTATGTGAAGACAACCTTGTTAAAAGTTGGTCAACCCGTATATGACTTATTAATATTAGTGAGTTGAAATATTAACACCTTTAATGGTTTTTAAATGGCTAATAAGTCAATAGATATTAATCTATTCATTAATAGACGTAAAACAGATCGACATGAAATATGAACAGAACAAGACAAACACTCCACAAATAAGAATATTGAGCACGAGCCTTCTGACATCGAACGATTATCCATATTTAATATCTTGTACTTCTTAATTCCAATAAATTTGTTTCATTAGTACTAACGATTATTCATATTTAATATCTTGTACTTTTTTATTTAACTAAATCATATTTTGAGCTTAAACTAGGGAAGAACGTCGCTCAAAAAAGAAAAAACGAGGTAACAATAATTAAATGGTTTTTAGTTGAATGAAATAATACAGGCTCAGTTAAATTTTGAGTACTCTTTTTGTTATTACAAAAATTAATAAAATATTAATAATGCATTCTGACGTGTTAACTCGTATTAAATATGAGTACTCTTTTTGTTATTCGTTCTGACTTGTTAACTCGTATTAAATATTAACTTGTAGTAAATATGAATACTCTTTTTGTTATTCATTCTGACTTTTCAACTCGTATTAAATATGAGTACTCTTTTTGTTCGTGAATGATTTGAGTGAATTTATGTATTGGACGTATGAGTGTGTTGGAAAACATGTTATTTATAATATCATATTAATGGGTGTTTGGGATTTCATTTTCCCACCTTCTTATAGTTTATAACCTTTTGTAAAAAAAAAAAGTCTTTTAGAAAATGATATTTGGGTAATGAATTAAAAAGTAGTTTTCATGCTTTGAAAATTTTTTAAAAAAATTAGTTGGTTGTGGCTTTTTGAGAAAGAAGAAAAGGAAATGAAAAAGGAAATAACGAGAAAAAGTGATGAAATCCCGAACACCCCTAAGTTATTAACATATATGCGATCTATAAAGGTTCAAAATCATGATGTTATATAGTGGTTTCATGTTGACAAATTGTTTTGATTTCATCATATGTCCATTTGTGATATTACTCGGTCTAATAATTGTCTATCTTTCTATATTGAACATTGAAGGGGTATAATCCCAAATGTTTCGCAGGCCGTGACCAAGTCTCTGCCCGTACATGATCATACCACACTTAAAATCTAAAACACTCAGTTGGTTCCAAGATTTCTCGCGAGCTACTCTTGCGGGCGCGCAACCATGCTAGCTCAGAGGAGTATAACCAATACAAGGTGAAATGGACCTACAACTAATCAACGTCGTCTACCATTGTACTTGAGGATCCCCACGATGCTTAATCGTGCAGGGGACAAAAAATACAGGTAACGGTGATGTCTGGCCAATCAGCATGCGCCATTTCACCCCTCCTCAATCTCCACTAAGGCCGATGACAGACGAGACAATAGGGACATTTGGAAAGCGACGTGTAGCCAAACACGGTGCGCAATCGTACTCCCACCTCTACGCACACCACCTATCGTGTCAAAGGACCATATTGATACTCCCTTAAAAGCGACTTCTGGCCCATCAGCCCATTTCTTTCTCCAACCCTTCTGCTATAAATACCAACCTTTACCAAAGGTTACAAGAATAACCTATTAGCGGCTAAATTTTATTGAGTCTGGATCATTTATCCTAAGACATAGTCTGGATCACTTATCCTTAACAGATAGTGTAGGAATTATGAGGATCAAGGATCCTTATCTCTATTTATGATATCTAACAATTGTTCTACTATGTTGCTAATGTTTATATGCAGGTCGTGAACGAGTGGGACTTGGTCAAGCTAGA